>JAOANR010000015.1:36348565-36504490 GCA_030278955.1 Hygrophila difformis
TCTTTCTGCGTATTTTTCTTTTCTCGTCTGGTGTGTTAAAGAGCCGTTCTCACACCCATATAAATGCAGATACTATATCCTAAGAATAGGGAGAGTGGGGGTTAGTGGTGTAAACCACTTTCTCATAACTGCTCCTTAAACACCGCTATTTTTGAATGTATTTGACTACATTCTGCTTAATAATAACGGTACAATATTTTATGGGCCAGGATTGGGGAGTTAATTTCCAAACTCCAATTTGGGCTATTTAATCCACACCCTATCATCAAAGGTGGGCTTTAATGCCAAAATCAATTTAATTAAATGTGAGCCAATATTCCAACATTCTCCCACTTTGGCTCACTTGATGAATATTGAAGATATAATAAATTTAAGTGTACACAATGTAATATCAACATTCAATCAATCCATACTTAAATTAAAATGGGTTGGATCATGGCGGTTGCACGTCATTTACTTCGACATGATTCCTTCCATGTACCACAAACCACTTTAACTTAATACCATTAATATTGAGGTCAACATATAAGCCTCAACCTTTCAGGAAGATTTAATAAATATTTCATGGTGCAACAATAATCGCTTTATAAGCAAAACGTAAATATACCTGAGCTCAGAGTGTCATTGCGTACAAGAGCAACATAAATTTAATATATAAAATAATGCATAATCTAAGTTAACAAGGATTTATCCATGACACCCATCCGTTCGACATGTCCCATAAAGGTTTTGGGTGGCAATCCTTTAGTTAACGGATCAGCTATCATTAAGGTGGTGCTAATATGCTCAATTGACACTCTACGTTTTTGCACCTCATCTTTGACTGCCAAGTACTTCACTTCTAAATGTTTAGCACCTTTTGAGTACTTGTCATTCTTTGAAAAGAAGACAGCTGCAGAGTTGTCACAATAAATAGTCAGCGGCTTGGATATACTGTCGACAATCCCAAGCCCTGAAATAAAGTTCCGCAGCCACAATCCTTGAACAGTGGCTTCAAAGCATGCCACGAATTCAGCTTCCATGGTGGATGCAGCTGTAATAGACTCTTTTCCAGACTTCCACGATACAGCTGCTCCAGCCAACATAAACACATAGCCAAATGTAGACTTTCTCGTATCTACACATCCGGCAAAATCTGAATCTGAGTAGCCTATCAATTCAAGATGATCAGCCCTCCTATACATGAGCATCCGATCCTTGGTGCCTTGTAAGTACCTAAGGACTTTCTTTGCAGCTTTCCAGTGGTCCATACCGGGATTAGTTTGATACCGACCCAACATACCAACAGCAAAGCTGATATCTGGCCGAGTACAAGTTTGAGCATACATCAAACTTCCCACCACTGAAGCATACGGAATCTTTTCCATTTCCTTTCGTTCCAAATCATTTCCAGGACATTGCATTTGACTGAATTTGTCCCCCTTTTGAATTGGAACTATCCCAGCAGAACACTTATCCATTCGAAATCTCTCTAGAACTTTATTAATATAGGCCTTTTGAGACAAACCTAACAATCCTTGTGATCTATTCCGGAATATTTCAATTCCTATCACATAGGATGCCTCACCCATATCTTTCATTTCAAAGTTCTTTGAAAGAAAATCCTTCACCTCACGCAACATTCCGACATTGTTAGTAGCTAGTAGAATGTCATCAACATACAGGACTAGTATTACAAACTTGCTCCCACTAACCTTCATATAGATACACCGATCAACGGTGTTTTCTACAAAACCATAGGACATAATAGTGCTATTAAATTTCAAATACCACTGTCTGGAAGCTTGTTTTAGCCCATATATCGACTTCTTTAGTTTACACACCAAATTTTCTTTTCCTGCAGCCTTAAATCCTTCTGGCTGATCCATGTACACTTCCTCTTCCAAATCTCCATTTAGGAAAGCAGTTTTAACATCCATTTGGTGAAGCTCTAAGTCATAGTGAGCCACCAAAGCCAAAACAATCCTTAAAGAGTCTTTCTTTGATACCGGAGAGAAAGTCTCTTTATAATCAATGCCATCTTTCTGAGTATAACCTTTGGCAACGAGTCTGGCTTTATATCGTTCGATGTTGCCTTTTGAGTCACGTTTGATCTTAAAGATCCATCTACAACCGACTCGTTTAGACCCCTCAGGTAACTCTACTAAATCCCAAACACCATTGTCATCCATTGATTTTAACTCTTCTTTCATAGCATTGATCCATTTTCCAGAATCATTACTATTCACTGCTTGACCAAATGTGATCGGCTCTTCATCAATGCTTTGCTCCGCTTCATGCTGAATATTATATACCACATACTCATCCGAAATAGCTGGCCTTCTTTCCCTTACAGAACGCCTCAAAATTATTTCAGGTTGTGGTTCTTCAGCCTGTATTGGTTCATTGTCTGTTATTTCATTCAATGGGATTTGATTATTGTCGTGTTGCTCATGTACTCTCTGTGAAGGAGGTACGACTACAGGAACAATAACTTTATCAGAACCATCAAGTGAAGGTACATCAACTTGAATTTCTGAAATATCAACCTTTCGTGGTTCCCCACTCCCACTGATCAAACCATTCTCAATGAACTTGGCATTGATTGTTTCAACTATTCTTGTATTGTGGTTAGGACAATAAAACCTATATCCTTTTGACCTTTCAGGATAGCCAATGAAGTAACCACTGACTGTCCTTGCATCAAGTTTCTTTTCATGTGGATTGTACACTCTTACTTCAGCTGGGCAACCCCAAACATGGAGATGCCTTAAACTAGGTTTCCTGCCTGTCCACAGTTCATAAGGAGTCTTAGGGACTGCCTTTGAAGGAACCCGATTTAGAAGATATGCTGCTGTTTTCAGTGCATACATCCATAAGGATAAAGGTAAAGAGCAATTGCTTAACATGCTCCTAACCATGTCCATTAAAGTACGATTTCTTCTTTCAGCAACTCCATTCTGCTGAGGCGTACCAGGCATTGTATATTGTGCACAAATGCCTCTACTTTTCAGGAAGTTTGCAAATGGACCAGGACATTGTCCACTTTCATCATATTTTCCATAATACTCACCACCTCGATCAGATCTCACTATTTTCACTTTTCTATCTAGTTGCCTTTCCACCTCATTAATGAACACCTCTAAGACATTCACTGATTGAGACTTTTCATGCAACAAATAGATATAAGCATATCGAGAGTAATCATCTATAAAGGTGATGAAATATTTTTCTCCACCCCAATTAGGAATGTCAAATGGACCACAAATATCAGTGTGTACAATTTCAAGAAGTTGATCACTTCGAGTGGCAACTTTCTTAAGTGTGGCTTTAGTTTGCTTTCCTTTAATGCAATCAACACACACACTCCAGTCACTAAAATCCAACTGAGGTAGTATTTCACTTTTCACCAACCTCAATAACCTTTCTTTGGAAATGTGACCCAAACGTTGATGCCACAAATAAGCAGAACATTCATTCAGTGCACTACGTTTGATCCCACAATTATTTTCAATATAAAACAAGGATTCAGAAAATTTATTATCAAGATTGAAGCGATAAAGCCCATCTTGAATAAAACCCCTGCCATACAAAACATTGTTCAAAAACATTGAAAAACGTCCACAGGAAAATTCAAATTTAAAACCAACTCCATCCAACTTTCCTAGAGATACAAGATTTCTAGCACATTCAGGAACATAAAGACATTGATCCAAGTCAACATGATGACCAGTGTCAAGAACTAAGCGGTATGTCCCGATGCCCTCTATTCGTGCTTTCATCCTGTTCCCCATGAACAAATACTGTTCAGTTCCTCTTATGGGCTGGATCGTAAGGAATCCCTGTAATATGTGAGACACATGAGTAGTAGCACCACAATCTATCCACCAAGTATTATTAGGCACTTCAATAAGATTTGATTCAAACACTACAGAAAGATAATAAATACCTTTCTTCTCGAACCAAGCCTTTCTCTTTGGACAATCTTTCTTTACATGTCCATTCTTTCTGCAGAAGAAGCAAGTCACTTTCTTTTCAACTTGGCCTCCAGCAACTTTCATAGGGGGCTTGCCTCTTTTCTTGCCTTTCTTTACTTGGTGTACCTTGCTGCTACTAGCACCATCATATGCAGTAAGATGGATAGAGTGGTCCCGAATTTTCTTCAGTCTCCCCTCTTCCTGAACAAGCATGGCCTTAATTTCCTTCAGGTTCCATTTATCTTTTATGGTGTTATAGTTCACCTGGAACTGGCCAAACTCAGCAGGAAGAGAGTTCATAATAAACTGAACAAGGAACGATTCACTCACATCCATCCCCATTGCCTTAAGCCTTGCTGCCAGATTTGACATTTCTGTCACATGATCATGGATTGGCTTAGACCAATCAAATTTCTTTGTGGTTAGCTCATTCATAAGCGTCCCCACAATAGATTTGTCTGCTAGGTCAGACTGGGAAAACTCCTTGATTTTCTGGATGAACTCTTTAGCATTCTCTGTTTTGGGCATGGATGGCTTGATATTTTCTGCCATAGACATCCTCATCAGAATCAAGCTCAGCCTGTTTGACCTTTCCCAAGCATCATAAAGGGATCTGTCACTTTCAGTGCTTGAGTCTGTGATAGCAGCAGGCTGTTCATCAGACACAATGGCTAGATCCAAATCCATTATGCCAAGTGTGAACTGAATCTGCTCATGCCATTCCACAAAATTCAGCCCATTGAATTTCACAACAGCATTTCCCGAAGCCAAAAGGTTCACCGAAGCTGCATTCAATTACAACAATTCATGCACATCCATTAGTGCTTTGAATAAATTAATAGATTCAGATACACACTTAATAATAAATAGATGCATTTAAGTTTACCTTTGGGCCAAACCTAAACACATAATTTTATTTCTTTAACATACATAATGAGAAATAATCAACAACAATAAAACACTCAAAAAACATGCAATCTTTGGACATACATGTTTAATAAGCTAGATCATAGTGACCCACCTTTGGGCGGCCTAATACATATGATCCAAATATAATTTAATGACTGCATTATAATTTTCTGGAAAATTAATGTGTAAATAATTCACCTTTGGGTGAACTCATTACACATAAACTCCAATAATGCCAGTCCGAATTATTTAATTTCAAACATATAAAATATACAGCATGAATAAATTTCATAAATAAAAACAGTATTTAAATTTATTTATGCACAGTATATCTAAAATATCAAACTGGCACATGAGTATATAATATGGAAACTTAAATCACACTCTAATCAAAGGTGTACAGAGACGTTTACCAAAAAAAATGTACAGAGACAGACGACATCACAACAGACCGAGTCTATCCCTCTTTTTCGAGCACTGACTCCATGTGCAATTTTCATGCACTTCAATTTCAATAGCACATACACAGCAGACGAAAAAATGTACAGGAACTGACATTGAATTGGCCCACATACACATTACATTACTGTCAAATACTCAATTTAGTAGCACATAATTGGACAGATGCAAATTTAAATTTAATAAAATCAGATTCATTAAACATGACTGGAAACATTTAATATATGAAATCAAAACTTTAATCCCCGTCACTTGCAAGATGAATAAGTCAAAAACTGTACAGATCATTACATCCGAAACAGCATCATCATATCAAAATTTGAAAACCAAAAACTCCGTGCGAATCTTGCACTAAAATAGTTCCACAATTAATGGGGCTACACGTTTGACATCATATCAGCCATTTTAAGAAAACTGTATCTGCAAATAAATTTAATATGCAAAACTGCATCCATTCAAAATCACGCAGATATCAAAATTAAAATAAAATGATATGCGTACTTTCAATTCAAGAACAACGCTTATACAAAATTCAATGCCTAAACACAAATAAACATACTGCGGAATTGGTTTTAGGCACAACCATCAGATTTAATATACAAATCGACATGAGAAACAATGATTCACACAACCAGGCTCTGATACCACATGTAAGAATTTCTATACTGATAAATATAATGCCAGGAAATTAGTGAATCCACGTTTCTACACAGATTATACAAGAACTATGCAACAGATTACTTACCTGCATCCATTGCTTGTTAATCCCTTCGATTCTGTTTTCAGTAATGGATTTTTCCTCTCCTTGGCCTTCCCTTCAACGCTCCTTGATGATTAGGAGACCTTTCTTTACTGCAATTTTCACCGCACTCTCACTTTCTTTCTGCGTATTTTTCTTTTCTCGTCTGGTGTGTTAAAGAGCCGTTCTCACACCCATATAAATGCAGATACTATATCCTAAGAATAGGGAGAGTGGGGGTTAGTGGTGTAAACCACTTTCTCATAACTGCTCCTTAAACACCGCTATTTTTGAATGTATTTGACTACATTCTGCTTAATAATAACGGTACAATATTTTATGGGCCAGGATTGGGGAGTTAATTTCCAAACTCCAATTTGGGCTATTTAATCCACACCCTATCATCAAAGGTGGGCTTTAATGCCAAAATCAATTTAATTAAATGTGAGCCAATATTCCAACACTGGGAAGTCTGACAAATTGACAGTACTAGTAAAAACATGTCAACGTTTGAATATGCAGGTAGACTTTGATCTACTTAGTAAACTCTCTGGCCAAAATTTTCATTGCCAATACATATATACATATAATTTAAGTGTGTAGTTAATCCTTTTATTTTTCCTCTTGGCCTATTTGAAACCTAAAAGTAATATTTCATGTATGAGAGAACTTAATAGATAAATTTGTCCTAAAATAATTTGATATACTTTCACAAAATTCAAACACGAAACATTGCTTAAGCCTACCGTAGTACTATTATTTTCATACATACTTGCATACATACATTCATACATGCATATATAGATATAGTTGATGTCTATTTACTTAACTTCTACTTTCTCATGTTGTACATGATTATGGGGCTAAGTTTCTTTATACATCCCTGATTAATATGAACTATGCTGTTGTTTTGAAATTATTCAATGCTAAATGTATTGGGGGGAATTTCTGGATACACCCATAATTAATAGGAACTGTGCTATTTTTGTGTATTTGCTCCATCATTATTGCATTTGTACCTTTTCTCATTTGTTTTGTTAGCTTCTGTTCAGTCACTTCTGATGGTCATCACTTCATGGCATGTTTGAAGGAGTTCCATGTTAGTTCAGAGAGCTTTGTGGATTAATGAGATAAATGACCTTGAAACCTCAGTCGAACAAAGGTGTTGCTATACCGTTGGAAAGAGCTGCAGGATTTAGGATGTTATACAACGTTGATATTTTGTCATTGGAATTTTCAAAGACCATTTAATGCCTACTCCATATTCCACCCAGTTTTCAAACTTCTGCATGGCATCCTCATTGAGAGTGATCAAGATTCCAATAGGAAGTTAAAACTCTTCTATAGTTACTCTTTATGAGTAATGGTTTTTTAGAAAGTTTTTGTACCTCATGTGACCTATACCTTCAGGTCGAGGAGGTTGATGATGTTTGATGGTACTTCCACCGACCCATTTATTGCAGATGCTATAGCAAATGAAAGTGAATTGCATCTTACTGAAGAACAAAGAAGAAACTTTAAAAAGTTTAGTCACTTGTGTGTTTCTGTACAATTGAAATCTTTTAACTAGTAGAAATCATAACTGGAACAATTTAATCTCCTTTTCTAATGGCACTGGAGATGCATTGCCAAATAAATGAATCATTAAAAGGCTACATATGAAAGAATATAGATGATCTGAAGTGAGGATAGAAATGGATGCCCAAAGATACGAATGGTCTTGATAAATGTTCTATTTTGGACTGGGAAAAATGTAAGAAATTAGACTAGGACAGTAGGACACTGATGCTCGAATCAACAAGGTTTAATAAGTAAGTGAACGTCTGGAAACTTAAGGAAAATATTAAACCTATTTACACATTTTGCTGATTTCTGATTTTTCTATTGATCTTTTCTTCTTAGGTTAAGGAGGAAGATGATATAAAAGCTCATCACAAGCTTAACATTCGTTTAAAACAAAGGAGGCGCGGGAAGATCTGTAAAAAGGTCACCTTAAAAACCTTTTACTGTTTTCCCCTGTTTTTTTTTGTTCCTGTACTGCACATATTCTTTCCACCTATTCGTTTAAAACAAAGACGTTCCTGTACTGCACCTATTCTTTCCACCTATTACTGTTCAACCTACCTGCAACTACCCAACTAGCGAGGTCTTTTTCCCCCCTTTAAATCAAACAAGCCCCAACATGATTACTCTTCCAAAATATATTAAACAATCAATAGTATAAAGGAAGGGGATTATGCGGGGTCTACGTAGGGAACATTCAGGTGAAAACAAACGTCCGGGATCTGTACGCTGAGATCGATAAGGTGGCGAAAGTCCGAGAATGGTTTTTCCCGATGAGAAATTGGCCGGAGAACGGATATAAATTCGGCTTCTTCAGGTTTAGCTGCAAGGAGGAAGCAAAGACAGTAATAAGTAGGCTGAATGGAAGGCTTTGGATGGGGAGGAAGCTGAAGGTGAACTGGGCAAACCCGAACAGGGGTGGAGGAAGTGGTAGTAACAAGGGATGGAGGGCTAGAGGTGTGAGCACAAAGGGTCTCACCAATATCCGACAAGGAGATTTCCATAAGGCAGATAGAAGAGAAGCGTGGCGGGATGAGCGGTCCTACGTCGAGGTGGTAAAGGAAGGTCGGTACAAAGAAGATTGCAGGGAGGTAAGCTGGGACGATAATACGGTGAGATTAGATATTGTTAAAGACGATGTGCAATGGCTACAACGATCGGTGGTGGTGGAACTAAACAAGATAGAAGGACTAGTGGAATTTCAAGAATGGCTATACAATGGATATAAAAACTGCGAGAATGTTATTTTAGAGGGGGGCCTCTCGGTGTTAGCGGTATTCAATAATCAGATCGAAATGGAAAAATTCGTGTCAGCTCGGAGCGATCGCAAGTTGGTTGCATGAAAGAGGAGATGGGCTCCTGGTGTCATAGTGAGAAAGCCACTGGTTTGGATTTACATCTTTGGATTCCCATTTGATGCATGGTCGGAGGATAATTTTCAAAGGGTAGTGAAGGGCTGGGGAAAGATCATAAGCATCGATCAGGAAGCAAAAGATAGGAAAAGATTAGACAAGTAAGGTTGTTGGTTTCTCTAAACAATCTGTATTGTGTCCCCACGGAGGTAAAGGTTAAAGTGGATAATTACATGTCAAAAATTAGGATCGTGCCTAATTGCAGTGAAAAGGTAGTGGAGGAAGACGATTCCAAAGTGGAGGAGTGGGGGGTGAAACAGCCGGAGATATCTCCGGCAAGGAATATCCCAGTATCTCCGACGAAGGAGATGATAAACAGGAGGTCCAGGACCAACAACCATGGGGAACTGGAACAATTTAAAGGATTAGTACTTGGGGGATCGGAAAGGATTATCCAAGAGGCGGCTCAACGTTCAATAATGGCTAACTGCTGGATGACTTCCCAAGACAAAGAAAAGCATACAGATTATAATGAGCAAGGTGAAACATTTGAAGTTATTGGGCCTTATGAAAATGGGCCGAAGATTGGTGAGGATAAAATTAGTTGGGCCGAGCAACATGGGTGCACACAAGATTCGGGCCGATGTATAGAAGAAAGGGGGTTAGAGACGAAGTTACTCAAAAGGCCGATTTCATTTCAAGAAAGTTCCAATGTTGAAACCAATATGGAAACCAGGGAAGATAGGATCGGGGGAAATATCGAAACTGGTTCTGAGGAGGGTAGAATTGAGCCTTCGGGTGTAAGGGAGGAAGGGACCAGCTGCGAAAGGGGAAAAGACAGATATCCAACCTTGGGATCTCGTGCGGCAGAAGTGGTGAGGGGGAAGCGGCAGTGGCTAGGGAATCAGGGGAGGACGTGTCTGAAATTCCGTCGGGCGGTGTTTTGGCAGGTACGGCGAGTCAGGAGGTGGCTGTGGGGGAGGGAATGGAGGGTAGGTTAGGGGAAGTAGCTGAGATTAGGAAAGCTAAAGAAGATCTGGCTAGGATGATAGATAGAAAGAATAGGGCTCGCCGCAGAGGGGTGGGGAGGAAAGGGAGAAGGGCGAGACTTACAGAATGTCAACGCTGGGGTGGGATACCAACGGGGAGATCCATCGGGGATGAGAGTTTTGCGAAACTTCAATTTACAACGATTAGGTTCCAAGATGGTATTAAGTTGATCGATTATTCGGAAGCGGAGGAAATCCTAGATTTGGCAACTAGAATGGGATTGAATTAGACAAAGGGCAGGGAGGAGGCTATTGACAGAGTGAGGTCTGAAATTGAGAGGCAGTAGAAGCTAGGGGGTTGGGGGCTGTTTTCTTGAGTTAGAGTTTTTAATTATGAGGATCATTACTTGTAATGTGAGGGGTTTAAACGGGGGGCTGAGGAGGAGGGCGGTGATGAGAATGTGTAGGAAAGTTAAGCCGACTATCCTTTGTTGTCAAGAGTCGAAGATGAGCGTGGTAAAGGATCGATTAATCTATAGACTATGGGGATCTAAGGGATGTAATTTTTGTTCTCAACCGTCAAATGGCAATTCAGGGGGCTTGGTTGTGATCTGGGATAGGGATAGATGTCAGTTTAATTTGGTAGAGGGAGACCATAATTTTTTGTGGGTGAAAGGTAGTATCAGGGGTCTGGATAGTGAGGTTAATATTATTTGTGTGTACGTACCAAATGATAGAAGGGGAAGAGCTGAACTGTGGGATCGGTTGGTAGCAAAGAGTGAGGTGGGTAATGGGGAGCTATGGTGTGTGGCGGGAGATTTTAACGCAGTTCGTGACGAGAGTGAGCGGTTCGGGGTGAGTGAGGATGAGGGATCTAATAGAGATTTTAGGAACTTTATTGATCGAATGGGTTTAGTAGACATTCCTATGGAATGGGGGAGTTTTCTTGGTTTGGGAGGGGTGGGAGGGCTGTGAGTAGATTAGACAGGTTTCTTATTTCTGCGGGTTGGTTGAGTTTAAGGGGAGTGGTGGCGCAGAAGAGAGGGGATAATGTCTCATCTGATCATCATCCGGTGGTGCTTGAGATTAGAGAGGAGTCAGGGGGACCTAAACCGTATTGGATGGAGGAAAATGGCTTCGCGGATTTGGTTCATGGGGTGTGGGAGGGTAGAGAGACTGGTACTGGGGGAGGGCTGCTAGGCAGGTTAAAGACACCCAAAAATAGCATCAGGGGGGGTGGGAGGGTGATAATGGCCAAAATTGACCATTATTTTCAATCTATTTCCGTGTCTAAACATGGGCATTTGATCGCATTCCGGTCTTATTTAAATAAGAAAGCAGTTGAATGTGACAGATATTTGCAATTTGTATAAATAATAAGCTGGTATTGAAAAACACAAAAATATTGTTATTTTTATTAAATTTATGTTAAAAACCCAAAAACATGATAAAATATTAAAAATCCCACAATTGGTAATTATGTTTCGGTGGTATCTGTTCGGTGGAACACGGGTCCATTAAACGGAACACAAGCCAAATAATCAATTGGAAAAAATATCTATATTTATTTATACATTTATTTATATGCTAGTATCTCTCTAAATTCGGTCTAAACTATCTCAGATGTATCAAACCGAATTGGGAAACTCATCTTAGATATTTTGTTTATATCAAATAAATAAATAAAAAAAGGGGGAAAACTAATCAAATTAAATTAATGTAATGGCAGGTGGGGCCCACGTGAGTTTTCTTCCCCAATTTTGGAATTGAAACTGGAATGCAACAGCACCAATTTTATTTTTGCTTCCTCCGTTCGCCCCCTCCATTGCTCCGGCGAGCCACACACCATCGGCAGAAGCTTCAAACCTCCAGCCCATCATCCTTATCTCCAACCAAGCCTCCTGTCGACAGCCCTCATCAGCATCCCCATCTTCAACCTCAATTCCGGCCGTTCTCCCAGCTCCGACCACCATTTCCACTCCGGAAGCCCCAAGCTCCGGCGCCGCAACAGCCTTCCTCCGGCGTCTCCTTCAACTCAGAATACTGTTGGGAATTCACCAAACACTTCACAAGTTCAAAATTTGCAGCGGACAAACAATTTCCAAGTTGTTAGAATTTCGTAGGAACATTAACAAAAACAAGCAACTAATAACACAAGGATTTACGTGGAAAACCCTTCCAATTCGAAAGGTAAAAACCACGAGGCTCTTGAGCCTATCTCAAATCCACTATCACCAAAAGGAGATTACACAAAGTCTGCCCAAATTGCAACCAAAGATGTGGCCTTACAACAACACAAAGTCACCACAATCTCAACTCCATCAAAACACCAAAAATCAGAAATTGAGAACACAAACTGCTGTCACGAACAGAAATTCATACAGAAAATTCTGACCGTTGAAATTTGATTTCCACCGTACAAAACGAAGAACAAGATGTCACGCACCTGCTGTAAAAATTTCAACCCGATCGGACAAGGTTTGGTGTGCCGATTGGCCGGAAATCAGAAATTGGATGGAGGAAGAAGGCAGCTGCGTTTTTGCTCTCTTTCTTTCTCTTGTTTTCACTCTATGGCTGCTGTGTTGTACGGAATAATTGACAGCCTCTCACCCGTGAATATGTGTCTCTATCTCAATAATAATGTATGCAGCTCAATTTAATAATACACATGGGGTGCCCAATTCATTTTAATATTTTGCTCAAGTTGGGAGGACCCCAACAAATCTCCCCCTCCTCCCGACTATATGGAGGAACTTGTCATCCCGACAAGTGAGCAACAAAATTCAAATTTCCATCTTGGTATACATTTCGTAAGCATATTAGCTCCATTATCATCTGTACGTACCTTCTCAAGGTATATCGACTTCTCATCCAACACGTCACGCAACCAATGATATCTCGTATCAATGTGTTTAGACTTTGAATGAAAACTAGGATGTTTACTAAGATGGATAGCACTTTGATTGTCACAAAGTAAGGCATACCTCTCTTGTGCATAGCCAAGCTCCTTGAGAAATTTCTTCACCCAAAGCATCTCCTTGCACGCTTCAGTAGCTGCAATAAATTCAGCTTCAGTTGTTGACAATGCAACACATTTCTGCCTTCTAAACTGCCAAGAGATTGCTCCCCCTGCAAAGACAATCACATAACCTGAAGTGGATTTGCGAGTATCAATATCACCCGCCATATCAGCATCAGTGAAACCACGAAGGACTAAATCCTCACTTCCAAAACAGAGTTTCAAATCTGATGTACCACGAAGATATCTCAAGATCCACTTCACAGCTTTCCAATGTTCTCTTCCAGGATTTGAGAGAAAACGACTTACAGTGCTCACACCATGGGCTATATCAGGCCTTGTACATACCATTGCATACATCAAACTTCCAACTGCTGATGAATAGGGAACATTTTCCATATCTTTCTTCTCTTCTTCAGTTGAAGGACATTGAGAAACACTCAATTTCATGTGTGTTGCCAATGGAGTACTAACAGGCTTAGCATTTTCCATATGAAACCTTTGAAGCACCTTCTGAATATAATTCTCTTGCGATAGCCAAAGTTTACCAACTTTTCTATCTCTCAAAATTCTTATGCCAAGAATTTGATTTGCAGCTCCCAAATCTTTCATAGAAAAGCACTTGCTCAACTCTTGCTTAAGCTCCCTAATTATTGAAATACTCTAACCAACAATTAACATGTCGTCAACATAGAGCAGCAAGATAATGAAATCATTTTCTGAGTACCTCTGCACAAATACACAATGATCAGAATTGAGCTTTCGATAATCATGCTGTTGCATCACTGACTCAAACTTCTTGTACCATTGTCGAGGAGCTTGTTTCAAACCATACAAGCTCTTTTTCAATTTGCAGACATGATCTTCTTTGCCCTGCACTTGAAATCCCTCAGGTTGCTCCATATAGATATCTTCATCTAAATCACCATGAAGAAATGCTGTCTTCACATCCATTTGTTCGATCTCCAAGTCAAGACTTGCAGCCATCGCTAACACAGATCGAATAGAAGACAATTTAACTACTGGAGAAAAGATTTCATCAAAATCAATTCCTTTTCTCTGCTCGAAGCCTTTAACCACCAATCTTGCCTTATACTTTGGTGTCGAAGAACCTTGTTCTTGCTTCAGCCTGTAAACCCATTTATTTTTCAGGGCTCTTTTTCCTTTTGGTAATTTCACCAACTCAAATGTATCATTATCATAAAGAGACTTCATCTCATCTTTCATAGCATGCAACCAATGCTCTTTATCCACACTCTCAATTGCTTCATCAAAACATTCAGGTTCTCCTTCATCAGTCAAAAGGACATATTCACTAGGTGAATATCTAGTAGACTGTTGTCTATCTCTTGTAGATCTTCTAAGAGGAACCTGTTGAGTATGATCAAAATCATCATTGTCACCACCCATAGAGTGTTGTGCACCATCACCATGATCATCATCTGTCTGATCTTGTTGCATATCCTGTTCTTCTGTATCATCTCCAGCTGGCGATCGTGTTATAGGAACTGGCTCAACATCTACAAAGTCATCTTGAGCATGAGAGTCAGATTTCTGCAAATCTTCAATTGTCTGATTTTCCATAAACACAACATCACGACTCCTTACGAGCTTCTTTGTAGCTGGATCATACAATCTATAGCCAAACTCATCTTGACCATAGCCCAAAAAGATGCACGGTTTGCTTTTCACATCAAGCTTTGATCTCTCATCTTTTGGAACATGAACATAGGCCTTGCAACCAAAGACTCTTAAATGATCATATGATGAACTTTTACCTTTCCAAACTGCATCTGGAACATCTCCATTGAGAGCAACTCTGGGAGTCAAATTTATCACATGTGTAGCTGTCAATAAAGCTTCACCCCAGAATGACTTAGGAAGTTTTGACTCTGCCAGAAGACATCGAACTCTCTCCAATAATGTTCGATTCATTCTCTCAGCTAACCCATTCAACTGAGGTGTCTTTGGAGGTGTCTTTTGATGTCGAATCCCCTGTTTCCTGCAATAATCCTCAAATGGTCCACGATACTCTCCCCCGTTATCAGTACGGATGCATTTCAACTTTCTTCCAGTTTGTCTTTCAACTAAAGCATGGAAATCCTTGAATTTATCAAGCACTTGATCCTTTGATCTCAACACATAGACCCATAGCTTCCTGGAATGATCATCAATAAATGTCACAAAATAAGATGCACCACTAAATGAGTGTACCTTCAACGGACCGAAGACATCTGAATGCACCAAGTCCAATAAATTCTGCATTCGTCGAGGTTGGTGAGTCTTGAATGAAACTCGGTGTGGCTTTCCTGCAAAACAATGTGCACATTTCTCCAAATTTGCATTATTCAATCCAGAAATGTCATTTTTTCTCACCAGAGTTTCGAGGCCTTTAGCACTTATATGACTCAACCTCCTGTGCCATAATTCAGGGGAATTCTGCTTCTCCACCAGGTTCACAGCATCACTGGAAACTGAAGCTTGCAACGAATATAAGTTTGATATTAGTATTTTACCTTTAGCAACCACAAGAGATCCTTTATTCAGTTTCCATATACCATCACAGAAATTATTTCCATAACCATCTTTATCAAGTCTCCCAACAGAAATCAGATTCATACGAATATCCGGTGCATGTCTGACATCCTTCAATCGCAATATAGATCCATTGGCTATCTTCAAACAAATATCACCTGTGCCCACAACTTCAGATATACCATTATTTCCCATCCTTAATGAACCATACTTACCAGCATTGTAAGTAGAAAAGAAATCCCTTCTTGATGTGACATGGACTGCAGCACCTGTATCAGCAAACCAACTAACATCAGAGGAAATTGTATTCACTGCATTTTCATCAAAGACAACAACGAGATCATCTTTTGTAGTCGTGGCAACATGACTGGTATCCTCAGACTTTCCTGCACCAGCATTCCTGTTATCATTCTTCCACTTGAAGCAATATTTCTAGATATGACCCTTCTTGTGACAGTAGTGACACTCAACATTCTTGTATCGAGATTTGGATTTGCTCCTTTGTCTGCCCTTATCAACATTTCTGGTTTTCTGTCTCCCTCTATTCTCTGCAACGAACAACTCATTCTGTGAAGATGATGAACCTTGAGTTTTTCTCCTCATCTCCTCATTCATAATTCCACTTTTGGCATAATCAAGAGTCATTGCACCATCAGGAGCAGAATTAGTGTGTGACACCCTGAATGTCTCCCACTTATCAGGCAAAGTATTCAGCAACCATAATCCAAGAATCTCATCATCGAATTTCACTCCAACATTTGACAATTGATCCAACAACCCCTGGAACTCATTCACATGGTCAGCGATAGGAACATCTTCCTTATACCTCAATTGTATCAATTGTTTCAGCAAGAATAACTTATTATTCCCTGTCTTTGAAGCATAAAGCTTTTCAAGCTTATCCCACAATGTCTTGGCATGCGTCTCATTAGCTACCAAATTTAACACATTATCATCGACCCACTGTCGAATAAAACCACACACTTGTTGATGCTCAAAAGCCCAATCCTCATCCGATTTAGATTCTGGCTTCGAAGTAGCAAACACAGGTAGATGCAAACTTTTTACAAATAGAAGATCTTTCATCTTCCCCTGCCATTTGTGATAATTCATCCCATTCAACGAAATCATCCGGCTTGTGTTAATTTCCATAATTCTAACAACAACAATAGCTCTGATACCACTCTGTTGGGAATTCACCAAACACTTCACAAGTTCAAAATTTGCAGCGGACAAACAATTTCCAAGTTGTTAGAATTTCGTAGGAACATTAACAAAAACAAGCAACTAATAACACAAGGATTTACGTGGAAAACCTTCCAATTCGAAAGGTAAAAACCACGAGGCTCTTGAGCCTATCTCAAATCCACTATCACCAAAAGGAGATTACACAAAGTCTGCCCAAATTGCAACCAAAGATGTGGCCTTACAACAACACAAAGTCACCACAATCTCAACTCCATCAAAACACCAAAAATCAGAAATTGAGAACACAAACTGCTGTCACGAACAGAAATTCATACAGAAAATTCTGACCGTTGAAATTTAATTTCCACCGTACAAAACGAAGAACAAGATGTCACGCACCTGCTGTAAAAATTTTAACCCGATCGGACAAGGTTTGGTGTGCCGATTGGCCGGAAATCAGAAATTGGATGGAGGAAGAAGGCAGCTGCGTTTTTGCTCTCTTTCTTTCTCTTGTTTTCACTCTATGGCTGTTGTGTTGTACGGAATAATTGACAGCCTCTCACCCGTGAATATGTGTGTCTCTATCTCAATAATAATGTGTGCAGCTCAATTTAATAATACACATGGGGTGCCCAATTCATTTTAATATTTTGCTCAAGTTGGGAGGACCCCAACAAATACCATCTCCAGCCGCTACTCTCTTCCTCCGACCTCCATTCATCTCCCTGCCATCACCGCCGAGTTCCGGTCACCCCCTCGTTATTCCGGCTAGAACACCGAACTCCGGCCGCTTCTCATATTTCCAGATCTGGCCACTGTCATCCTATCACAGCATCTCTATCCACTTCCCAATTTCAAAAGCTGACTGTGGACGAAAAATAAAAAATGCAGCTAGGGGACGAAAATGAAGCTTTTGTAAAAAATGAAATGAAGGGAGGGATGAAAAAAAAAAACAGAAGAAAGAAACAGAAAGCAAAACAATGGAAGAGGAGGAAGAAAAGAAGAGAAGTGGAGATGGTGCGGTCTAAGGCGAAGAAGAAAGCAAGAAAAATGAAGAGAAGAAAAGTGGAAGCAGTAGGAAGAAATAAAAAAGAAGAGAAAGAGGGGATTCGGTTAAATGAAGAGTAGACCGAATTGGGACAAGGAAAGAGGAAAAGAAAGAGAAGAGAGGAAAAAGAGGAGTAATTCGGTCTATTGAAGCAATTCGGTCTAGATCGAATTGAAGTGTAGAGACCGAATTGGAAGAGAAGCAGAAATAAGAAGAGAATGGGAAGCAATTCGGTCTAAATGGAGCAATTCGGTCTAAACCGAATTTGAGAGACCGGATTGATGTGAATTAAAAGCTGGAGTGGGGCCCGCGCGTGAAGAGTTGGAAAGTCCTGGGACCAGAAGTCCCGCAGTGCTAAATTTCTTGTCTTTTCTTGTTGGACTTCAGGTCTCGTCCCTTTCCGCCGCATCAAAACCCCCATTTCACTCTTTCTCCCTTTTTGCAAACAAGCCCCTACACTCTTTTGCCTAAACCGAATTTGGCCCTTATTTCTTGGTGCATAAACCGAATTGGACCCATGTGTCTAGGGTTTGCTCTCACCTATAGATACCCCTCCATTTCTCCTCAAAAAGCAGCAAGGAAGAGAGGCAGAAAGCAGAGAGTCTCAAATATTTCTTCCCTGTTCTTGGAGAGAAGAGTGGGTTTTTGGTTAGTTTAGAGTAGATTTATTTTCTTTGTTGCAATGTAGTTTAATATTTTTAGTTGTAGTTGTAATGTAGTTTGTAAATAGCTGTTTTTATTTTACTAGTGTAGCCATTTTTCATATTTTTACAGCTTTTCTAGTGTAGAAATAAATTTGAGAATACCCAAATAATGGGTTGTTCTTGAACTTTTAATGCTTTCTAGTGGATGAAATACAAGAAAATGCTTCACAAATTTGGTATGAGTTCTTTTGCCCTTTTATTTATTTTTGCTTTTATGTTTTAATAAATGTATGAATGTGGGTTTGAGCATGTTTGTAGCCTTAGATCTATTTTTATTTTTATTTGTATTTTTATTGTTCTTGGAGAGCTAGATAATTTTAGAAGTAGTGCCATTTCTAGGTTTTATTTTTATTTTATTTTATTTTTGGCCTAGATCTAAATTTTATTTATATTATTGCTTCCTTAGATTATGTTGGTGTTCTTGTTTTTATGCATTTGGTTCTTAGATTTTTCATTATTGTTGGTAGACTTGTCTTTTAATTTCATGTTTATAGTTTTAGGGTTTAACTCATGCTATTACCCATGTACATGCTATACCCTTAAAATGCTTACTAGTGTGACTGTGAGGTGACACTAATGTGAAATGAAGGATTTGGTAAATCGTATCCATCATAAACCGCACAGTGGAAACCGAACTAATACTTGTGAGCACAAAAATATCACTTATGTGAAAAATTGTATGCAATTCGGTCTAAGGCAATTCGGTCTATACCGAATTGCTCATGAAGACCGAATTGCATAACAAAAAGTGTTGTCTTCATGTGGTTTCTATGCAATTCGGTTTAGACCGAATTGCCTATATAGACCGAATTGACTTTGGAAACCACATTGTATCCATGCCATCCCCTCATACCTTAGTTTATTTTCTGTCTTTCACCAATTCGAATTGCCAATTCGGTCTAGACCGAATTGACTTGGCAATTCGAATTACCCTCATTTTGGGGTAAATGCCTTGTCCAAATTTGAGTAAGGGAATGACTTCATCAATTCGAATTGTCCAATTCGGTTTAGACCGAATTGCTTCGCCAATTCGAATTAGATGATGTTTCATATCTTTACAAGGATTAATTGGGTAAGGTAATACTTCAACCCTCATGCATCCTCAATTCGGTCTATTTTGCACCATACCTAGTAGACCGAATTGATTTCTTCCTTCTATTTTTAAAACCTCAAAAACATTTTATTTCTTGAGTTGTGTAAGTTGCATGGGTGTATTGGGCTTAGGCCCATCACACCTAATTTTATCCATTACACATCTCAACCCATTAGTGTTTTAATTATTGTGTGATTAACACTCACACATTACCAAAAACATTTTGTTAATTTAATCTTTTCTATTTATTGTGTGTATGAATGGGTAATAAGGAATATTACAGATCAATGTTGGCGAAAAGGTCCCTTCACCGGGATAACGATTAGCTCGTCTTCTGTGTATTAATTGTTACTCGTTATTTTGCATGATTCGGGTAGTGGTCGGTGGAAGCCTTGGCGGTTCGTCCATCCGGGATTATAATAGCTGCTCAGCTGACTCCTATCCGGATACAGTTTTCTTCTCTTTATCTTAATTTCAAACCTGAATCTAGAATTGTAGTAATAATAGATGATATATGCCAATGTCATCTAATAATTATTACAGTAATAGAACATGTGGGTTTTCATCCAGATTCACAGACAGTGAAGTCTAAGATGACGGCGGCAATTGTCATTAAGGCACTCTACTGTCTAAAAATCATTCCATCTGGAGTACTTGGGACCCGGACAGCAGATGTTTGCAGTTCGGATAACCCCAATTATTTCTGGCATTCTCTTTAGCCAACTTCTTCTTATATCAGGCTAATCCATCTTTGTGTATCAAATTCTGTCTAACCCCATCATATATTTTGGGATAATTTATTTTACTTCTCATATACATGTATGCATGATATTATTATGTAGATATTGTGGTCTATAATATTTTGGAGATCCTTCTCCTTGGACATAGAAGTCTTTATTTAAATCAGATGCTGCACAATAGATTTCCGCAAAAATCACTTTATAAAATCCGGATCTGAGTAAGGGATAATTTTACAGTTATGACTAACTCATCTTCTACTGGGGGTTGATTTTGAGAACTTAGAAGCAGAGTCAGCGATTAGGTCTCATCTAGACTGAAAGGATCTGTGTTTTAATTGAGAGTTTAGTACCTGTTTAGGGAATGATTTTCAAATATCTAATTGCTTCTCAAAATTACTGTGTGTTGGAAATCTTGTATTAAGTGTTGCATCGAATCAATGTCCACTTGAATTCGGATAAGATGTGATAATTAATATTAGAGGAACAACATATAGGCCTTGGTTAATTTCTAAGGTAGGGTTGAGTATTCTTTCAACTGCTATCTTCTCTCACCAAAGCCTAAAATTGAGTCTCGAGTGAGTACATTCGGAATAGATCTTCATAGGTCTGTTCCACTCATGTTTGTATCTCATAATTAACCGGGTGTTATAAGCCCTGTGGCTTACTGATATTTGGGAAGTTCTAAATCTGCATCTGGTCACCAAGACCAGGGGTTCTTTTATACTAACAGATTGTGATGATCTTTTAAGACTTCCGAGTGATAAGTTTTTAAATGCTTTCTTTACTGCCTTCTTTACCGCTTCCTTTAAAATGCTTTCATAGAGGTCACTCGGAAGAATTAGAGATGTGGCTGCCGGTTGTAAGGTTTAAGAGTTATGGATTAGTTCGGGGTTAGATTTGGACTTTGGGTGTGACAAGGGGACGATAGGAGTACCTGGCATATCAACTAATGATATGTTAGGTGTTGCTTGTCCACCACATATGACTAACATACTCTTGCAAGGCATTGCAAGGGGAGTTATTAATCTGTGGTATCTTAGAAGTTGAGGTCTTAAGAGCATGTAAATTCTCACTGTAAGTACTTGTCTGTTAAAGGGAACATAGTGCAGAAAGCATGAGAGTTAGCTAACTGACGAATTACCCTAACCGAAGATCTGTGTATTAAAATGGAAATTTAATTGTGTTTCATCTGAATCTTGTCCAATCTTTATTATTTTCTCCATGTCCCTTCTGTCACTTTTTAAATCTGCTTTTGTAGAATAATCTTATCTGCTTTCCTAGCATAATTCTTATTGCTTCCTTAGAATAGATTTAATTGCTTTTTAGATCAATCTATCATGCTTTGTAGAATAATTTTACTGCTTTCATAGTTTAGTTTAAATTGTTGTCAAGTAGTTGTTAGAAATCATTGCAAAGCTTGAATCGAGTAACCGAGTGGAAAATCTTAGTAAACGACGTGGGTCCTGCTTCTATCGCACATCCTCCAGTGAACGATCCGGTCTTACTATAAATTACTGCAATTTTTGACACCGTGCGCTTTCGGGGGCACAGTTTCTTAACACGAGTAATAAAAATGTGACAACCTATAATATATCCCTAATCCCAACTCATAAATTGGTTTCACTGAATAAAATTGAAAACCAGGATTATGATTTTTCAGAAAATACTCATATAGTGGGAATGTGTTAAAAGTTTCATGGCAAGGATCTTCATGACATGAAACTATGATAAGTTTCATGATGCAAATTGCCGAGGACCTTCAGTGTGACAGACTGAGGGTCAAGATTGAACTGTCTATCCCGGCTGCACTATGAAAGTTGTCAAAAGTTTCATGCCGGGGAGGATGCAGCGCCGTTTGAAATCAGAGTACCCCACATGAGTAATAAAAAGTGAAATATA
This sequence comes from Hygrophila difformis, assembly GCA_030278955.1. Taxonomy (NCBI): domain Eukaryota; kingdom Viridiplantae; phylum Streptophyta; class Magnoliopsida; order Lamiales; family Acanthaceae; genus Hygrophila; species Hygrophila difformis. The sequence continues at coordinate 36,370,759 of JAOANR010000015.1, forward strand.
TCCTTAAACCATTTCCCCACGAATAATAACTCTTTTCATTCAATAAAGTTAACTTGGGATATTTTAGAAAAGCTCGTGTAGGAAATTGTCAAAAGTTTCAGAGGGTTATGGGGCGGATAGGTTAGATAAGAAAATTCAGAAGCTGTCGGAAGAGATTAAGGATATTGAAGATCAATTCCAGGTGGGCAGGGAGGATTGTGAGATCAGGAAAGAATGGTTTGGCAAGAAATAAGAGCTCAAAAAGGTCCTGATGGCTGAAGAAAGAAGATGGATACAGAAGTCACGGTTAAAGTGGATTAAAGAAGGGGACTCAAATACGAGGTTCTTTCATACGGTGACGGTTATGAACAGACGTAGGAACTTCATTGGAGCCATTAGGGTGGAAGATAGAATGGAAGATGATCCGCGGAGAATTAAGGAGATGGCTTTGCAACACTACCAGGATCTGTTTACTAAGAAGGAGGAGGAACTTTTTGGTATTTTCGATATCGGGCTGGACAGATTAAACGCCGAGGAGGTGTATTCTCTTGAGCAAAATTTTTCAGAGGAAGAGATCAAGTCGGCAATTTGGAGTTGTGATGGCAACAAATCTTCGGGTCCGGACGGATTCAACTTGGATTTTTTCAAAAGATTTTGGGAAGTATTAAAGAAGGATATCATGGAAATTTTTCGGTTCTTTGAAGTGGAAGGCAGGCTGCCCCCGAATACAAATTGTTCGTTTATTACACTCATTCCCAAGGTGGAGACGCCAAAGGACTTTGGTGAATACAGGCCGATTACACTTGTTGGCTGTGTTCAAAAAATTGTAACAAAGGTTCTTGCTAGGAGGCCAAAGGAAGTCGTAGAGAAATTGGTTGGTGTTTCGCAAATGGCTTTCATAAAGAGAAGGCAAATATTGGACGGGATCCTTGTAGCAGCTGAAGTGATTGACACAACACGCATATCCGGCAAGCAGGGATTCGTGGTGAAAATTGACTTCGAAAAGGCATATGACAACATGTCGTGGAATTTGCTATTTCATATTTTAGAGAAGATGGGATTCGGTGGAAATGGCTAAAATGGATGAAAGAGTGTGTAACGACATCTTCAGCTGCGGTATTAATCAATGGCTCTCCAACCAAATTTTTTAAGCTTCAAAAGGGACTGAGGCAAGGAGATCCCATCTCTCCATACCTTTTTGTTCTAGTGGTGGAAGTATTGAACAGGCTGGTGGGTAAGGCAGCCACTTTGGGGATCTATACAGGGCTTAGTACTGGGGAAGGTGGACAAAAAATATCTCATCTACAATACGCGGATGACACGCTGCTATTTTGTGAAGGAAGGCTCGATCAAATCCTTTCCATTAAGAGGATCCTCACATGTTTAACACTAACAACAGGCCTTCGGATCAACTATGGCAAGAGTTGTGTGCTTGGAATAAACTGTGATGTAGCCTATACCAGAGAAGCTGCCTCTCTACTTGGATGTCAGGTTGGAACCTGGCCAATGACTTATTTAGGGGTTCCCATTGGAGGTAGAATTAATAGCAAGGAGATTTGGCGTCCGGTAATTGAGAAAGTGGAGAGAAGGCTCGCCGGGTGGAAGGGGAAAATGCTATCACAGGCGGGAAGAATCTGTCTAATTAAGCATGTATTAAGTAGTCTGCCTGTATATTTTATGTCTATCTTCAAGGTGCCTAAAGGAGTGGCAGAACATCTTGAGAAATTAAAAAGGCGTCTCTTTTGGAATGAGTGGGAGGGCGAAAGGAAAATCCATACAGTCAGTTGGGAGAAAGTGTGTTCCCACTTGGAGAATGGCGGGCTACACATACGGAACGTCAAAAAATTCAATGAGGCGATGTTGTTAAAATGGAAGTGGAGGTTTGGATGTGAAAAGGCCCTATGGAGAGACGTCATTTGTGCAAAGAATTATGGGAATTCAGCCTTGTTGATACCATCTGCTAAACCAGGAAACTCGCCATGGGGTCATATATGCAAGGCATGGGAGAGTTCACGGGCTACGGACATGGGCGACAGCTTCATCATCCAAGTAGGGAATGGGGAATCTACGAGTTTTTGGTCGGATAAATGGGTCGATGGAGGCAGGGCCCTAAGAGACATGTTCCCTAGAATTTTTACTCTAGCCGTCAACAAAAGTGGTATAATAGCAGATTTCGGGACCTGGAATGGATATGATTGGGAGTGGCATATTCAACTAAGGAGGCCGCTATTTGATTGGGAAAGAAGAGTGTGGGATGAACTAATGGGGGTGATTACTAGAACTCCCTTGTGTAGACAGCTGGGGGACAGAGTCAGATGGAGTAGAGCAGACAATGGTCTCTTCTCGCCTAAAGAATGTTGGAGGCTGATTTCAGGTGAAAGGGAGGATGTGAGCGGAGATTTCTGGAAAGCCTTGTGGAAGATTAAATATCCTAGGAAGGTGAAGCTTGTGGTTTGGAAGATGATGCATGAAGCCTTACCTGTTCGCGGGCTGCTGAGGGCTAGGAATTGTGCTCAGGTATCCGAAGCTGAATGCCCTTTATGTGGTGTCGAAGTAGAAACCATAGATCATATATTTTGCAAATGTAAGTTTGTGTTGCAATTATGGTACTCTGTAGTAGCCTGGTATGATGTTGTCTGGGCGATACCTGGAAATGCAAGGACATTATTGGCGTGGTGGCTTGATGTTGATCCAAGAAAGGGTCGAAGGGAGGGATGGGTTTTAACATGCATGGCACTGATATGGGCTGTCTGGAGTCGGCGGAATAAGGTGGTGTTCCAGGGGGTAAATTTTAACTACAGGGAAGCATTGGAGGAAATAAAATGGAGGGTTGGAATTTGGTGGAAGGCGGAGATGGTTGAGGCGAATATTGAAATGTTAAACCTGGATGTTACCTACCCAGCTAATCTATCCATCGTCAAGCGGAAGGGGCTTAAAGCTGCTCGAGTTGGTCTGGTCTGGGAGCGTCCGGAAAAAGATGGTGGAAAATAAACACTGACGGATCATCTCTTGGAAATTCGGGCCCGGCGGGAATTGGGGGCGTCATAAGAAATGACCAAGGTGAGATTATCTACATATTATCTGAATATATTGGAGTCGCGGACTCTACGGAGGCGGAATTGACAGCGGTGCATCGAGTATGTGATGCAATTATTCGGGACCAAGGTTTTCCACTCCAACAGCTTATTTTCGAGTGCGACTCAACAAATGTAGTCCGATGGATCAAAGAACCAAAACAGGTCCCATGGCGGCTACACAAATTGATGAAACCTATTATGACTGTGATACATGCGTCGGGAAGAGCGGATGTCCGGCATATTGTTAGAGAACGCAAAAGTCTTGCGGACTACTGGGCAAAGAATGGGCCGGCCAACACGGGCAGTTTTGAGGTGTGGTTGGAATGATGCAAACACTTGGCTATTTTCTTCTGTTTATCTGGATTGTAGGTTGGAGGTGTGTTTTGTAGTTTGGTGGTGTGTTTTGCTTTTTAATGCCCAAGAGCAACAGCAACGAGGAACTTTGTAATGGTTTGTACTGGCCTCGTTGTCAATAAAAAAAAGTTTTTCCTCAAAAAAAAAAAACCAATAGTATAAAAAAAACCTTCGTACCAACTATCCTCTTTGCTTTATCATAATAATCCATTATATCTAAAATACTGTGCCCAAAATTTATGGGCCACTATTACCGGAACAAACAAAGCTTATTTTACATTATTAAGGTTCTAAAAATATTTCGTTACTACCTAATATGTTGTAAATTCTGACTATTATCTTCAAAGTTTTAAAAAAATATTATTTATATTTTGTTTTTCCTTTTCGCCACTTAAAACTTATATTTTATTACGTGATGTATTTTAAATTTTTGTTGTTGTTCCTTTTATAGACTACTCTTTAATTTTATAAAATCAATTTAAATTATAATTACGTTTTAATAATCTGATAATTTTTTAAATATTATTTTTGTCGATAATATTTCCTTCAATTTTCATAATATACGAAGATTACTATGTCATGTTTTCCTCTTTTTTTTTTCACTTTTCTCTCTTTTCTTTTTTAAAAAGAAAAAAGTATTATGTAACATATGTTTAGAATGGTATAAATTTTTTTAAGTTATTAATCATTTTATATTCATTCATATTTTTAGAATTTATTTAATATTGCATCATATTTTGAATGAAATATTTTTATTTAAATTATGATTATTATAGTCCTTATATTAATATATGATTATCTATATTTCAAACATAAATTTTTTAGCTAATTAAATTTATTGAATAAAAATATAATATTAATATTTTTAAAAATATTATGTATGCAATCGAAATTTTATTAAAATAGATAGATTTATTTTTTAAATATAAATATTGAGGATATATATGATCGCGTATAATCAGTCAGAATATTTTCTATGAACCCAACCTATCTATGTGTTTTAACAAGAACTGTTGGTCTACAATTAAGCTTATGATGACTTGTTAACCCACTGAAATTAAGAATGGTGAATTACATTTAATAAAGGCAAAAAGTCAACACACGATAAAAAGTATTCACGCTTTATTATATAAATGGTGAAATTTCTAATAAAAAACAGATCAATTCATTAACATTTTGATTAATCTGAGGGCGTATTTAGGGTAAAATAATGGCCTACTTTTTCCATTCTCGTAAGAGGTTCGACAATAATTTGAACGGACACAATACACCATTATCTACAAAACAAAAGTCATGTGATTAACAAATAACCTCTAAATACAACATTAGTAATTATACGCAACCTTCCAATGGACACAACACTTTCCCCAATGTCACTGTACGCTCCAGGACACGGGCGTTTCTTTTTTCTTTGCATCGGTCTTGTAGAAGCAGCTTTTATACACACTACATCACTGCCCCACCCCTGCCCTTTACTTTCTCTCCAGTCCCTTGTCCAAACGTCCACCCGTGACCCCCCTTGCCCTGCCAAGAAACCAGGTGTCCGGTAGCCCCTGCCGGTGGGGTCTCCCCCGGCCATCCCGTGAACCCTACCGGGCAACCCGTGAATCTCCTCTTAAGGCCTCGTGCCGAGGCTTCCCATCCTGCCCCGTTCGATCTGCCGGCCTCCAGCTCCGCCTTCTATTCCCTGTAACGTATGCCTTTTTCTTATGTGCATCGGTTGGTCTCGTCCAAATTGGTATATGAGGTTGATTGCCCGTTGTCCATGTGCACTGGTAGTTGTTATTCCCTTTGTGGGTGTGATAATTGTTCCTTTATATTCTTTGTTTTAAAAGAATTTACAAGTTTGGGATTTCTTGCTTTTATGGAGTTTAAAATTGTTTACCTCGTCGTTCGAGGGACTACTTTTTAGATGACATAGAATCTGCCCTTTAGCCTATCCACCCATGCCTTCCATGTGCTTACCAAAATGCCTCCTCCTATCTTTATTTGTCACTAAAAAACACCTAGGGTGTTGCATCTTTTTCCGTCCATGTTAGTTTTTAATTTCTACCGAATGCGGCTAAAAATTACAAAACATAACATTCCCGTGCGTACATGAGGATCGGAACACAAAAAAAAAAAAAAAACCTATTTGACCATATTAGGACTGGCCAAAATAGAAGATCAATTCATTCCTTAGTGAAATGAGTATGTATTGCACCCTTCTGTTATATAGTTTCCTACGAATTTAGCTGAACTACATTGACTTAAATCCTGTAGCCTGCTAATTAACTTGTTTTGTGGTTTTCCCTTCGGCTTAGCTATTGAAATAAACATTTTCCTTAGTATTGGAAAATACTGTAAATTCATTCCTGAATTGATCATTCTTGTTTATGGATCCTGATTCAATCGTTCATTCTGGTTTCGTTATTGCATCTTCAAGCTCTGCATATTGCTGTATCTCACGCTTTATTTATTTGGATGTCAGAGCAGCTGCCCTCTTCATAGCTTCCCGGCACTCTTCCTTCTTCGTTGAAATGTTATGCCTGCTACCTATCTCGCTTCCTGTTTTTGATTTACATTCTTCAACGGATAAAAAATGCAATTTTTAATTATATGCTTACAGATCCAATAAAATATATGCAGGATATTAAATTGAATAACTATACTTTTTTGCCATAAAAGCAGTTGACTAATAATGGTTGTTTAGGTCACAGCCATTGTACACCCACAAGTATTGACTTATGACCCTGGAATTCCATATCTGTGTATGTTAATTACTTAACCATTCAATTGAGACATAATTACACTTTGTTTAGGGGGTTTCACTTATTAGATCTCGATTCCTTACTTAATATAATAGCTTCTTTTCCCTGCTGATCATATTTGTATTTCTAATCTCTTGCAATAGATTGTATAGTCCTAACGCTATTCTGAGCTGCTATAACCACTACGTGTTCTTAGCCACTTTTAATGTTCATAAATCCCTTTATACAACATAGCCAAATTTTAATTGAATCCAACGCGTCCCAGTATGTTATACCCATTGTGTCCTTTGAACTTCCTGTCATTCCTTCTTATGATCCTTGCTTCTATATTATTGTTTGTGGACCTTTCACATTTGTTTTGCAGAGGCTAAATATTTTGGATATTTTCACATTCGTTTTGCCTATTTGCATAGGCTACAGCATATACAACAATTCCCAGTATATATTTGTTGATCAACCATTCACCAACAGTGCCCGAGGCTAAATATGGAAGCCATGCAGCATGGTTTTATCAAAGGTATACAAAACAATATTAAAAGTTCCATTTTCCATACGCATCCCTAATAATCTGCTTTGGCTATTGTAGCCTATGCCATTCATCTCCAGACTGACCCTCAGAGAATTTTCTTTCACCTTGCGGAGCTCACAAGACATCTCTGTGTCGACCGCATCTACTTAATAGAAGCTGGAGTCAACAAATTCAGAAGAACCATAAATTACTTTATCTATATAAACATATATATATACTTCCGTTGTTTAGCCCCATTTGTCTATTTATTACTATTCGCGCACGGACTTTCGCTTAAAGTTTTATTATAGTTATACAAATTAAAATATAGTCATGTTAGATCTTGTCAGATTATAGGTACAAGTACTAAATAAATTTACAGGTAATCAATAAATATACAAGTACTATTTATATATAGCAAAAAATAAAACCCTTAGCAAAGAGATTCAATCTTTCTTTCGGACAAAGTATTAAAATAAAAAGTCGAAAAAAACTTCACAGTTAACGGTTGCTTGTTACGTCCATTATGCATATACAACTATTGTGTCATTTCTCAACTTGTGCTGGAAAAAAAAAAAGGGATTTTCCACACTTTCAAATAAAAGTTTGGCCTTTCACAACACCTTTTTTTTTTATACTTAATCCCCTTACTTATCCAAAAAGGGGAAAAAATATGAAAACGGGGAACTTAATTTATCATATCATGTCTGAAATGAACAATGTTGTGAACTTATATACTTTATCAAGTAGTCAAAACAAATATAAGGACTAAATGTGAACTTATATACTTTATCAAATTGCCTTGTGAATCATGATTATATTTTCTCAATCTCCTCTCTGAAATTTTCTCTCATAAGCTTCGATGGCCTTTTTTTTTTGTTTCAACCTACAACTTCTTGCAAGTAATAGTTGTAAGAATACAGTACAAAAAAATAGATACAACCTTAATCAGAAATGACACAGTAGATCTTACTTTTCCAAGCAATTATGGGTTCTATTTTCGCAGCTAAAAATCCTTTACCATAACTAAGTTTATGTAAAGATGGCCAAATTTCATTATTGTAATTTTCAGGTATGGCATAATAATCTGTTCACATAAATTAATAAAAGTTACTGAATAAAAAATGAACCACTTAATGGGAAGTTTGATAGCAATAAAAGTTACTGAATAAAAAATGAACCGCTGAATATGATATTAGCAATGAATTAAATTGGCACGAAAACATGAGAAGTTTGATAGCAATTCTTTAGCCCACTAGATTTTTTCCGCAACATCAAATTAAACAACATGTTGACATAGTTTACAAATACACGGGATTACATGTGGCTTATAACATCAACTTCAACGATAACCTCATTATAGCGTCGGCCAAACGTTACAGCTTTAATAACAAACATACATATATTTCCAGCAACTATATTATTTTGTGCAAAGAATTGCTGGAGCCCAATATTCATTGATACCATCTCTTCGCTTCTATGTCGAGTGGCTGGTGCATGCAATAAATACACAAGGTAGAGCCGCCCATGTTCTCTAAACCGCAACCAAATTCTTTCCCAAAGATGCAAATTAATGCCTTGCCAAATGGTCTTGGGAATTTCCTACAGAGAAACAAATTGTACATATATATCCATGTTTTCCCAATAAGAACAAATTTTGAAGAGTCAAACTGCCTAGGGTTGTTTGTGCATTACCAATGGCCTATAATAATTTGAATCTGTTAGCTGTGTCACAAAAGAGGCATATGACTCTGCATATAAACAAGCGTGGCAAAAAATAGTAATAGCCGAACAAACAAGTCGTTATATATCAGAAGGGAAAATAAATACCCACTATTTAGATTTACCATTGAAAGTACTATATTGCAGTAGCATCTCAGAATAATCGTTGGGTTCACCATCTTCATCAAATATTTTTATTGTGAACTCCATGCGTCCTGCCAGCTTAAAGAACAAGACATCTCCTATTTTAAGTGCATGGGCACAGAACATGTCCCGAAGCCCCCCACCAGAAATATACATATCTTCCTCATCAAAAAAAAATTCCCAAATTACACTGCATTCGCTGCCCTTCCACTCCAATTACTGATGGTATATCATCTTCTTCGATACAATTAAGTATCACTCGCAGCAAACGCTGCAAAAACAAAAAAAAATATTACGATTCAAAACCATGGCCCTTACTAATAGCTCTAATATTTGCTTCATATACATTGATCAGTTGTATCATACCAAATATTTTTCAAAACCTTCACTTAGCTGCACAAAAAACTCCATGCTTTCAAACCTGCTCCAAAGACAACAACTATGAAAAATTATGCACATATTTATATTGAGTGTCCAAACTCACATGTATAGGATTAGCCACGAAAGCAATAATCTGGACAAAATAATGCTACTCAGGTGCATGTGCAAATGTGGCAGGTTTGCTTGTTACTACAAGACGTTCCTGTACTGCACCTATTCTTTCCACCTATTACTGTTCAACCTACCTGCAACTACCCAACTAGCGAGGTCTTTTTCCCCCCTTTAAATCAAACAAGCCCCAACATGATTATTCTTCCAAAAAATATTAAACAATCAATAGTATAAAAAAAACCTTCGTACCAACTATCCTCTTTGCTTTATCATAATAATCCATTATATTTATAATACTGTGCCCAAAATTTATGGGCCACTATTACCGGAACAGACAAAGCTTATTTTACATTATTAAGGTTCTAAAAATATTTCGTTACTACCTAATATGTTGTAAATTCTGACTATTATCTTCAAAGTTTTAAAAAAATATTATTTATATTTTGTTTTTCCTTTTCGCCACTTAAAACTTATATTTTATTACGTGATGTATTTTAAATTTTTGTTGTTGTTCCTTTTATAGACTACTCTTTAATTTTATAAAATCAATTTAAATTATAATTACGTTTTAATAATCTGATAATTTTTTAAATATTATTTTTGTCAATAATATTTCCTTCAATTTTCATAATATACGAAGAATACTATGTCATGTTTTCCTCTTTTTTTTTTCACTTTTCTCTCTTTCCTTTTTTAAAAAGAAAAAAGTATTATGTAACATATGTTTAGAATGGTATAAATTTTTTTAAGTTATTAATCATTTTATATTCATTCATATTTTTAGAATTTATTTAATATTGCATCATATTTTGAATGAAATATTTTTATTTAAATTATGATTATTATAGTCCTTATATTAATATATGATTATCAATATTTCAAACATAAATTTTTTAGCTAATTAAATTTATTGAATAAAAATATAATATTAATATTTTTAAAAATATTATGTATGCAATCAAATAATTTATATATATATTTGTAATTAATTTCCTCTTTTTTAAATATATATAAAGATTTTTTCAAAATTTTATTAAAATAGATAGATTTATTTTTTAAATATAAATATTGAGGATATATATGATCGCGTATAATCAGTCAGAATATTTCTTATGAACCCAGACTACCTATGTGTTTTAACAAGAACTGTTGGTCTACAATTAAGCTTATGATGACTTGTTAACCCTCTGAAATTAAGAATGGTGAATTACATTTAATAAAGGCAAAAAGTCAACACATGATAAAAAGTATTCTCGCTTTATTATATAAATGATGAAATTTCTAATCAAAAACAGATCAATTCATTAACATTTTCCATAATCTGAGGGCGTATTTAGGGTGAAATAATGGCCTACTATTTCCGTTCTCGTAAGAGGTTCGACAATAATTTGAACGGACACAATACACCATTATCTACAAAACAAAAGTCATGTGATTAACAAATAACCTCTAAATACACCATTAGTAATTCTACGCAACCTTCCAATGGACACAATACTTTCCCCAATGTCACTGTATGCTCCAGGACACGGGCGTTTCTTTTTTCTTTGCATTGGTCTTGTAGAAGCAGCTTTTATACACACTACATCACTGCCCCACCCCTGCCCTTTACTTTCTCTCCAGTCCCTTGTCCAAACGTCCACCCGTGACCCCCCTTGCCCTGCCAAGAAACCAGGTGTCCGGTAGCCCCTGCCGGTGGGGTCTCCCCCGGCCATCCCGTGAACCCTACCGGGCAACCCGTGAATCTCCTCTTAAGCCCCCGTGCCGAGGCTTCCCATCCTGCCCCGTTCGATCTGCCGGCCTCCAGCTCCGCCTTCTATTCCCTGTAAGGTATGCCTCTTTCTTATGTGCATCGGTTGGTCTCGTCCAAATTGGTATAGGAGGTTGATTGCCCGCTGTCCATGTGCACTGGTAGTTGTTATTCCCTTTGTGGGTGTGATAATTGTTCCTTTATATTCTTTGTTTTAAAAGAATTTACAAGTTTGGGATTTCTTGTTTTCATGGAGTTTAAAATTGTTTACCTCGTCGTTCGAGGGACTACTTTTTAGATGATATAGAATCTACCCTTTAGCCTATCCACCCATGCCTTCCATGTGCTTACAAAAATGCCTCCTCCTATCTTTATTTGTCATTAAAAAACACCCAGGGCGTTGCATCTTTTTCCATCCATGTTAGTTTTTAATTTCTACCGAATGCGGCTAAAATTACAAAACATAACATTCCCGTGCGTACATGAGGATCAGAACACCAAAAAAAAAGAAAAAAACAAACTATTTGACCATATTAGGACTGGCCAAAATAGAAGATCAATTCATTCCTTAGTGAAATGAGTATGTATTGCACCCTTCTGTTATATATTTTCCTACGAATTTAGCTGAACTACATTTACTTAAATCTTGTAGCCTGCTAATTAACTTGTTTTGTGGTTTTCCCTTCGGCTTAGCTATTAAAATAAACATTTTCCTTAGTATTGGAAAATACTGTAAATTCATTCCTGAATTGATCATTCTTTTTTATGGATCCTGATTCAACCGTTCATTCTGGTTTCGTTATTGCATCTTCAAGCTGTGCATATTGCTATATCTCACGCTTTATTTATTTGGATGTCAGAGCAGCTGCCCTCTTCATAGCTTCCCGGCACTCTTCCTTCTTCGTTGAAATGTTATGCCTGCTACCTATCTCGCTTCCTGTTTTTGATTTACATTCTTCAACGGATAAAAAATGCAATTTTCAATTATATGCTTACAGATCCAATAAAATATATGCACGATATTAAATTGAATAACTATACTTTTTTGCCATAAAAGCAGTTGACTAATAATGGATGTTTAGGTCACAACCATTGTACACCCACAAGTATTGACTTACGACCCTGGAATTCCATATCTGTGTTTGTTAATTACCTAACCATTCAATTGAGACATAATTACACTTTGTTTAGGGGGTTTCACTTATTAGATCTCGATTCCTTACTTAATATAATAGCTTCTTTTCCCTGTTGATCATATTTTTACTTCTAATCTCTTGCAATAGATTGTATAGTCCTAATGCTATTCTGAGCTGCTATAACCACTACGTGTTCTTAGCCACTTTTAATGTTCATAAATCCCTTTATACAGCATAGCCAAATTTTAATTGAATCCGACGCGTCCCAGTATGTTGTACCCATTTTGTCCTTTGAACTTCCTGTCATTCCTTCTTGTGATCCTTGCTTCTATATTATTGTTTGTGGACTTTTCACATTTGTTTTGCAGAGGCTAAATATTTTGGATATTTTCACATTTGTTTTGCCTATTTGCATAGGCTACAGCATATACAACAATTCCCAGTATACATTTGTTGACCAACCATTCACCAACAGTGCCCGAGGCTAAGTATGGAAGCCATGCACCATGGTTTTATCAAAGGTATACAAAACACTATTAAAAGTTCCATTTTCCATACGCATCCCTCATAATCTGCTTTGGCTATTGTAGCCTATGCCATTCATCTCCAGACTGACCCTCAGAGAATTTTCTTTCACCTTGCGGAGCTCACAAGACATCTCTGTGTCGACCGCATCTACTTAATAGAAGCTGGAGTCAACAAATTCAGAAGAACCATAAATTACTTTATCTATATAAACATATATATATACTTCCGCTGTTTAGCCCCATTTGTCTATTTGTTACTATTCGCGCACGGACTTTCGCTTAAAGTTTTATTATAGTTATACAAATTAAAATATAGTCAGGTTAGATCTTGTCAGATTATAGGTACAAGTACTAAATAAATTTACAGGTAATCAATAAATATACAAGTACTATTTGTATATAGCAAAAAAGAAAACCCTTAGCAAAGAGATTCAATCTTTCTTTCGGACAAAGTATTAAAATAAAAAGTCGAAAAAAACTTCACAGTTAACGGTTGCTTTTTACGTCCATTATGCATATACAACTATTGTGTCATTTCTCAACTTGTGCTGGAAAAAAAAAAGGGATTTTCCACACTTTCAAATAAAAGTTTGGCCTTTCACAACACTTTTTTTTTTTTATATACTTAATCCCCTTACTTATCCAAAAAGGGGAAAAAAAATATGAAAACGGGGAACTTAATTTATCATATCATGTCTGAAGTGAACATTGTTGTGAACTTATATACTTTATCATGTAGTCAAAACAAATATAAGGACTAAATGTGAACTTATATACTTTATCAAATTGCCTTGTGAATCATGATTATATTTTCTCAATCTCCTCTCTGAAATTTTCTCTCATAAGCTTCGATGGCCTTTTTTTTTTGTTTCAACCTACAACTTCTTGCAAGTAATAGTTGTAAGAATACAGTACAAAAAAATAGATAAAACCTTAATCAGAAATGACACAGTAGATCTTACTTTTCCAAGCAATTATGGGTTCTATTTTCGCTGCTAAAAATCCTTTACCATAACTAAGTTTATGTAAAGATGGCCAAATTTCATTATTATAATTTTCAGGTATGGCATAATAATCTGTTCACATAAATTAATAAAAGTTACTGAATAAAAAATGAACCACTTAATGGGAAGTTTGATAGTAATAAAAGTTACTGAATAAAAAATGAACCGCTGAATATGATATTAGCAATGAATTAAATTGGCTCGAAAATATGAGAAGTTTGATAACAATTCTTTAGCCCACTAGATCTTTTCCGCAACATCAAATTAAACAACATGTTGACATAGTTTACAATACGCGGGATTACATGTGGCTTATAACATCAACATCAACGATTACCTCATTATAGCGTCGGCCAAACGTTACTGCTTTAATAACAAACTTACATATATTTCCAGCAACTATATTATTTTGTGCAAATAATTACTGGAGCCCAATATTCATTGATACCATCTCTTCGCTTCTATGTCGAGTGGCTGGTGCATGCAATAAATACACAAGGTGGAGTCGCCCATATTCTCTAAACCGCAACCAAATTCTTTCCCGTAGATGCAAATTAAAGCCTTGCCAAATGGTCTTGGGAATTTCCTACATAGAAACAAATTGTACATATATATCCATGTTTTCCCAATAAGAACAAAATTTGAAGAGTCAAACTGCCTAGGGTTGTTTGTGCATTACCAATGGCCTATAATAATTTGAATGTGTCAGCTGTGTCACAAAAGAGGCATATGACTCTGCATATAAACAAGCGTGGCAAAAAATAGTAACAGCCAAACAAACAAGTCGTTATATATCAGAAGGGAAAATAAATACCCACTATTTAGATTTACCATTGAAAGTACTATATTGCAGTAGCATCTCAGAATAATCTTTGGGTTCACCATCTTCATCAAATATTTTTATTGTGAAGTCCATGCGTCCTGCCAGCTTAAAGAACAAGACATCTCCTATTTTAAGTGCATGGGCATCACAGAACATGTCCCAAAGCCCCCCACCAGAAATATACATATCTTCGCCATCAAAAAATATTCCCAAACTACACTGCATTCGCTGCCCTTCCACTCCAATTACTGATGGTATATCATCTTCTTCGATACAATTAAGTATCACTCGCGGCAAACGCTGCAAAAACAAAAAAAAAATATTACGATTCAAAACCATGGCCCTTACTAATTGCTCTAATATTTGCTTCATATACATTGATCAGTTGTATCATACCAAATATTTTTCAAAACCTTCACTTAGCTGCACAAAAAACTCCATGCTTTCAAACCTGCTCCAAAGACAACAGCTATGAAAAATTATGCACATATTTATATTGAGTCTCCAAACTCACATGTATAGGATTAGCCACGAAAGCAATAATCTGGACAAAATAATGCTACTCTGGTGCATGTGCAAATGTGGCAGGTTTGCTTGTTACTACAAGACGTTCCAGCACGGCACCTATTCTTTCCACCTATTACTGTTCAACCTACCTGCAACTACACAACTAGCGAGGTCTTTTTTTTCCCCCTCTGAATCAAACAAGCCCCAACATGATTACTCTTCCAAAATATATTAAACAATCAATAGTATAAAAAAAACCTTCGTACCAACTATCCTCTTTGCTTTATCATAATAATCCATTATATCTAAAATATTGTGCCCAAAATTTATGGGCCACTATTACCGGAACAGACAAAGCTTATTTTACATTATTAAGGTTCTAAAAATATTTCGTTACTACCTAATATGTTGTAAATTCTGACTATTATCTTCAAAGTTTTAAAAAAATATTATTTATATTTTGTTTTTCCTTTTCGCCACTTAAAACTTATATTTTATTACGTGATGTATTTTAAATTTTTGTTGTTGTTCCTTTTATAGACTACTCTTTAATTTTATAAAATCAATTTAAATTATAATTACGTTTTAATAATCTGATAATTTTTTAAATATTATTTTTGTCGATAATGTTTCCTTCAATTTTCATAATATACGAAGATTACTATGTCATGTTTTCCTCTTTTTTTTTCACTTTTCTCTCTTTCCTCTTTTAAAAAGAAAAAAGTATTATGTAACATATGTTTAGAATGGTATAAAATTTTTTAAGTTATTAATCATTTTATATTCATTCATATTTTTAGAATTTATTTAATATTGCATCATATTTTGAATGAAATATTTTTATTTAAATTATGATTATTATAGTCCTTATATTAATATATGATTATCTATATTTCAAACATAAATTTTTAGCTAATTAAATTTATTGAATAAAAATATAATATTAATATTTTTAAAAAAAATTTAGCTAATTAAATTTATTAAATAAAAATATAATATTAATATTTTTAAAAAATATTATGTATGCAATCTAATAATTTATATATATATATATTTGTAATTAATTTCCTCTTTTTTAAATATATATAAAGATTTTTTAGAAATTTTATTAAAATAGATAGATTTATTTTTTAAATATAAATATTGAGGATATATATGATCGCGTATAATCAGTCAAAATATTTCGTATGAACCCTGCCTACCTATGTGTTTTAACAAGAACTGTTGGTCTACAATTAAGCTTATGATGACTTGTTAACCCTCTGAAATTAAGAATGGTGAATTACATTTAATAAAGGCAAAAAGTCAACACACGATAAAAAGTATTCACGCTTTATTATATAAATGGTGAAATTTCTATTCAAAAACAGATCAATTCATTAACATTTTGATTAATCTGAGGGCGTATTTAGGGTGAAATAATGGCCTACTTTTTCCTTTCTCGTAAGAGGTTCGACATTAATTTGAACGGACACAATACATCATTATCTACAAAACAAAAGTCATGTGATTAACAAATAACCTCTAAATACACCATTAGTAATTCTACGCAACCTTCCAATGGACACAATACTTTCCCCAATGTCACTGTACGCTCCAGGACACGGGCGTTTATTTTTTCTTTGCATCGGTCTTGTAGAAACAGCTTTTATACACACTACATCACTACCCCACCCCTGCCCTTTACTTTCTCTCCAGTCCCTTGTCCAAACGTCCACCCGTGACCCCCCTTGCCCTGCCAAGAAACCAGGTGTCCGGTTGCCCTGCCGGTGGGGTCTCCCCCGGCCATCCCGTGAACCCTACCGGGCAACCCGTGAATCTCCTCTTAAGCCCCCGTGCCGAAGCTTCCCATCCTGCCACGTTCGATCTGCCAGCCTCCAGCTCCGCCTTTTATTCCCTGTAAGGTATGCCTCTTTCTTATGTGCATCGGTTGGTCTCGTCCAAATTGGTATATGAGGTTGATTGCCCGTTGTCCATGTGCACTGGTAGTTGTTATTCCCTTTGTGGGTGTGATAATTGTTCCTTTATATTCTTTGCTTTTAAAGAATTTACAAGTTTGGGATTTCTTGTTTTCATGGAGTTTAAAATTGTTTACCTCGTCGTTCGCGGGACTACTTTTTAGATGACATAGAATCTACCCTTTAGCCTATCCACCCATGCTTTCCATGTGCTTACCAAAATGCCTCCTCCTATCTTTATTGTCACTAAAAAACACCCAGGGCGTTGCATCTTTTTCGTCCATGTTAGTTTTTAATTTCTACCGAATGCGGCTAAAAATTACAAAACATAACATTCCCGTGCGTACATGAGGATCGGAACACAAAAAAAAAAAAAAAAAAAAAAAACCTATTTGACCATATTAGGACTGGCCAAAATAGAAGATCAATTCATTCCTTAGTGAAATGAGTATGTATTGCACCCTTCTGTTATATTGTTTCCTACGAATTTAGCCGAACTACATTTACTTAAATCCTGTAGCCTACTAATTAACTTGTTTTGTGGTTTTCCCTTCGGCTTAGCTATTGAAATAAACATTTTCCTTAGTATTGGAAAATACTGTAAATTCATTCCTGAATTGATCATTCTTGTTTATGGATCCTGATTCAACCGTTCATTCTGGTTTCGTTATTGCATCTTCAAGCTCTACATATTGCTATAACTCACGCTTTATTTATTTGGATGTCAGAGCAGCTGCCCTCTTCATAGCTTCCCGGCACTATTCCTTCTTCGTTGAAATGTTATGCCTGCTACCTATCTCGCTTCCTGTTTTTGATTTACATTCTTCAACGGATAAAAGATGCAATTTTCAATTATATGCTTACAGATCCAATAAAATATATGCACGATATTAAATTGAATAACTATACTTTTTTGCCATAAAAGCAGTTGACTAATAATGGTTGTTTAGGTCACAGCCATTGTACACCCACAAGTATTGATTATGACCCTGGAATTCCATATCTGTGTATGTTAATTACCTAACCATTCAATTGAGACATAATTACACTTTGTTTAGGGGGTTTCACTTATTAGATCTCGATTCCTTACTTAATATAATAGCTTCTTTTACATGCTGATCATATTTGTACTTCTAATCTCTTGCAATAGATTGTATAGTCCTAATGCTATTCTGAGCTGCTATAACCACTACGTGTTCTTAGCCACTTTTAATGTTCATAAATCCCTTTATACAGCATAGCCAAATTTTAATTGAATCCGACGCGTCCCAGTATGTTGTACCCATTTTGTCCTTTGAACTTCCTGTCATTCCTTCTTGTGATCTTTGCTTCTATATTATTGTTTGTGGACTTTTCACATTTGTTTTGCAGAGGCTAAATATTTTGGATATTTTAACATTTGTTTTGCCTATTTGCATAGGCTACAGCATATACAACAATTCCCAGTATACATTTGTTGACCAACCATTCACCAACAGTGCCCGAGGCTAAGTATGGAAGCCATGCACCATGGTTTTATCAAAGGTATACAAAACACTATTAAAAGTTCCATTTTCCATACGCATCCCTCATAATCTGCTTTGGCTATTGTAGCCTATGCCATTCATCTCCAGACTGACCCTCAGAGAATTTTCTTTAACCTTGCGGAGCTCACAAGACATCTCTGTGTCGACCGCATCTACTTAATAGAAGCTGGAGTCAACAAATTCAGAAGAACCATAATTTCTCTGACACCCCTAACCAAAAAAATCTTATGAAAAGCTTGAAATTAACTTTTTTTTTTTATGCTGATCCCTGTTAATGCTTTGCTCTTCAATAACATTCCACTCCTTTACATAAATAGTAGCCTTATACAGCATTTCTATTTACAAACCCTGTAGCTAATAAATATGATTTCCAAAATCAAATCACCTTGAACAAGTCATGTCTCATTTTCCTTTTCTTTTTCTTTTACAGAAAATTCTCATGCTAATAATGTGTTTCTCGTTCAGGAAATGTTCAAATTGTTATCATTCTGATTGTGTTGGAAAGGTGGTTTGTTTTCCTAAATTACAGACTACTGGGCGTGTGATAGGTCACAATACACTGATTTCCCACAGGCCCAGTACTCTGCTATTTGGGAAAACAAAGCATCCTTTCCGACACAATCTGAATCATAACATTTTCTTACACTTCCTCGACGCCTATCACATCCCTCTGTTATTCGCATGCCAATTTTCCGGAAACGAAAAAAGAAAAGGAAAATGAAACATCATTTGTTGAAGTTGACACCGAAAATATAATTTCCAAAGTACAGTCCAGTGTTAGCCATTATTGAATGATATCTCCAGTCTACTCAATCCCTTCTACTGAGATGAATTCCAATAATCCCCTTTTGTATTCTACTGTTGCATTGATATAACATTGACTCAGTGTGAAAATATGTATAACGTTTTCGTTATGTTTTATGTTCTCATATTTATTGCAGGACTTTTGTACATAGTTTTTTTACTGCTCCCTTTTTGTATTCTACTGTCTTCATATTGGGTTTACTTCACTCCATGTGTAGCACTACAAATTTACCGCCTTGCATTTTTCCATTCCATTATGTAACCTCAAAATGGAAACTTTGTTCAATTCCCTTAATTGTGAAACAGAATAATCTGTATTCGTTGATTATCTCCTTAATTCAATCTGCGAAAAAAGATGCCTTCATGTGTTTCTTTGCTTGGACTACTTATACTTGCAAGATCATCAGTAATTCTCACATCAGAACACAAATATTTATATAAATTAGTTTATTGTTGCCAAATATTGACTAAGATCATAGCTTATACTTTCTTTAGAAATTTTAAAAAGGATAGAATTTGCATGTAAAACATTTAATTTGTCCAATCGTTCAAAACTTGAATTATCATGGTAATCTAAATACACCCTGAAATGCACAGCGACTTCTTTTAACATATCAAGTGAGTATTATATAAGGAAACCACATACGCTCGCCTCAAATTATTTCTCTTTTCTCGATAATCAGCCCTTTGCAAATTTTATATTGCCCAAATTTGGCTTTCTCAACCTTATGTGCATCTGTGTGAGCATAATAAGTTCACTTACTTACAATTCACGATCCCAAATTACTTTCTCTATTTAAGGGCCCGAAATGCCACCGCCTCATTGACTTTTGCTGAATGCGACAACTCTAATTGAAATGTCTTGGTTACAAATTTTACAATTGATTATTTTTGGCATGCCCAGTGTACAAGTGCAGTTTTCTATTATATAGTTTCAGCCAATTGGATTCCCTTGTCGATTAGTACTGTCTAGTGGAAGAATAACCATGCCTAAATCCTTACATATTATATGAAAACAAGAAAAAAAAATGTCCACTCATCCCCACATATGAGTAACAGATTCCAGCCATCATACATACCATATATTGCCTCTCAAAACCATCAAACACCACAGAGTTAATACAACCAATGTTTAAGAAAACATAACATTAAAAAACATAAAGCAACACCCAACACTCTGTCTTAATACTTATACCTACACCATATGATTAATTACGTCTACTTCAATGACCACCTCATTACTTCTCTCACCATATGAAGTGGACACTACTGTAAACTTACACACATCCCCAATAATTATATTATTTTGCTCCAGAAAATGACCAATGCCTCTTGTCATTTTTAACGTTGGCTCACTGCCCTGACCAATTTCACAGCAGTGAATCAATTGCACTTTAGCCAGCTGTCCATTTGCTCCGCGGCGTAGCCAAATGCTTTTTCGCAAATGCAAACCTAAATGTTCCCATACATACTTTGGAATTTCCTGAAGTAACATAAAAACTTAAAAATTAATACTCCCTCCGTCCCACCTAATGTGTCTTATTTGACTTTTTGACACTGTTCATTGTTCAGCATTTGACTCAATTTTTTTATGTATATATTAGAAAAAAATAGTCGAGTTGGGTCTTGTTAGAATCTTATGATCATATAGTTTTAGAATATATATTTTACATAATTTTTCATTGTATATATTTTGAGATATTAACGATTAAAAAAGTGCATTGGATTGTGTGCAAAAGTCAAACAAGACAAGTTAGATGGGACGGAGGGAGTAATTCCTACAAACATAATTATCAATTCCCAATATTATGCTTGTATTATACAATACCAGATTCCGTTCAAATCTCTCCGGCTTTAGCCAGATATAGAAAAACCCATCGACGCAACCTGCAATGCAATACATCTCAACTACAGGAGTAGGAAAACCTTTAAAGAACCTACATTCTACAAACAAAACAATTCCCTTCATCCTTACCTTCCACCTGGATTTCTAAATAATTTTTTGGCCCGCCATCTGCTTGAAATACTTTTACTTCAAATTCCAAATCCCCAAGACACTTGAAAAGCAATTTATCCCCAATATCCAAATTATGAGTTGCACAAAAAATCTCCCATGCTTTACAATCAACGATACACAGATCCCCTCGCAGCAAACGAACTGGAACATCCTTTTCTCCCATTAATGTCTTTAATTTAATTGTTTTAGGTGCTACTTGGAAATCCATAAGATTAACTGCGCTCTTCGGGAAAACCTAAACATATAATCAAAGAAAATTAGTATCAAGCAAATGAAGTATAAACTCTATAAAATCAACTTCCCAAAAATTATATAAACTGCAACCCTTGATAATAATGTTTCAAAATCATCGGGCAAGTGCACTATGAACTCCATCGCCAAGTTTGGATGCTCTGCACAAGATATGGATTGTTTGCCTATACCTTGGTGTAATCTTGTTATTTGCCCCTGCATATATACTTGAAAGGATTACAAAGAAGGACAAATCAAGAAGGTAGGTCTGGCAAAGTAGGAATAGTCTCCTCTGCTTACATCTTGCCAAATTTGATGACATGCAATGGGCCTTAGCCAAACCATACCTCACTGCTGCATCCATTCTTTTTTTTTTTAATCGATTCACCATTTCACTTACGTAAATGGACAGATGTACCGGATTTTCATATTTAATGCACCCAATTTAAGTCCACACAAAAAAATATCATTACCAGCATTTAAAATCACCCATTTACATGAATTCTATGAAATTTTATTTAATTATATTGTTCATTTTATAATCATGAAAAAAGTTCTATAGCATTAACAAATAAATATATTGAATTTTCAAAATCGTTACCATTACTGCTCCGAACTACATTTCTCAATAAAAATGAAGTTCTTACAACTAATATTGGAATTAATATTGAAGTCTTTTTAAAATAGAAATACAATAAAAAAATGTCGGACAACTACAAAAAAAAACAAATACAGTATAAAAATAGCACAAAATAAGGTATCCATATTTTAATTATATAAAATTTAAAATATTTTAGAAAAACTAAAATAGACTACCAAATAGTGATTACTTGGTTAAGTTCAGCTATGATATTAGTTATGATAAATTCTTTTGTTGTGTAGATGGACTCTATTACTTGACTGTCCATTTTTTTATATAGCTACGTTCACATAAATTAATAAAAGTTACTGAATAAAAAATGAACCGCTTAATTGCAAACGGAAATAGTACATCCAATATAATAAAGGACACCTTGTTCTTCTACACAACCTCCATAAAAAGAATGAAATAAATAAATTTGTTCCAGGTCCAACCAGCCCACAAATCGACACCTTTAATATCCAAAAGAGCTATGCACTAGATCACGAGACGATTTGGTCTTTTCTTGCAGCCCCTTTTCTGCATGTCTTTTTGCAAAGACTATAGCCCTTCTTCCTCCCGTGACTGTATAATTCTAAAATATATATTTTATACAATTTTGATTTCTATCAATTTTGTAATATTAAGAGTTAAAAAATTATAAGGGACTTTGTGCTGGAAAGTAATAATGCATTGGAATTTGTGAAGAATAATAAAAATAAATATTTTTAATGGGATTTTACAACAATTAAGATTCTAATTTGACTCAAATTAATTTAATTTTTCAAAAAAAAAAGTGACCAAACTTCGTGGGCCACTCAAAAAAAAATTGGGGTCAAACTTCATATGACGGAGAAAGTATGTAATAACAATAAGTATTTTGTACAGGAAAGTTAAAAAAAAAAACTGTCAGAGCTAGTATTCAAAAAATCCATTTCTTTACCCTTGATAGGCCCAATAAGGCAGATCAAATCCATTCACTCTAGAATCAAATCTCAGTGAATGCGTTCATACGCTACAAAACAAACCGTAATACCTTCCTCTTCCCAGGCATGCCCGACAACACCTTTCGCAGTCCCTGCATCTCTGCAATGCCGCCCTCTCCCATCAATCTTTACGTCCTACCTTATCAGCCACCCCAACCCGTGAGCACCGGCTCCCAGGCTTTCCTAGACAACCCTCCCGCCGGGCATAAAGCGCCGATTAATCGCCTCTCCCCAGTCCAGCGATCCCGTTCGCACTCTTCTGCTCGGCCCTTTGCCTCGCCATCAATCCTAGGTACTCCTCTCTTTTCCCCTTCCTTTCCCTTTCAAATTTTTCCCGTATGGTGTTCTGTGACCCAACTCCCCAAATGGCTTACAATGTCTGTTTAATTTGTTCCTTGTTTCTAAAGAGCTTGCGCACTTTGTTTTCACTTCCAATTTGTACTTGCTTGTAATGTCTTGTGATACTCCTTATTGTACAATGTGAAAGGAGTGCCCACCGAGAAGCCTGCTCATTTGCCTACTTGCCGTTTTTATTCTGCCGCTTTGAATTGTGATTTTACTTTAGAATTTCAGTGTGAACCTTGATTAAATTATAAATATTGATAATTGATCTGAATTGTTCTCATCCTAATTGTACAAAGGCTGATGAATTTGGTTGCTGCCTTACCCCTGTGGTTTTTTGGTTTTTTCACTTGTTTCGTTCTTCGCTCGTTTGCTATCAATCCATCCCATTCGTTGTCATATGAGGTTCACTTGCATACTTTCCGTCCCATTGTATTTCCCCTTATAATTTTTGTTCTCCCATTATGCACTTTATATGTTTTCAAAAAAATCCAACCACTTCATTACTACATTGCTTTTAAATTCCAAGACGATACCATATAGTAAGAGAATGAATCAATCAGAGTATATGAAATAATAACTTACATTACCTGTCTATTGTACAATATCATTATATGCAATGTCTCCTAAGTATTTAGGCTTCGAAATTAAAACAATCCAATCATGCCTGTTATTAGTTAACTTTTATAGTTATTCTTATGCTTCTCCCTCGTATCAAATACTCGCCATCCCCTTTTTGCTCTTTGTGCCCTTCCCAAATGATTTTCCCAGACCGTGTGCCAATGTGTCTCGCTGATTTTCAGCTCCCCCAAACAGTTGAATGTTTATTCGGCCCGAGTAACCAATACTTATGCTTTTTTGCAAATACATCCTTTACTTCCATTGGTGGTGAAACCAATATACCATCCATACCATTAACATTCTGCAATTTCAGCATAACAATTATATTAGTAGTCGTTTGCAACTTTGCAAACAAAATAAACAACAAAATATGATTCCCCGTACCAAAAAAAAAAACAACTTTCCACAAAAAAATAATGATTTTGCCCCCGCTTCTTTAAAACTAATACTACATTACATACCCTTATATACTATGACATGCCTTTCGTCTTAGGTACATCAACTACCATTCTTATGGCCTCTGTCAGTGACTCGGATACCATCATCCTCATTAGCTCTAATGAATCTGATGACGACAACCCTGCTTCCTTTGATGTTGAAATCAAACAAGCTCACAAGAAAACTTTGGTAAGCCCGCTCTCAATTAAATATTTGATTTATACAGACAGTTTTAGTACACATGTACAAATAACATGATCCCTTCTTGCGCCTTGTTTGCTTCGCCTTTCCCTGCTCCTTGCCATCACATAACTGAGCTTTCAACAACCCCACCCCATCACTGCTGTCTTTCCTTTAAAAACTTTGTTATGTAATTTCTGTTGCTTTGCTTTCAACACTCGCCATCACTATCAGGGGTTTAGTGTACTTCTACATTCCATCGACTCTTACTGCTTGTATTGTCTATGATGGTCCCTCGGTTTTACCTCAATAGCCTTACAATTTCAGGCCTCCGCGTGTGGCCTACTCCCCCCCCAATCAACAATGTCAACCAGCCACCTTTAGTTGTCCCTTGTTTTACCGAGCGTATTAGCCATGTAATCTCCTTTTATTGTTGTTTCTCCAGGGTGAGCTCGTCCAAGCAGTCCTCTTTGGCTCTGACATCAGACTTCACGCAAACAGTTTCCTCCCGTACAAACGTTACTACGTTTCCGGTTTCGGAGTGCAACACGCAAACCCTAAATATCAGAGTGGCACTTATGCATTTTCATGGCTCATACGAAATAGAACAATTGTTGAACCTTACGAGGAAAATGTGCCGCCCCGAATGTGTTTTGCTCTTCCATTTACAGACTTTCATGACTTCCAGTCGGTCGCGGATTCCGATCAAACAATCAGTAACTGTTCTCTCGCCTTGCATTCCGGTTGTTCGATGGTATATTATATTGCTTATCAACTTATATGGTTTGTCTCATTGTCTTGCCAGATGTTAATACAGTCCTTGTTGCGGCTCTTCCACCATAGGTCCATACTGGTAATCAAACTGCTCGCGACTTTGTGGCTGTCACGAAGCCTACCTGCCTATTCCCATATACATTCCATCATCTACCTAATTTTTTTCCTTTCATAACTCAACTTCTTTGCAGGCACTCTTGTTATATTATCTCATTATCTAATGAGTTTTGTGTTAAGTATGGTGACCTCCTCGCTGGCCAAGTTGCTTCTGCTCCGAACGTTATTTTCCTGAACATGAAAGTTTCCACGTTCAACAGTAACCCTCCTGATTCATTTAGTTTATCACTAGTACATTTCTTGATTTTCCTTTGTATTTTTCCCATAAAGCATTTAACTATTTACCTCACACAGCACTCTCCCTAACAACACGCTTCCATAGCTGCATCTTGGTCAACCCTACGCTTGTTGATGGGCTTGTCATGAAAGATTGGTATATTCCCCCTGCCTCTAATTCAATATACCAGCCGTTCCATAATCTTGGACTAATACCCAGTACAATGCGCTGCTCTTCCCAGGTATACTAAGCATTCAGCCGATCTCAAAACACTCGTTGATGGTCTTCACTACAAGAATGAAAAAGTGTTGCTTCCGCCACCACCTAATGACATTGTGTTGTCAGTTTCAGCAGCTCTTGACACTCTACCTCAGGTAAAATTTAAGTCTACTATCCTTCGTCCTAGCCTCCACTGCATGTGGTTTATGATTGGATAGGCATGTGGTCATCCCTTTGTCAATGAGCTACAGTATAATAATCCCTTATATTGTCACTTATTCTACAGACTATTTTGTTCTCCTCTAGCCACTGAACCCACGCCAATGGGCTTTCTGCTAATGAGGCCAGACTCACAGCAATTCCCTTAGTGTATCACTCACTTCTCTTATGACTAATTGCAGTTCAATAGGCCTGTGTGCCAACCAACACCCCCCAGCCTCCCCCTACCCCCTATGGCTCCTAAACAAATTATCTAACTGATCTTCCCAAACAACACATTCCCCCCCCCACCCCCATCGACCACCCCACCCAAGGCAATTGTTTGCTCTCGCTTCATATGAGCTCAAACTATTTTCTTTTACCCAGTGCTCCGGTTGTTTTTCCGCCCCAGCGGCATGCTCCTTTTTCTTTTGTTGTAACACCCCGATTTTTGATAACCCAGGTCGGGATGTCACCGCCACACCTCCCAAGCAAGACGCGGTTTCTCCGAGCTTGCTAGAGAGATGCAAGGCTATGGTTTTTCAGAGTTTAAAATATTTCAAACCGCCCATTTATAAATATATAACAAAGATCATTACATAGTATTATCTAAGTTGCAGTGGAAAGTAATATTTAAATATAGATATAGCAGCAGAAATATAAATAGGGCCAACACGGCCAAAACACGGGCTATACAGGCCCGTTATGCAAGTCATGTATAAAAACGAAAGTAAACGTTCCCAAAATCCCAATGCATGCTATGCTCATGTGTAAGCCTCATACTCTGAAAAGAAAAAGAGAGCAACGGTTTGTCAGCATAAACATGCTGAGTAAGTTAACCCCTAGCATACAGTAATGGGGTTTCAAAGCCTTTAGTTATTTAAGAAAGAATTGACTTACTTTTAGCACGATTGCATGCACTATATAAAATAGCTCGACTAAATAATGGAATTTATTTGTATAAATCCAAGGTATGAATTCCAAATGATCACAGATATAACTTGTAAGGCGATTAACTAAATTGACAAAAACCAAAACACAATTTAACAAGGATTTAATTTAAATCTCTTATAGATTTATCGTTTCATTTCTTTTATAGATCACCATTCGCTAGGGCTCTTATGTCCACTAACCTCATGGTCAATATTTCACTAGGGCCCTTACGTCCGCTAGTCATACGCTTGGGCCCTTATGTCCACAAGTCACATAATCAATATCGCGCTAGGGCTCTTACGTCCGCTAGACATACGCTTGGGCACTTATGTCCACAAGCCACACAGTCAATATTGATAGTATCTAACTTGGTCACAAATCACCAATGTTTCAAAAGAATTTAGAAAAATGTTTTTATTTGTTTAGACATATCTCGCGAATCATGTGTTTCTCAAAAGACGAGTTTTTCAACATTTTAACCAAGCCATTTCCACAGTTTACGCCATCTCAGTTTAAAAATTCATTTCAAAGGAAGTTGACTTGAAATTTCTACAGTAGATCAAAAACACGCTAACGAACAACTTTTGTGTTTTAAGTTTTTCGAAATTATGTGAGGAAACGGGTGAAATTTTACAATCTTTACAAAAGCCAAATTCTGTCATAATTGTCTACACAGCGCACTGATTTTCAAAAGAGTTTTTGACATAGCAAACGACCTCCGAAATTTATGAAATTTTACAGGCACTTAAAAGACACCAAAATAAACAAGTTTTATTAGAGGAAAATTATGCAAATTCATCACGGATTAAGTCAGATTAATCCACTAAGTTCGGTTCAAAAATCTGTCAACTTTTCCTTCTCGGACACAGTGTATTCAAAAAACGTTTTAACTATCCAAACGTTAATGAAAATACACGAAAATTTATAGGTTTATTTTAAAGACATTTATCTACAACTTTTATGTTTTCACCAAAGATTAGTTTTGAACACAAGTGATAGAAAAATGCACATCAAATTCGACCAAACAATCTGTCATGGTTTTCGAAAGAGTCATGCCTCACAAAAAAATGTTCGACGCGGTTTGGGGTATCAAATCTTAATGAAAATGCATAAAATTTTACAGAGATATTCATGACTCATAGGTCTACAAATTTCATGTTTAACACAAGTCCTAATTCGGCCTAGATCCGAGGTCAAAATGGCTAACAAGTTCGAGATTCAAATCTGCCAAAGTTCTAAGTTCGAAAAACGGGCAGCAGTGTTCAGATTCGGTTTATGGGCATCAAAATATAACGAAAAATTACAAAAATTTTACATAAGGTAGATATATGTCTTAGGAACACTTTTTATGTTTTGAGTTTTCTCGTTTGAAGAATTTTAAGGGTTCGAAAAATTCATCCAAAAACGCTGCGCGCGTGTGAGACTTCTATTGACAGATTTTAATAAATTCTTGTGTTGAATCTTATGTTTGATCGATTTTTAGCCACCAAAAACCGTATGTAAGAATTAACTTACATAATATGAGTTCTAAACAGCCCTTGGGTCGTCCGGAATCTACGGATGGCTACGAACGGATCTCCTCAACACGGAATCCTCTTCCCCTTGGCGACGAATCGAAATCGAAAGTGAAAATCTATAGTTAGATCGAATTTTTGGATTCAAAAAGGTGTAGGGAACCTAAATAAACACTCACCAATAATTTAAAATCTTGAAACCTTGCTCCACACGCCTCCTTGCTTGGATTTCTTCGTCGGGATCTCAAGAACACAAGAGGATTTGTGGTTTTTCGGTTTGAATGAGTTGGGAGGGAATATGAGAGTAAAGAGGAGTGAATTAGGGTTGTGTGATCTGATTATAGGGTATAAGATCACTTAATCTCGTCCATAAAATCCTTTCCTCCATGGTGATTGTGTTTCCATAGTCGGGGTTTGAAAATATGGCAAGAAATCTCGAAAACGCGCAAGATGATCGTAGGCTGTCCCACGGCGCGGTGTAAGGCCAAACACCGCGCGGAGGGCGCGCGGCCTGGTCTGGGCCGTGCGATCCCGTTGGGCCTTTTCTCCTCTCTTTCGGGTTCTATCCTCCTACATTTTCGGACTCGATTATTCCGAGTCATTCTCGGAGCATGATTCCTATCTTAAATCTATTTCGACTTGAAATTGATTTCGTGTTTGAAATCTTAAGTCCGTCGGTTTCGGATTTGTCGGCTTCTAATTCGTCGTCTTTTGGCTCCCGTGCAATAATTTATTTAATTAAATTATTTTCGACTTCACGGGTTCTTGGATATTTAATTCCTTCTTGAATTAAATTTCATTTCTCATTTCATCTTTTGGAATTAAATTCCATTTCTCATTTTATCTTTAAATTATTTATTTTATTTATATATTTTATTTATTTATTTATTTATGTTACAAAATTCTCGGGTATTACAGTCTACCCCCCTTAAGAATCAACTTCGTCCTCGAAATTGCATTTTTAGCTTCCCTCTCGAGCAAAGAATTATGGTTCTTTTGTTTATATTAGTTTTTTTTCTTTATTTTTGTATTGTGACTGAACTCAGAATTAAAATTTCTAAGCTGCCTACGTACCCTGTGAAGGGATCAAGCCATGACGTAGTTCAAAATAATTTGAATTTGTTTATTTATTGATTTGGGATACATAATATTCGGGTTGTTACATCCTCCCCCCCTTAAGATTACAGTTATGTCCTCATAACTGCCTACGCATTATTCTCAAGAAAGTTCGTGTTTTGACCTTGTTACTTGTCAGTCTCTCCTTGCTGAAGGTTCACCAGATCCATTCTCCTTTCGATCGCCTCCTCTGGCGTTCGACATCCCCTAGCCTTGTGACCAAACTTGCTGCACTTATAGCAGGCTCCGGGCTTCGGGCACTGGCGCACCAAATGTGCATGGTTGCATCGTGGGCAGCGTGGTATGAACGCACCACGGTTGTCATCTCCTCCGTGGTTGAGACCTTTATTTTCTTTCCATCGAGATCCATTGTTTTTCCTAGAGTTGTTATTGTTATCTTTCAGATCCTTCTTCTCAAGTCCTTGCGAGTCCTTGCTCGAATCACCATTTTCCTTACGCTTCAACTGCTGGATTCGAGCAATTGCTACAGCGCGATCATAAATCGTCTGTAGGTTCGTGAATTGTCCTACTGCAAGTATCTCCCGGATACTAAGGTTCAGACCCATTTCGAATTTCTGAGCCTTGTCAGAATCGGTTGGCACTATCCTCGTAGCAAATCGTACTAGCTCCTTGAATTTGGTGTAGTACTCTTGCACTGTTTGTGCACCTTGCTTCAGGTTGATGAATTCCTCGTATTTCGCAGTGTTGGTGCTCAGTGGGTAGAATCTTTCTCTCAAGGCTTCCTTAAGTCCTTCCCAGGTGTAGGATTCTTCATCTTCCTCTGAATTCGTTTGAAGGTTTTGCCACCACTCATCAGCTTCGCCTCCTAAGTAGTAGGTCGCTACACGTATCTTCTCCTCGTCGGGGCATTTGATAGCATCCAAGAGTTTGTCAAAGGTACGGATCCAACCCTCCAACTTGGCCGGATCCTCTTGCCCGTCATAATGGGGTGGGTTGTAGGGGTTTACCAATGCCAAGTAGTTGACTCGGGCTACTGGCGGAGGTATTGCCGCTTGTGCCCTATGCACCTCGGTATTTCCTAATGCTACGAGTACTTCTTCTACCGTCCTTAAACGTTCATCCATGTTGTTGGGAATAGGAGGCGCTCGATCTCCTACGTTCGGAGGAATCTCATTGTTGTTAGGTGCGTTTGGGAGGTCAGTGTCAGTGCCGTTTGGGCTTACCTTCCTCAGTTTTCTTCTAGGTGCCATTTTCTGTTATAAAAGCACGCGAAGATGAGTTTCTAAGTGATGAAGATCTAGGACTAAGGCAAAGTTAGTCTTTAGCAAGCGCTCCTAAGTTAAGGTCATGTCGAATACTAATTTAAGAGTGTTTTCTTAGAGTAGATGATTCACATAAAGAAGAGTTAGTGCAATTATGTATGTATGCATATGCAATCCCCCCAATAAAATTTAATTTATGCATGCATTCTTCTACCCATGGGTTTTAAAAATAAGTTTATTCCATGGATAGATTTTTAAAGAATAAGGGAAAAAGGTTTGGGCCACTATATTGGGCCAAAAGAAATAAATTATTTGGGCTTAAGTAAAAACAAGGGTATTGGGCCAAAATAATTGGGCTCAAAATATTACACTAAGTAAATAAAATCTTTGGGCTCAAAATAATACTAGTAGTTTAAAAAATAATAATAAATTTAAAAATAATACTAGGTTTAAAATAATGGTTTAAAAATAATAATAGTAACTTTAAAATATTCCGGGGCTCTGATACCACTTTGTAACACCCCGATTTCTGATAACCCAGGTCGGGATGTCACCGCCACACCTCCCAAGCAAGACGCGGTTTCTCCGAGCTTGCTAGAGAGATGCAAGGCTATGGTTTTTCAGAGTTTAAAATAATTCAAACCGCCCATTTATAAATATATAACAAAGATCATTACATAGTATTATTTAAGTTGCAGCGGAAAGTAATATTTAAATATAGATATAGCAGCGGAAATATAAATAGGGCCAACACGGCCAAAACACGGGTTATACAGGCCCGTTATGCAAGTCATGTATAAAAACGAGAGTAAACGTTCCCAAAATCCCAATGCATGCTATGCTCATGTGTAAGCCTCATACTCTGAAAAGAAAAAGAGAGCAACGGTTTGTCAGCATAAACATGCTGAATAAGTTAACCCCTAGCATACAGTAATGGGGTTTCAAAGCCTTTAGTTATTTAAGAAAGAATTGACTTACTTTTAGCACGATTGCATGCACTATATAAAATAGCTCGACTAAATAATGGAATTTAATTGTATAAATCCAAGGTATGAATTCCAAATGATCACAGATATAACTTGTAAGGCGATTAACTAAATTGACAAAAACCAAAACACAATTTAACAAGGATTTAATTTAAATCTCTTACAAATTTATCGTTTCATTTCTTTTATAGATCACCATTCGCTAGGGCTCTTATGTCCACTAACCTCATGGTCAATATTTCACTAGGGCCCTTACATCCGCTAGTCATATGCTTGGGCCCTTATGTCCACAAGTCACATAATCAATATCGTGCTAGGGCTCTTACGTCCGCTAGACATACGCTTGGGCACTTATGTCCACAAGCCACATAGTCAATATTGATAGTATCTAACTTGGTCACAAATCACTAATGTTTCAAAAGAATTTAGAAAAATGTTTTCATTTGTTTAGACATATCTCGCGAATCATGTGTTTCTCAAAAGACGAGTTTTTCAACATTTTAACCAAGCCATTTCCACAGTTTACGCCATCTCAGTTTAAAAATTCATTTCAAAGGAAGTTGACTTGAAATTTCTACAGTAGATCAAAATCACGCTAACGAACAACTTTTGTGTTTTAAGTTTTTCAAAATTATGTGAGGAAACGGGTGAAATTTTACAATCTTTACAAAAGCCAAAATTTGTCATAATTGTCTACACAACGCACTGATTTTCAAAAGATTTTTTGACATAGCAAACGACCTCCGAAATTTATGAAATTTTACAGGCACTTAAAAGACACCAAAATAAACAAATTTTATTAGAGGTAAACTATGCAAATTCATCACGGATTAAGTCAGATTAATCCACTAAGTTCGGTTTAAAAATCTGTCAACTTTTCCTTCTCGAACACAGTGTATTCAAAAAGGGTTTTAACTATCCAAACGTCAATGAAAATGCACGAAAATTTACAGGCATATTCTCAAGACATTTATCTACAACTTTTATGTTTTTACCAAAGATTAGTTTTGAGCACAAGTGATAGAAAAATGCACATCAAGTTCGACCAAACAATCTGTCATGGTTTTCGAAAGAGTCATGCCTCACAAAAAAATGTTCGACGCGGTTTGGGGTATCAAATCTTAATCAAAATGCATAAAATTTTACAGAGGTATTCATGACTCATAGATCTATAAATTTCATGTTTAACACAAGTCCTAATTCGGCCTAGATCCGAGGTCAAAATGGCTAACAAGTTCGAGATTCAAATCTGCCAAAGTTCTAAGTTCGAAAAACGGGCAGCAGTGTTCAGATTCGGTTTTTCGGCATCAAACCATAACAAAAAATTACGAAAATTTTACACAAGGTAGATATATGTCTTAGAAACACTTTTTATGTTTTGAGTTTTCTCGTTTGAAGACTTTTAAGGGTTCAAAAAATTCATCCAAAAACGCTGCGCGCGTGTGAGACTTCTATTGACAGATTTTAATAAATTCTAGTGTTGAATCTTATGTTTGATCGATTTTTAGCCACCAAAAACCGTATGTAAGAATTAACTTACATAATATGAGTTCTAAACTGCCCTTGGGTCGTTCGGAATCTACGGATGGCTACGAACGAATCTCCTCAACACGGTATCCTCTTCCCCTTGGCGACGAATCGAAATCGAAAGTGAAATCTATATTTAGATCGAATTTTTGGATTCAAAAAGGTGTAGAGAACCTAAATAAACACTCACCAATAATTTAAAATCTTGAAACCTTTCTCCACACGCCTCCTTGCTTGGATTTCTTCATCGGGATCTCAAGAACACAAGAGGATTTGTGGTTTTTCGGTTTGAATGAGTTGGGAGGGAATATGAGAGTAAAGGGGAGTGAATTAGGGTTGTGTGATCTGATTATAGGGTATAGGATCACTTAATCTCGTCCCTAATATCCTTCCCTCCATGGTGATTGTGTTTCCATAGTCGGGGGTTGAAAATATGGCAAGAAATCTCGAAAACGCGCAAGATGATCGTAGGCTGTCCCACGGCGCGGTGGTGGCGCGGTGTAAGGCCAAACACCGCGCGGAGGGCGCGCGGCCTGGTCTGGGCCGTGCGATCCCGTCGGGCCTTTTCTCCTCTCTTTCGGGTTCTATCCTCCTACATTTTCGGGCTCGATTATTTCGGGTCATTCTCGGAGCATGATTCCTATCTTAAATCTATTTCGACTTTAAATTAATTTCGTGTTTGAAATCTTAAGTCCGTCGGTTTCGGATTTGTCGGCTTCTAATTCGTCGTTTTTGGCTCCCGTGCAATAATTTATTCAATTAAATTATTTTCGACTTCACGGGTTCTTGGATATTTAATTCCTTCTTGAATTAAATTTCATTTCTCATTTCATCTTTTGGAATTAAATTCAATTTCTCATTTTATCTTTAAATGATTTATTTATTTATATATTGTATTTATTTATTTATTAATGTTACAAAATTCTCGGGTATTACATTTGTGTATATTACTAGCCCTGTGTATGTTATTCAAACTTGTGCCTTCTTTTGTCTGTGCCTTTTATATCCGGCAGGCTGTCTGGGTCCGAGGTAGGCTTCAATTACCCAATTACACACAACAATTCTGGTATGTCGCTTGCCTTAATTGCCACAAAGCATTAGATGTGGACATCACTTGGGTCGTCCAGTGTCCTAATTGTCGTGAAAGAGCAGGCGTTGAGCCAAGGTTAGCCACCCACATGCATTTATCTTTAACTTTCACAGATGTTTCCATTTGTTATATAATACTCCCTCCGTCCCATATTTATCTTCTTACTTTCCGTTTTTGGACGTCCCATATTTATCTTCCTACCCCAAAAAGGGAATTTTTTTTTTTTACTAAAATAACCCTACATGTCCATATATTTACACAAAAACCAATCGTTAATTTTACAATTATGGATCCTAATTAAAGACCAATACCCGTTTAATTGGTCAACACTCACATGGGAAACCCTAGTCCAATCCCATCCGCCTCTCTTCATTTTTCTTCTTCATTTGTCTCTCATTTCTCTCCATTTTAGAGGCTGAAACCTAATCATCTCTCTACCTCCTCCACCGTCGGCCGTCTGTGAGTTTCCGACATGCCTCGGAGACCTATCAGAAGCCACGGGCCTCCACGGCTTTGCACTCCCGACGAGTCGTCGGAGAGCGAGTACGAGGTTTCGACTCCGTTGTCGAAGCTTGTGCAGTCAGCCTCCAGATCCGTCCACTCGGCCACCCCACGAAACCTTTTGGGCTCTTTTTGTGGAGACGGACTGCCCTGTGGCTTTGAATCCGACATTCCGGCGAGCGACTCGCAATCCGGCCAGATCCCGTCCGAAATCTTAATGTCGTCGTCGGCTTTGATGATGCAGTCGTCGGATTTGGTGGAGAAGCCGACTGACACGGTCGTTCCCGAGACCGAGTTCTACCCGGAAGTGTCTCCGGCCAGGTCGCGAGGACTGCTTGCCGAATCTGTGCCGCCGGAGGTCGTCTGGTATGTGCCGGACTCTGTTGAACCATACGCAGATCTGCCTTCCTCGGACGAGGCTTACTACGAGCCCTTCTACTGTTGCGAAGAAATGAGGGATACACGGAACAAACTGTTGTACGATCTCTTGCCGGCCTTGAGGTATAATCTCTTCTACAATTTGACTCTGTTCAGCCTTGTCGGCTTCCTGTGGTCTTGCCGGCCTTGTGCTATGTGAATTTTTTTATGGAGCCTTGCCGGCTTATACGTGCTGCTATATTCAATGCTTTGTGAGATTTATAACATGAAGTTGGCTGTAATTTCAAGGAAATGTGATTAGAGTTTCCACATGTGTCTGGCTTGCATGTTAGGAGGCCTAATTGAACATAAAACCATTAGGGTCATGCGAGGAATTGCATTAACTGTAATTGCTGAGAGTGAATGTCACCACAGGTTTCTATTTGCCTTGTTTGGGGACATTGCTCTGTGATGCAGTTTCATTTAATGGTGGTCTTAAATGTAGCCACCAATTCCTCTGCCTTTTAGGAGGCTTTGAGCAATTTTAGTCAACATTAGGCAGAAGGAGTGGCAAGGAGACTTTAGCAACACCATTATCTCGTGTAAGAGAACCACCCTATGATGATAATACAATCTGAGGGTTCCCAAACAAAACTGAAATTTCCCAGCAAATCAGATTCATTCATTGAACTTAATAAACATATTTTCATACATACCCAATGATGAGATTGTAATCTGAGGGTTTTCTTACAAAATATACCTTGATGGTCATAATCTACTCAGCCTTACTTTTTTTTTTTTTGCATAGGCTGATCATATTAGACAATCTATTGATTGTTTACAGATTAAACAATCTATTGATTGTTTACAATGTAAGCAACAAAAAGGTTGAACCTTAAACAATCCTACATCCCTACAACTTCCACAAGTTCAGAAATATCATACTTGAGCTTGTAAACTCCGGC
Source organism: Hygrophila difformis (assembly GCA_030278955.1). Lineage (NCBI taxonomy): Eukaryota > Viridiplantae > Streptophyta > Magnoliopsida > Lamiales > Acanthaceae > Hygrophila > Hygrophila difformis. Next base: position 36,406,991 of record JAOANR010000015.1, read on the forward strand.
AGCTTCTTGCAATGCTTGTATGCTTGCCTTCACAATATCTTCATCCACCTCTAACACCTAGGCAGCCTCCCTTCCCTCCTCAGACGATTTTTGTTCATATGTGGTGTCTTATATTTAATCCCTCCTTCCACCTTCATTATCTCAATGAGGCTGCTTTGTAAAGTTAGGAAAACATCATTTAAAGTTGTTGGTGATAGTTCCTCAAAAGACTGCACAACACTCCCCACTAGGTCATCAACATTTAGCATTAGGTTTTCATTACACAACCCTTGAATGCTATTGAAAAATCCTAGATCATTGATGTTAGTATCCGGTGACATAGGTGGCTGGCATAAAAGTGTGATATTGAAGCCATCACCTTGACTTGCACAAACAAAATCTGAATCCTTATCTTTAAAGTGTGGAGGGGCATTATCCTGTTGGATAATGATGTTTTTGTTGAGAAATGTGGGCCACTTAGCCTTAATAGCCGATATAATCTGCTCAAAGCAATAAACAGCCGTTTATGAATAAAAAACAGCTTTATGTTTAATATAAAATGGTATAAAATCATCAAATAATGGCTGACCTTATTCAACACGAACTCTTTTATCACTTCACTATTCACCTTTTCAATAGGTTTAGTCACCATTGTCCCCCGAGCTCGATTTTTTGAATTCCTTTGAGCCGGCTCAACCGCTGTGAATGGGAAGAGGCCAATCTTCCCATCAAACGTAACATTTCCCTCCGCATCAAATTGCGGACGTGCCACAGCACATAAACATAATCTTAGGGATAAAATTCTTAGACTTAGTAGTTCTATGTGGTTCTTCTTCACCGAGAAGCAAGTAATATCTCTCGCTTTCTTTGGTTAAGTAGAACCATTTTTCATCAATATGAATAACATTTTCCATGTTTTTGAAAAAAAACTTGTTTGCAACCCTATCATATTGAATAGCATGCAAACAATAATTTAACCTTTGAAACTTGTTTTCTTGAGTTAGTGCAGGCTTTATAGCATTAGTATGGGCCCTAATGGCTCCATCCTTGACCCATCTAGAAACTGTGGATTTACTTACCTTTAATTGCTTTGCTAATTTTCTGATTGTGGCCCTCTTTCTAAAAGGGATTGTCTGCATCTTTTCTTGATCAAAGTGCACCCTCTTTACATGTGGCTTCCCAATCTTGTTGTTGGAGAATAATATGGGCTGACCATTTAGAATCTGCTTTTTGGCAGCATTCCACAAGAACCCAGGTTCTTGTGGATACTCCAAAAAGTTGAGAAGCTTCCTTGGCTTTTCCATGATCCACCTTGCCATCCGTGCTATGCAACAACAAAAATTGGCCTATTTGATTTTTCTTTTCTGTTGAAAGTTTGTGTTTGGTAGTTGTCTCCATTTATTGAAGGCAATAAATGTGGTATTGAGTAGATATGCCTCAATTTATAACTGTATTTTGGAGGTAATTTTTTAAGGGAAATAAAAATGAAAATGGCTCCACTTCCCAGAAAAAATTGTGGGAAACACAATGGCAGAAGTTGAAGATGATAAAGGGAGGAATTTTTTGGAAGGAAGTCTGCAGGATTAGCCTTTGTTTTGGAGGGAAGTGCTTGTGGGGTAAAGATGAATGGAGGGAAACTTCCAAAAAAAATCACTGGCAAAATCCTTGTAATAGTATTAGGAATTCTGTTTTTTTTTTGTACTTGTTTATTTTGGAATGTTGTAATGGGCCCACAGCTGGAGAAGTGTATTTATAAATGTAACATACACTGTTATGCCAAGTTAATTAATTTTAATGATAGCTGTTAACAATTGCACTAAAAGACAAAAAGAGACAAATTTACCCCTCAAAAAGTACACATGAAAATAATAAAATACAACTTTCTTAAACTCCGTATCTACAGTATCTAAGAAGTTAAATATGGGACGGAGGGAGTACCTGGTTTGTTCTGTTGATAGGGCACGCCTCAATTTGATCCTCGCTGATACGACTGCTTCAATGGTTATCACTGTGGCCGGCTCTTTTGCTGAAACCATTATTGGACATAATGCATCACACCTTCAGGCAGCTTCTGAAAATGTATTTACTGTCCAATATGTGTTCTTCATGTGCTCTTGTTTGCTTTTACCTTTTATTCATCTATTTCCCCACAACTTGTACTCTTGTGTGCAGAATCTTGAAGTCTCCGGAGACATAGCTTCAGAGGTCAACAACAAGGAACTCCTTTTTTATGTCCGTTACTACTCCTATTCCCAAGGGACTCAATTCCAGTCAAAGTATACAATCGTTGTTGCATATACAGAGCACGACCTGTATGACTATTATTTTCCTGTGACGGACTCCCAACCAGCTGCCACTGGTTCACCTCCACCAGACTTGTCCGCAGTTGCCAATACTGATGGCCAGAAAGAGGATCAGCTATTTACTCCATCCACAAAAAAGGTTCTTGACGAAATCCTTTCGTCTACTATTGGCGACAGCTCACAGCCCGCAGGCCCAAAGAGAGCGCTTGACTTCAATGTGCATGCTGGTCCCTCATCCCAAGAATCTGCCACAGCAATTGGGCCGACCCCCTGGCACCCCAACACTCTGGGTCGGAAGCACAGCCAAAAACACCGGGTTTCCTAGCAGAACCTGTCACTCACCAGGAAAATATCACCCTTGCATCCCAACAATCAGTTTCAGCCCCTCACTCGGCTATCCTACCACCTCCAAAGCTTGGTACACCCACAACCACTGATACATCAACACTCACAATTAATGCAGCAGACACTCTTGCCCACCCACCGTCCCCATCCTCACCTGCAATTCTTACTCCACCAAAGCGCAAGGCCCCCGCAACAGATACCAATCCAGTCAATCCTCGTGCCACTCGTTCCCAGCTGAAAAAACCGTCTCCTGGACAGCACAAAACCTCCTAGAATATCCAGCTGTTTCCTGGTTGCATGATACACTACTGCCCTTTATGCGCCTTCTACCTGGTGCTTGCATGATGCTGGATGCCTTTTGCTCCCTTTAGAATTACTTACTTTTGCTTAAAAATCCAAACTGCCCTACGTTTTCTGTATGCTCTTCCTGAACTTGGCCGTATTCTGCTTATTACGTACGTACTAGCTTGTGTATGTGGATTACTACGAATCCATTCTGGACATACTTTTGCTATGGATTTAACGTAATCCATACTTTTGTTTATAAATATCTTTTGCCTTTACCGTACTTTTTCCCATTGCAATTTCCAATATATTTCTTTGTTGACCTTCTTTTGCTTACTCCCACACATTTCAGCCTGTACTTTTGATTGCTTGCTTTCTCCTATCGGTGTTCCGAACATAGTACTCCTATACATTTATTGTAGTCCATACTTTTGCTTAGAAATATATTGTGCCCTTATCATATTTTTTCCACTGTTGTTCTGTATATTTAGTTGCTCGATTGGTTTTGTTTCCTCCCTAATATTGCATCCCGTGCAATATTTGAATACTTATGTGAATTGGTTATGGATTAATCAAACAGTGAATGTGTTACCAGGGAGTCGCTCCTAAGAATGATGCTTTCACTGAAAAACTGAATTATCATTCGCATATTGAATGTGTTACCATAACAATCCATGTTTGGCTCTTACTACCCACACCCAGTTCTGCCGCCGTCGTGCACCCCATGTATTCACTGCGCCCATAAATTTATGACTCGCTTAAACTTTCTGAACAGATCAAATGCTTCAGGCATAAACACACATATCAGTCTCTTCACCATAACAAATCAATGCTTGTCTCATTTATGTTAACCACTGATTTTAACAAATCCTATGGCTTAAACATTTCCTGGAGGAAAAAATGTTTTGCCTATACAATCTTACTTAACTCATTGGATCATGGTTGTTACTTTGGTTAAAGATTAATTTGCTGTATGGCCACCTAAACATTTGTTTGATCTCTCAACCAACACATGGTTCATACAGACCACAATGCCTATGTACATCAATACAATTATAATGTACAAACTATATACAATTCCGTCATATAAACACACTCATTAAATATCTTTATAGATATTTAAATATGGAGATGGCTATATTCACATAGCTTACATTATATTGGCATGCTTATATCCACAAGTGTCCTATATGAATTCTTAAATAGCCATAGGCAAACATATTTGGGCAGTATCAGAGATCCACCCTCATATGCGTGAACAACATGAGAAATTTTCTGCATATAAACAAGCCAAATGAATCCAATTGGCCGGTTAACACAAAAAACGTATAGTCATGCTTCATACACTGTTTACACAGCTCGAAGTTAAAATTCACATACCTTCAACGATGATACATGTGGCCTACAACATCAACTTCAACGATAACCTCATTATATCGTCGGCCAAACGTCACTGCTTTATTTAAAGGATGTTATACTCTTATAACAGTCCTACTCTTATGCGTCAACTTCAACGATAATCTCATTCAACTTTATGCAAAAGAGCACCAACTTTATGCAAAACGCCAAATTGTCCTTGTGACAGTCCCACTCTTATAAGTTATAAACATTAGCTAACAACTAAACCTCTTTCAAAAAATGTTATAATTTTTATAGCACATTGTAACGACAATATAAGGAATATTTTTTCCTTTTTCCATGGGCAGTTGTATATCCAAAATATGGTGTGCATCGCACAACGAGAATTACTAGTATTGTAATAAAAGAGAGAAAAATTAACATGCAACAAAAGGAATATTAGGAAAACATTGGCATGAGAAATGTTGTAATATATGAGAAGAAGAAACAAAAAACATTGTTTAAAGATAAAATCAAAGTTGAGAAAACATAAAGAAATAATGAAGAATAAGAATGAATAAATTGTGAGATGATAAGAATTTCAAGACAACTATAAGATTTGATAAATGAGTGGAGTATTTATAGAGAAATAGAATGAAGTTTGGTGAAAATATGCAAATTTTGGAGGAATGGAACTGGATTTGACGTGATATTCTAAAGATATACAGTATAATAGTATAAATTAATTAAAAATATTATAATATTTTATTAAGAATTTGTTAGGATATTATAGATATAAATACAATATATATGTGAGTGAGGTTGTTGAAATTGGGGGAGAAAAGTTGGATGGGGTGTTGAAAAAAGGGGGTGGGAAAGTGGGGGGAAATTGGACTATATTATTTTTATAGATATATATATATATAGATATAGATAGATATAGATAGATAGATACAATATAATAGTATAAATTAGTTAAAAATATTATAATATTTTATTAAGAATTTGTTAGGATATTATAGATATAAATACAATATATATGTGAGTGAGGTTGTTGAAATTGGGGGAGAAAAGTTGGATGGGGTGTTGAAAAAAGGGGGCGGGAAAGTGGGGGAAATTGGACTATATTATTTTTATAGATATAGATATAGGAGATGTTTGGGAGTCAGCAGATCCACTAGCAGATAGCAGATTCGGAGAGAGAACTGTAAGAGGATATGCTCTTTCAATATGCTATATGCTACCAAATATGCTTGCTCCCAAAAATATTCATAGATATAAGATATAGATAGATAGATAGGTCAGCTTCTAAGTCTTTTAAAAGCCTGATTAAACTTATTTTAATTCTTTATATCCGGATGTAATTATAATGTTGGAAGACATAATTTGTTCACTTGGGCAAGTTTTCATCCAAAACTATTTATATACGGGATTGAACTATTTATATACGAGAAAAACTCATAAATATTTTAAAAATCTCTATATAAGATCAAAATAATAATTATATTTACATAAAATAATAATAATACGATATATTTCTATATAATAAATATAAATAGACTAATAATATAATAAATAGAGCGGTCTGGTAGGCCTGAAAGGCTTTTAATTAAGCATCGTCTGGGTCTATTTAGCTAAATAAGTTTTTAAATTAACCTAAGCATCGCCTGTTTATAAAGAAAATCTGGTCTAGCCTGACCTTGGGTAGGTTAGGCTATAGATAGTCTGGCCTATTCTCACCCCTAATCAATTGGTGCGTAAAATCGAAAATTGAATAAATCATGGGCTAAAATTGAATAAGATGGCTCATGATGGCCTAAAAAGTTATTTTTACCAAGGTTGTTAAGATCGGGATCCTATATGGGATCGTTTTTCTATTTGAAAGATCGGGGTCGTAGGATCGAATCGGGATCCTAAGATCTTATGAAATTGCAATAATTGATAAACTCAATTATGTATACTAACAAGTAAAAGCATTATTTCGTGTGTTTATGAATCTTGCAAGTTAATGAATACAATACAGCACAAAAACATCACAATCAAACATAAAATATTTCCACATACATATTATGTTTTTTTACACCTCATACATAATGAATACAAGCTCTTAAGTTTAAAATTAAAGGAAAAAAGTTACTCTGATCCCAAATCATAAAATACTACAAAAATTTTATGCGTTTAAGAGGGTATGATCGTAGAAGCGTTTGAGGGATTATGACCATAAGATCGTAATATTCTACTGTCAGGATTGGGATCTTACTAATTTTAAAATCCTACAAGGATCGGGATTGTTTTAGAGAGGTGTAATCGTAAAATCGTAAGATCCTCTAAAATTAGGATAGGGATCTTAACAACTATGACTTTTACTCTTCAAAAATTTTACCTTTTTGCTGAATTGCAATTAAAATGCAAGACGCGGGCTATTCGTACCCCTATTTTTGCTAGCATCACCCCATTACTAAACATACTCCAACCAAATCTTTAAAAATTATACCAATTTCTAAATACACACCATAACAAAATACCTAAATACCCTTATGGAAAAAAAGGGAAACAAATCCTAGCTATTGCTTCATACACCCCACCCGTGTACACCCGGTTCCCTTCCTCTCTCTCTCTCTCTCTCTCAATCGAGCAACACCAAGGAAAGAAAAGAAGAGCAGCGCTTGTTCCCTTCCTCTATCTCGACATCAATCGGAATCAAGTGCATTCTCTTCATTGTGCATTTTTTCTTCTTCACAACCGAGCCTACTATTCAATCCAAGCAAGAACAAGCACCATGGACATATTCAAAAGTAAATAATTTAGACTACTTAAGGTTGATTTGTTTACTTGACCCATTTGTTGGAAATGTTAATTTGAAATGTTACAACACTTCCATTTAGGTCTAGTAATAGTACATTGATGTTTTTGGTGTTTAAAATTGCATTTGGATAGAGTTTTGAATGGCCAAGAGTGAGATGTTAGAGGTTGGGGACGGGCTCTGTTCGGAACTGGTGTGCCGAACAGTAGGTGACGTGCACGGCGGGAAGCGTCGCGCACAAGGATAGGCGTGCGGCACATTCGGCCGCACGCAACCGAGACCGTGCGGCCTACTTGGCCGCACGGTCTTTAGCCTGTTCGGCAGAAACGGCCGAACAGGTCTGTTACCTGCTGACTTTTTTTTTTTGTTCTTTCTCTTTCTCTATTAGGCATTTTATACTTATAAATTTCGCTTTAATTTTAGATATATTCCATTATCCAAATTCAATGGTTCTAGATAACGATAATGAGTCGTGAATTTGTGTGTGTAGTCGGTGCCAATGACATCCGTGCTCAACTCATTTCCAATTGAATTATCAACGGCTTGTGTAGCACTCCATTTCATCTCAAAAGAAGGTGATTTATGCAATAAAAAAGTATTGAAATAGGAATGAGAACAAACAAACAAACAAAAAAATGTCTACATAGCCGTTCGGCCATCACGGCTGAACGGTCTGAAGCCCGCGCGGCCGGCTTGGCCGTGCGCCAAATGAGGCGTGCGGCAGACCGGGCCGTGCGTTACATGCGATGCGCGGCCACCTCGGCCGAACGGTCTTCTTCACGTGCGGCACGGTTTGCCGCGCGACGTGTTATGCGTTCGGCGGACCAGTGCCGAACAGCTGTGCGAAAATTTTGAAATTTCAGAATTTTTAAATCATTATCTCTTCATCCAAATGTGACCATTGTTCCTCCATTTCTTGGACAATTATTCTACACCACTATTTCTTTGATTTTTACTATTTTTTTTCGGCATTGTTGAACATTGGTATGTGTAAGAAGTTAGGGTTTGGAGGGTGGGGAAGAGTTTGATTTTGGGTGGAGTGTTTGGAAATGTTAGAGTTTTGGAGGATGGATAAGAGTTTGAATTTGGGGTTTGTGTAATGGGGTGTATGTAGGAAATTAGTGTGTATGTTGTCTTTCTTTTTTCAGTTGAGGGCATTTTGGGTATCATAAAAAAGGGGTGGGCTGATGTTAGTAAAATTGGGAATAAGAATAGCCGATGTCAAAATGCAAATATTTTGTAGTTTCCTTATAAGGAAAGGCAGTAGTATATTATCAAAAAAAGAAAAAGGGCAGTAGTGGTACAAAACAACGAAATGGTTCCCATGCTGGGACCTATTTTTCCAGTAGATACTGGAGTGTATTCTAACCATTAGATCACACCTTAAATGAATGGTTGAGATTAGAATAAGGGTTAAATATGTAATTCTACACTTTAATATTAAATAAAGTGAAACTAGGGAAATGATTACTTTCTATACATACTCTTCTCTCAATAATTTCTTCCTACAAAATAATCTTCAAAAAATAAAGCAAATCCAAATTTAAAGTTTAGTATTTGTTTTTACGTATCTTTAAAAAAAATTAGAAGAAAAAATTTTTATGTGAGGAGAAGTTGAATTACAACTAAAATAAAAGAGTCAAACATTCTGTATGTAAGTGTTAAACATTATGTTTCATTCACTTTGGCATTCTGTCTAATTGTTATGTCTTAAAGAACTGAAAATAAAAGCATGATCATATTTAACATTCTGTTCTCAAATGTGTAACATTCTGTTTGCAAGTGTGTAACATTCTGTTTGTAAGTGTGTAACATTCTATTTGCAAGTGTGCAAAATTCTATTCTTTCTCAAGTGTATAACATTCTGTGTGCAAGCATGTAACATTATGTTTGCAAGTATGTAACATTATATTTAAAAGCGAATAATATTATAACTTGATATTCTGTCAGAAGAGTCAAACATTATGTATGTAATTTTTAAACATTCTGTTTCATTTACTTGTTCGCAAGAATGTAACATTCTGTTTGTAAGTGTGTAACATTATGTTCTCAATTACTACCTCTGTCTCAACATTTTTGTTACATAGAGTTTTTTTGCACTATTCACTGTTTAACTTTGATTCAAATTTTTAATATAGCTATGTAAGAAAAAACATAGTCAAGTGAGATCTTGTTAGATTTGTCTAATCTTGTAGTTTTAGACAATCAACTTTTTATAATTTTTCGTTGTACACAATTTAAGTTATTAACCGTTGAAAATGTGTCTCGACATGCGTGTCGAAAGCCAATGTAACAAAAAGAATGAGACGGAGGAAGTATATAAAATTCGTATTTAACATTCTATTTACAAGTGTATAGCATTATAACTTGAAGTATTTTTTATTCATATCATTATGTCCAGTCATAGATGCCACTTGAATTTAATTAATAATGGGTTGTCTTATCATCCAATCGTCCTTTATTTTAGGCAATGATTACTCATTATTATAACATCACACTATAAAGTTGTAGAGACAACTTTTGAATTATATTTATTTATACTACACAATAAAATAATAAAATATAGTAAATTATTTGATTACCCTTATATCATCTAGACCATTGATTCAATAGAAAATAAGATCCAATGGTCAAAATAATGTCCAGTATATACTGGCCAGGATGTGAACCTAATCGACAAAACAATGGGTCAATGCCTCAAGGCTCAATAATCCTTGCGGGTTGCAGGCGCGCATAATTTTCTCATGACCAGAACGGCGTCGTCTCAGTTTCCCCCAAATTTCCGCTAGAATATTAAACCCCTCCCTGCTCCAACTCGAAAGTCGAAACTGCCGCTCGCACATTCTTCGTGAATCTGGATTCCGCCATTAGACACAGCAATGACTGAAGAAGAAAAGGATATGAACCACAACGTAGAGCAACAACTTCGGCTTGACGGGGATGACTCCTCCGACAATTCTATCGAGAATGGTAATGATGATGTGGAGGGGGAAGAAGAAGAAGAGAAGGAAGAAGAAGAAGATGATGATGAAGTTGAAGAATTGCTTCCCGAGGTTGATTTCCAACTTAGTTCGATCAGGGATACCCTTTTGTAAAAGCTTTTATTTTATTGTCTTGGTTCTAAGTGTTTGGAGATTGTGCCTTCATTCCCCTTTCTTGATCAATTTCGTTAGTTTCTAAGATTACTATTTATTTTGTTAGTGGGTCGGTGGCTAAGTGATAGGAGATTGTAGCCTTACCCACATGCTGATTTTCTTTTGGTGGCTTTTTGTGATCTTTGTATTACTGTCCCTTTCCCTGGTTTCGTTTTAACATTTTGCAGCATTTCAATGTGATCCATACACTTAATAAATGAATTGAAGATCATCTTTTATTTGTGTGTCTCTGTTTATTATAAGCATTTTAGATGATTCTCATTTATTGCCCCCTTCTGCAGATTTTGTGGTATGCCTGTGCTTGTTTCTTCTTTTTTGTGTCTTTCTTATGGTTTTTTTTTACACTTTTTCCATGTTCGCAGGAGCCCCTGACTGAGGAGGAGATAGAAGAGCTCATTGCCGAGCTTCTGGATGTTGAAAGCAAGGTAAATTGTCCTCCCTTGGTTTGAGGAAAAGCAAATTTGTTATCTGTTGAACCCCAACTTCTATTTTTCAGGCCGCTGAAGCTCAAGAGGCCCTTGAGGAGGAATCCCTAATCAAAGTTGAGGCAGATGTTAGAAAGGAATTGTCACAATCTCTGTCAGGTGATGAGGTAGGGCAGTTATTTGTTCTTTTTCTTCATCTGTTTTGTTTGCCTTTATATCATAGTCCTTTCATTTTCAATGTTTTCCTGGGTTGGCTAGTTGGAGAAGGCTGTTGCAGACGAGATGGCAGCATTCAAGGAAGAGTGGGAAGTGGAGCTTGATGGGCTTGAGACTGAGAGTGCTCATTTATTGGTATAGTTTTTAGATTTGTTTCTGCTACATTTGAAAACCAAAAGTGGCTTTATATGTATATTATTAATTATTGGGATTGCCAAGTTCAAGTGTTTGAAAAAACTGAAAGTTGGACCGGGCACTCCGCACTAGGGGTACCCTCTGTTCTATAACTCAGACCAAAATGTGTATGGTAACTGCCTTATTGTAACTAACACCTTTATTTTTCTTATTAGCGCCTTTTCATTTTTTAATGTTTTCATCCTACTTATAGCTGAACCAATATGTTTCTGCTTCCCAATTTCATTTTTCTCTATGCATTATCCAACTTATAGCTGAAGTAATATATTTCTGCTTCCCAATTTCATTTTTCTGTATGCAGGAACAACTTGATGGTGCTGGTATTGAGCTTTCCAGCCTCTATAAGTGGATTGAAAAGCAAGCTCCTAATGGTTCCCACACTGAAGCATGGAAAAAGAGGACTCATTGGGTTGGAAATCAAGTTTCTGTTGATGCAACGGAATCTGTTGCGCAGGCTGAAGAGTATCTCAAGGTTCACAGACCTGTGAGAAGGTTTGTTATCATTCTTTCCTAGTGAGTTACCTTATCCAGGGATAAGTTCGATTTCTGAATTAAAATCTTCATTTTAGGGCAGACGGCATGGTAAAGTCTTGGAGGAAGGTGCCAGTGGCTTTCTGGAAAAAAAAGTTGTTACAAGTGAAAGTAGTGTCGCTGTGAATGATAATATGAATGTAGATTGGGATTCCTTCAGCAAAATGTGTTCTGATCGTTCATCTTTGGAGGATGTCTCTTTTGGCAGCAAGCATTGGGCTTCTGTCTACCTAGCCAGTACCCCACAACAGGCTGCTGAAATGGGCCTTAAATTCCCGGGTGTTGATGAGGTTATACATACATACTTGCATACATACATTCATACATGCATATATAGATATAGTTGATGTCTATTTACTTAACTTCTACTTTCTCATGTTGCTGTACATGATTATGGGGCTAAGTTTCTTTATACATCCCTGATTAATATGAACTATGCTGTTGTTTTGAAATTATTAAATGCTAAATGTATTGGGATGAATTTCTGGATGCACCCATAATTAATAGGAACTGACGAAGTGTGCTATTTTTGTGTATTTGCTTGCTCCATCATTATTGCATTTGTACCTTTTCTCATTTGTTTTGTTAGCTTCTGTTCAGTAACTTCTGATGGTCATCACAGTAGGGGCAATCCAACTCATAGAAAACGTTCTATTTGAACCAATAAATTATTTTTCCAAATCCTAAACTGATAGTACTATTTAGCTATGTAAGCTAGGTGTATAAAATCACTTCATGGCATGTTTGAAGGAGTTCCCTGTTAGTTCAGAGAGCTTTGTGGATTAATGAGATAAATGACCTTGAAACCTCAGTCAAACTAAGGTGATGCTATACCGTTGGAAAGAGCTGCAGGATTTAGGATGTTATACAACGTTGATATTTTGTCATTGGAATTTTCAAAGACCATTTAATGCCTACTCCATATTCCACCCAGTTTTCAAACTTTTGCATGGCATCCTCATTGAGAGTGATCAAGATTCCAAACAATAGGAAGTTAAAACTCTTTTATAGTTACTCTTTATGAGTAATGGTTTTTTAGAAAGTTTTTGTACCTCATATGACCTATACCTTCAGGTCGAGGAGATTGATGATGTTGATGGTACTTCCAGCGACCCATTTATTGCAGATGCTATAGCAAATGAAAGTGAATTGCATCTTACTGAAGAACAAAGAAGAAACTTTAAAAAGGTTAGTCACTTGTGTTTTCTGTCCAATTGAAATCTTTTAACTAGTAGAAATCATAATTGGAATAATTTCATCTCCTTTTCTAATGGCACTGGAGATGCATTGCCAAATAAATGAATCATTATTGATGATCTGAAGCGAGGATAGAAATGGATGCCCAAAGATACGAATGGTCTTGATAGAGATAACAAATGTTCTATTTTGGACTAGGAAAAATGTAAGAAATTAGATTAGGACAGTAGGACACTGATGCTCGAATCAACAAGGTTTAATAAGTAAGTGAACGCCTGGAAACTTAAGGAAAATATTTAACTTATTTACACATTTGCTGATTTTGATTTTTCTATTTATCTTTTCTTCTTAGGTTAAGGAGGAAGATGATATAAATGCTCATCACAAGCTTAACATTCGTTTAAAACAAAGGAGGCGCAAGAAGATCAGTAAAAAGGTCAGCTTCAAAACTTTTACTGTTTTTCACTTTTCACCTGTTTCTTTTACTCCCTCCTTCCCATTAGATATGTCTTGTTACTGTTGGGCACGAGAATTAAGGTAGAGTTGATTTGTGAGTATATGATGGGATCCACATAGTTGTTAGAGGGGAAAATTATTTCTATTTATAGAAAGAAGACATTTGTGGTGGGACATCCAAAAATAGTAAGCAAGACATTTCGGTTGGGACAGAGGAAGTAGTTTTTTTTTTTTTTTTTTTTTTTGCAATTTCTAGTTTGGTTCATTATTATGATTCACTTACGTTTGTTTTTCTATGTCACTGTCTAGGGGTAAGAACCACGGACAGAACGTTAGAATCTTGTTAATAGTTGTGGGTATATGCTGGATCTGTTTAACAACGGACACTTAAGATACAAAACTAGGTTAAGATATTCCCATGTATGGTATTTTGAAATAGAAAGTTGCTAGATTAATAGTAGTCTAATGACTCTTGGTGAACCACATGGATTTGCATGTTCTGTTTGATACATGGTTCTTGGTACAAAATTCAATGTTTTTATGCCATGCCTCATCCCTTATACAGTTTTACTACGATACTTTTGGCACTCACTGTTCTTATTTTGTTCTTGGTACCGTACAGGGAGCACATTCTACTGTTGATGGACTGAGGGATTACCAACTAGATGATTCCACATATCATGAGGATGCTGCTGCTATAAATGACTTTGGAGATCAAGAATTAATTAGTAACATGAACAAGTTGTCTAGTGTTGATGATGAAGAGAAAGTAAAGAGAGGTCGTGATGCCTCTTTGACTAATGGGTTGATGTCCCCGGACTTAGTTGAATCGAGGGGAGTCAAGCGTTCAAGTGATTTTGATGAGCTACAACCTGATGATAAAAAACCCTCTACAATTACCATTGATAGTGACAATGAAGCTCCACCTGCTGGCATGGAAGAAGCTATCAAAGCAGAAAGCCAAGTAGTTTCTAGTTCAGATTCTGATTCAGATGATTCAGATTCTGTTCCCAATGCCAATGCCAGGTACACAAATTGCACTGTAATGTTTGATTAATGTTGAAGTCCTTGAAGAATAAAGGAAACAACACGGAAGAGTTAAATTCTTATAAATGGTGGTAAATTGCTGCCCAATATATGGGAAATTCAGCTGCTGATTCTGAACTTTTGACTATGTTCACCTAAACCTAATAGGTTTCCACCCCACAAATATCACTGTCACTATTTGAATCCTAAAGTTATGAGATTCTGATCATTAAACTTTGTCATTTTGTTCTCTTACCAGCCTAAATACCTTTATAGTCGGTTGCCGTGGTTTTAAGAGGCATTGCTCGTTCAATTCAAATTCAGTTTATTAAGCATAAGCTTATAATTTGAGATGGGGTCTTCTTTATCCTAGATAAAAGAAGCAAAACCTTTCATGTTTACTGTATTTGCTTAGAGACCTCAGATGAACTTGTGCCTTGGTTAATCGTTCTCATTGTAGAGTGAACTTGATGATAGCAAGTTCAAATGACCAAAAGTGCCCTTATTGAAATTTAAACCACTTGCTTACAAGGGAACTTATGTGATTTAGTTTTCAAAGGATTTTCATGGCATTTTGTTATTATAATTTGATAAATAGCTTTTTGCGTTATCTCATTTCACACTTATTTAAAATTTGGTTTGCCTGGAGTATATTTCATGGACCAAATATTCATTATCACTTTCCAGTTAAACCCGATTCTTCATAATCATGGATGCTTGCTAATGGGTGTACCTTGTTGCTCGTCTTCATATTATTATTATTATTATTATTATACATTTGACAGTGTACTCCTATGGAACCACCCATGTTACAAACCTGATTTCATTCTGACTTTAGCTTTATCCATCCATGTAATACGATTTTCATATCCTTTGTTTCAGTACGAGGCGAAGAAGGAAAAAGAAAATTCGAAGGATCATTGATGATGCAGAACTGGGAGAGGAGACTAAGAAGAAAATTGCAATTGAAAAGGTAAAATATTCCCATCCATTGCTCACATAGTCCCTTGTATCAATGTTTCAGCACTCAGCAGCAAATTATTGTTACAGGAACGCCAAGAGCGGCTTAAATCTTTGGAAGCTCGGTTTTCATCCAAGTCTGTTATGCCGACTTATGCAACCACTAAAATGAGCTCATTAGAGGGCTCTAGTGCAGAAATGCTTGGTGATAAAACTGCAGGTTACATAATAAATGTCGCGAGAGAGGAAGGTGAAGAGGCTGTGAGGATACCTCCAAGCATCTCAGTGAAATTGAAACCACATCAGGTTTGGCTAAGATCACATTTCTCCATTTTGTGCTGTTCATTTATGTTTAGATATAGAATGTGAACTCTTATCAGTCCTGCATATGATAACCTGTTGGGTGCTAATGTGGATGTCCATCCTGATTCAACTTTTACTTACTTTCTCTATATCTCCTTTCATTTTAAATTGTTTCTTTTATGAGTTAATTGTTGTTGGTTAAGATTTGGTTTATTTAGAGCATATCTCTCTTTGCATTTGATTTCTACAATTGCTTGAAATGTAATCAGAGTTGTAAAGGAGCTGATCTATGACTCTCTTGAGCTCAATAAAAGCTTGTTCATGAATTTAAACAAGTTGACGTCAACTCCCAAAAATTTAACTTGTTAAATTGTGAAATGAGCTGAAGCAGAGTTGGCTTTAGTATTACTTTCAAGTGAGCTTGTATTTTGCACATTATTATTTTATGTATGTATATTTTCAAATGGCCCACGTGGCTCAGTTTGTTTATGCTTTTGGGCAAGCTCAAGCTCAAGTTTGGAATTTAGCCAATAGCCCAATAAGTCTGAACCTTATTAGTTTGTTAGATTCATTAGCCAAACCAAGATTAAGCATTGAGGATTGGTTAAGTTCTTCTCTTTGACATCTATATGCGAATATGAAATTAGATGATCTGCTGTTGGTTTCACCTTATATTAAGTGGATGCAGTTTTGATTAACCAATGTTATTTGATTTTTGGGGTAGTGTAATGATGCACCACCTAACGATATGTCTTTGTTTCACCAGGAAATTATTGTTCTTGAGTATCTCCTTTCTCCTGTTGGTATTTTCAACATTGTTCATGTCTGCATTTAGTGGTTTATATAATTCTGACTTCGTTATTGGATTCAGATCACAGGTATCCGGTTTATGTGGGAGAACATAATTCAATCTGTGCCAAAAGTAAAGTCTGGTGACAAAGGTCTTGGGTGCATTCTAGCTCATACAATGGGGTTAGGCAAAACTTTTCAGGTGCCATGGAAACTGTACCAATTCTTTAATAAAAAAAATATCTGCTGGTTCTTTCCTATCTAGGTATCTCTCTATCTGTGGGGTGTTTGGATTGCAGATGTGGAATGGATTAAATTCGTACCATTAATTCTTATTGTTAAAACAAATTTCATTGGTTAGTAAATTGGTGTGCACCTAAAAGAACCAATTTAGTTAATTGAAGTATTTTAAAATATAATTATTGATTTAAATCCATTGTGAAAGGCGAAGTTATGTTTGAAGCAAACTGACTGAAGGGATGACTGAACATTAGGATGACTGAAGGGATACATTATTCTGATATGTGGTCTCAAATCCTACCCCTAATAGAATTTTCTAACTGACTGAACATTAGGATGACTGAAGGGATACATTATTCTGATATGTGGTCTCAATTTAGTTAATTGAAGAATTTTCTAAAATATAATTATTGATTTAAATCCATTGTGAAAGGCGAAGTTATGTTTGAAGCAAACACCACTTTAATTATCTAACTGACTGAACATTAGGATGACTGAAGGGATACATTATTCTGATATGTGGTCTCAAATCCTACCCCTAATAGAATTTTCAGTTCTGGGCAGTGCCTCCTTCTGATGTGAATCTTCTGTCGCTTTTTAACGTTCTTAGTATGTTTATTGGATCTTAATTGCTTTATCCGTTCCTTTGTTTTATTGTTTACCCCAAAAAAAATCCTACTCCTAATAGAGAAATTTGTAATTTCTTAGTGCTTGCAACCCCATTTTTATTCCTCCTGCAGAATACCCAAGAAAGTATACACCAGGGTTTCTCATTTTGTCTATATTTTGATATATATACAGGTCATTGCTTTTCTATACACTGCTATGAGAGGTGTTGACCTAGGGTTAAGAACCGCGCTCATTGTAACACCTGTAAGTGTTATACACAATTGGCGATACGAGTTTTCGAAATGGAGACCTTCTGAGCTGAAGCCTCTTCGTATCTTCATGCTTGAAGATGCTCCACGGTTTGTCTTATATGTTATTATTTGATTTTCATATTTAAGAATTTTTTTGTGATAATGTGGAACTATATCCTTGATGTTCAAAACAATGAAATAAGGTTTTCCGGTTACGACTTATTGTCCGGAATTCCCTTGTGCTGGATATTTTAGTGTTCTGAGATCTAGATTTTTGGCATCTGCTTGCGGTATCTATCCGCTGAAGTTAATATCTCTGCTTGTTATGTAATTGCATTAACTGCATACTTAATTTGTCGATATACTGCATGCAATCTCTTCGCCGTTAGGACATTCAACGAAATTTAATCCCTATGATATGTCCCAAGTTTCAGATAGTTACTTTTTCTTCAGGGAGAGAAGGGTTGAGCTGCTGACGAAGTGGAAAGTTAAGGGCGGCATCTTCTTAATTGGCTATTCTGCCTTCCGTAATTTATCACTTGGAAAGTATGTCAAGGACCGAGACATGGCCAAAGCAATCAGCCATGTGCTTCAGGTAATATGTCATTACGTATTCTGCTATTGGATATCTGGTTTGTGGCTGGTTAAATCATGCTTATTGGGAAACACTTAGATTTAATAATTGGGCTTTGTAATGTTAACTTTTAGAAATAACTAAAAAAAAATGCTGTTTCAGATCATTGTCACTTCCTGATTTTGTTGCCCACCCCTTGAGTTATGCTTTTCAAGGCATAAAAAGTAAAAACTATACATCATTCTTTGATAGTTTGATGTACATTTAGAATTAGATACACAATAGTATAGTATCAAGTCCACCACAGGATCATAATTCCTTGATCGTTACATCACTTATCTTGATTTTCCCTTCTCCTGGATGACAATGAGGGGATTGTCTTTTGAGTGTTCATGTATAATCAACTGCTGTTTCTACCTGGGACAAGATGGATGTGACATTTTGAAGGTTTCATGTCATATTGCCTCTTAAAGGTGTTTTTTCTACGATTTTACTATCCATAGGAAATTTCAAATGGAGACTGTTTACTGAAATTCGTTGCATGCACTCTTATTCGTGATCTTCAACAATGGTTTCTATTATAGAACTTGATGGGAAACAAATCATAAATATTGTGTGCTGCCCAACTTATCAGTGATATTTCTGAACTCACCTTCAGTCTCTGGTCTTAAGTCTTAACTAGCAATTCTGCTCCCAGTCTGTTGTTGCATTGAATCGGGATTTATCATGCAATGCAATAGATAACTTTAACCTATTCTCTCTTTGAAGCTTCGGCCCAATTATGAGTCAAGGGCTTTGGGTTTCATCAATAATTCCCCTCCCTCCCAATAATTTCATGGCAAAACATTGAATCCCATTTATATATATGTATTATTTTTTCTGTACTTCGTCTAATTCAACCCGGTGAGAGAGAGTTTTGCATTTCGATGGTGTTATTTGGCTGTTAAGTTATTTGCAGGAGGAACTTCTTATTATAGAGACTCTGATTTTGTTTTCAGGAAGGACCTGATATCCTAGTTTGTGATGAAGCCCATATTATCAAGAACACTCGGGCTGATACAACTCAAGCATTGAAACAAGTGAAGTGCCAGAGAAGGATAGCATTGACTGGGTCTCCTCTCCAGAACAATCTGATGGAGTATTATTGTGTATGATATTCAAATTGCCTGCTTGTATCTAATGTATTATGTGAATAATCTTCTCTAATCATCTTGAATTTTGACGGAACAGATGGTTGATTTTGTTAGGGAAGGATTTCTCGGTAGCAGCCATGAGTTTAGGAACCGGTAATAATTGCATTTCATTTTTCTTTTGTAGTTATTGTGGCCTTTATTCTCTTGCATATGTAATCAGATCACAGCTTTACTGTTTTACAGTTTCCAGAATCCAATAGAAAATGGTCAACATACCAATTCTACTGCAGACGATGTAAAGATAATGAATCAAAGATCTCATATTCTATACGAACAGTTAAAAGGGTTTGTTCAGAGAATGGACATGAATGTGGTTAAAAAAGATCTACCCCCCAAAACTGTATTTGTCATCTCCGTGAAGTTGTCTCCATTGCAGAGAAAACTGTATAAGAGATTTCTTGATGTTCATGGTTTCACAAAAGACAAGGTATCTGGTGAAAGGATTATTAAAAGATCATTTTTTGCTGGATATCAGGCCTTAGCTCAGGTATGTATCCCAAAGTCATATACTGGCTTTTTGAATTCGGTTCTTCCTATATGGTTGCAGTACTTTTAGGAGAGTGACAACTATTTTAAAAGGCTGTAAAGCTTGAATAGAACAACCAGAATAATTTGCTTGGAAGCATTCTTGTGTTACTTTGTTCTTACAACTGTTCAAATCTTATAAGATGAATTTTATTTTCTTTTCAGAGGGTTTAATGGGCTAAAAACTTATACTCCCACAGTCTTTTTCAAATTGCACCATTGGTGATTTTGTCACTATTCACAGTTTAACTTTGTCTCAAATGTTTATCATAGTTATTGAAGAAAAAACATAGTCAAGTGAGATCTTGTTAGATTCGTCTAAACTTGTAGTTTTAGAATATCAACTTTTTATAATTTTTAATTTACCCAATCTAAGATATTAATCGTTGAAAATGTATCTCGGCATGCGTGTCTCGGGCTAGTGTTGCAATTTGAAAAAGACGGAGGTAGTATATTCTATGGAACTTGATTGGACCTGTCCAAGCCTTTTCAGACAATGATCTAACGGTGCGTTTGGTTGGAGGGATATTAGATTACCAGTGGGAATGTGATTGTTGGGAATGTAATGAGATTGCTGGAAATCTTATTTTTTTGATGTTTTAAGATTATTGCGTTTGGTTAGATTGAGAATCTCAGATTTCCAGTTCTAATTAATTTACCATAATATCCTTGAATTTCAATTGAACGAATATTATAAATATATCATTTTGCTACACAATAGAAATATTTAAGCTGGTTTATTTTTTAAAATATTGAAGTTTTTTTTATATGTAATTATCATGTCTCTAAATCCTTATTATTTTTGTTTTATATATAAAAGAAAAGTAAATTTTAAGAAAATATGAAAATATATATTAAAATAGGATAATTACATATTAAAAATATGTTCAAATAATTTAAAATTTTTCAATTAATTTTTTAAAATTAAATTCCATATATTTATTATTTTTTAAAATACAAATATCTAAATTTATAAATTAAAATAAGCATAAAAAGTGAGGGTATAAAAGTCAAATTAGTATAAAAGTAGGTAAAGTGGAGGTGGTAATCTAAGATTACCTGCCCTCCAGGTGGGAATCACATTCCCACCTAAAACACCTAACTTTCCCACCTCGGTGGGAATGTGAGATTCCCATATGAAACATGCCCCCAACCAAACATGGACATGTTACATTCCCTACCCAAGATTCCCAGTGAGAATCTCAGATCTCCCGAACCAAACGCCCCAGGGTTCATACCTTTTGTTTTCTTGGATCTTTTACTCACGGTTACCATTGAATTCTAAAGAATCAAAATTTCTCCTTCATGCAGTTCTGTGTCAGGAATCCGGATGACCAATCTCTCAATTTACAACTAAACTAATTCTCTCTTCTGATATTCTCATGTGCTCATATACTCACTTTATTATTCAATCTATGTGGGATGGGACTAGTTGCTTCCTTTATCAGAACTAAATAAACTCATATTTTGAAAAATATATTTAATTTTTATTTTTTTGAAATCAGTTAGTGCCCTGTTTTCTGCACTAAGCTGCTCAGCATTGGGTCCCATGAGTCTTTACTTGTCTCACTGTGCCCCCTATTAATATAAAGTTAACTAGAATTTATTGGTATTGATATTCTCAAGCAGTGTAAGTTCAGTATATTATGTGTTTTATTTATCGTTTTCTTTATAGATATGGAACCATCCTGGAATTTTACAACTGAGGAAAGAAAACAAAGAGTCGAGTAGATGTGAAGATTTAGAGAATTTACTTGCAGATGATTGCTCAAGTGATGAGAATGTGGATTTCAATATGATCTCTGGAGGTATTTTTTTATAGTATTGATTGTTTTTCAGCATAAATGAACCAGTTTATGTATTTGTCTGTGTAATGTTGTAGACCATATTTTCAAGAGTTATCTCTTTTATTGTCCATGCAAATAGTTTTCTGCATTAGTTTACAGTAGTATACCCAATTCTGGAGAGATTTGTGCGGTGTTGTCTTAATGATATTGCTGCTGCTGGTTTAAAGACCTATTTGCTGCGTTAGGTTCATCTAATTTTAAATGGTCATATGTTCTACATCTTGCAGAGAAGCTGAACAACCCTCCCAGGAAAAATTACAATGGATTTTATCATGAGGTGAGGAACTTCCTTTTCTGTTTCTGCCGTGGATTTTGTCAATTTTGCAAGGGAACTGAGAAAAGTCATTTCCTTGGGATTTCCATAATTCCATGGCAATTTCCATATTAATGCAGTAATTTATTTAATTTTATGTTATGAGATGATCAGTGTTTTTTGCTATATCCTCTCGGCCTGAGTTTTCATTGTAGTTATGGGAAACTAATAAGCATGTTTTGAGATATTTTTGTGTTGTTTGGAGGGAAGGTTTTCTGGAAATTTATGCTTGGGAAATTTTGGTTAATGATTGACCTGTCTTTATCCAAAAAAACAATGTTGGACAATCTTAATTTTTTTTGGTAAGAAAAATAGTGGAAAAGTTTTTAGAAACATACATCTCAAAAAGCTTAATATCTTTTCAATACCCTCTTGCATGTTTGTTGACCAATTTTTTCTTTCATCAACTTGCTAACAGGATTGGTGGAGAGATCTTTTTACAGGGAACAATTATATGGATGTCAATCAAGGTGGCAAAATGGTTTTGCTACTTGATATCCTTACAATGTGCTCAAATATGGGTGATAAGGCACTGGTGTTTAGCCAAAGCATACTAACTTTGGACCTTATTGAACATTATCTTTCAAAATTACCTCGTCCAAGGAAGAATGGGAAATGTTGGAGGAAAGGGAAGGACTGGTATAGGTATGTGGGTGGTGCATCATCATACAACTAATATGTAGGTTTGCATAGTAATATGTGCTTTTTATGAGTGTAAAATTTGGAGTGGCCGTGATAATTTCATCCTCTTTTACACTAATGATAATATCTTGTGTCAACATGCCAATTCCGTTGGGGGAATAACTTCCAGCTATTTTTGTTAAATCTTATTTTATCATTACCCATTCTTTTCTGTACCTGATTGTTTCTGTTGTGATATTTCTTTATGATTAATGTTATTGAAGGGTTGTATCACTTGCCTGTGAATTTCAGAACGATATAAGTTTCATTTAACCATATGATAGAATAAACTATGTGATGTGGTAAATGTGTAGGTAATTGAACCTTATAACCATTTTTATACAGATTGATAGCTTAGTTCAATGGGTTTGTATTATTCTATAAACAGGTGTATCGTTTTCTGAGGAATGTAAAGCTGAAGTACTCAACATAAGCTGAATTTTGCCATTGAGATTAAGTTCTTGTGTTTCCCCATTGTTTCTGTGCTGAAACTGTTGCCTGTATCTCTCTCATGATACAAGGGGATCTCTTATTAACCATGTAAAAAGTTAATTTGCATATATTATCTAGCAATTAGCAAATGTAAAAGAAATATTTTCACTAACACAGGTTAGATGGAAGAACGGAAAGCTATGAGAGGCAGAGACTGGTTGAGAGGTTTAATGAACCTTCAAATAGAAGGGTCAAATGCGTATTGATATCAACCAGGGCTGGATCTCTGGGGATTAATCTTCATGCAGCTAATCGAGTTGTTATAGTTGATGGTTCTTGGAACCCAACTTATGATCTTCAGGCTATATATAGGGTTTGGAGGTGTGTATCCATAATCCACGTCTCTCTTTTAAGCATGACAGTATGGATTTCAAGCTGTGATAATTTAGCTACTCTTTTATATGTAGGTATGGCCAAACAAAGCCAGTATTTGCATACCGATTGCTTGCACATGCTACAATGGAAGAAAAGATTTATAAGCGTCAGGTAGTGGCCTATCAAAACCCTCCATTCTTATTGCTGCTCGAATAAAGTTTTAACTCGAGATAATCCCTCAGGTGACTAAGGAAGGCCTAGCAGCAAGGGTGGTTGACAGACAGCAAGTACACAGAACAATGTCTAAAGAAGAAATATTGCATTTGTTTGAGTTTGGTGATGATGAAAATGCTGACATTATACCTGAGTTGGGACAAGAAATTGGAGTTGCTGCGGTTCCGAATACAACTAGTCATGTTGGAAACTTACTAAAACAGAAGCTTTCTTTTCCTCATGGGAGCACATCTTCAGACAAACTAATTCAAAGTTTGATAAGCAACTATCATCCCAGGTTAGATTATTCTTGATCTCTTTTATGCAACTATTATATGGTATTTAGGCCACCGGAAGTTATGACAATTAAAATTTTGGATCAACTAACGTAATGAGATCAGGTGATCTTATCCTATCCACCAAATTGAATATTCCCTTTAAACTTTGTGATACAAACACTAGGGTTCAAAATGCTTCCATATGCTTACTCTCGATGTGGGTCATGATGCATATTTTATTGAATTAATCCGTCTTTCCCTTGTATGTAGGAGTAGGACAAAACTATCAATTTCAGATATTATCTGGTCTTTAAGTATGATGTTTTTTAATTTTTTTTGTGAAATCATGTATAAACCGGATCCCATTTTCTCCGTCTCCTGTCAGTTGGATTTCAAACTACCACGAACACGAGACCCTCTTGCAAGAAAATGAAGATGAGAAACTCTCCAAGGAAGAGCAGGACCTGGCTTGGGAAGTGTACAGGAAAACACTCCAATGGGAAGAAGTACGGCGTGTTTCTCCAGAGGAAGTCCTACACGACCAGCAGCCGAAGGCATCTGTTGCGGTGGAGCCTACATTGGAGCAGCAACAGAAGGTCATCCCCAAGCCTGTGTTAAATCAAAGACCCAACCCTCCCACAGTGGTTCCAAAACCCGACCCTGCCCTTGATCGAGCAAGGAAACGACATTCATATATGTATGGGCTGCGCCGCTGCACAAACCTGTCACATCTATTGACTTTGAGGAGCCAACAGATAAAGATTGGAGACAGAGCAATATGTGGGGAGTGCGCGAAAGTGGTGCGTTGGGAGGATATCAGGCCCGCGCCAAGGGTTGCCTCATCATATTCGTGACTAATTTTACAGTCATGACAATTACAGCAACACCGCTTGCATTCTGCAGCAACTGACTATAACAATCTAATAGGGATCAAATTCAGCCATTGTTGTGATTCTAATCTTACCGTTGTAGTAATGATTGATGGGTGGTGTTAAATGACTAGTACATGACACATCTATATTCCCCAAAATATAAGGTTACTTTTCCCTTTACTTCTACCGCGGTAAATGTAATGATGCTTCAAGGAATTGTGTGTATTGTTGAACACAGATTTTATTATATGTGAAACATTTTAATTAAACTTATTATTGGGGTGTACTAATGGATGAGAAAACCGGATCTACTTCATCCTCTATGGAAGAAATTGAGGGATAAGAATTATGTTTAAACATATCGTGCATGTGTATAATATGTCTATTGTATGATTGATTACTAAGAGCCAAAACGAAATCCAAGTAGTCAGCCCTCCCTCAGGCACGCAATGCAAACTAAAGAACACAATACACATTATGATATTAATAATCATGCACGCTCAATAAGCGCTTGCAAATGGCTTTTCTACTATGGTACAACTACTGTGAAAATAGTCCAATTTGTGCAACCCTCAGCCTCAACATGTCTTGCACCCCAAAAGATGCCAATCTCTCAAATCCACCACACATGATGCGTGCAATAATCCAATAATGAACTTTTTCGATCTCTAACCTGTGCAAAAGACAACCTCAATCAACACACTTGAAACTAGAACATGTAAAAGCCACGTCGCTCATATCCGTATCCGCGTGCAGTTGGTGAATAGGATTCAATCCCATAAAAAGAGCAAGGCAATTGCTGTATGGCCGGATGCGCCTGGACTGGAACATGGCTAGCATCGTTCATCCCCGAACCAATTGTTCTTCTCCTTGGGCCCCGTTGGCCCTTCTTCACCATAGAGTTCGGTAGGAAACAATTCAATGAGATTTTCCATGGAAAACCTGATGAAAAACGGAAGGTGGTTGAGTATCTTTTCAAGTTCAGATCGCGAATCATATACAATGGTTGGTCCCCATTCTCTCATGTACTGCAGCCAATGTGGCTCGGTGATGTCATCCGCGAGATGCTCTGCAGCGATGATTTCATACTTTGAGCTAGAGTTGACATAGTATTTGCTCTTGGCGCAATCATTTCTAACCCCAATTCCAAGCTTTGAAGAGCCCTGTAGGTAGCAACCCTCGTGGGGAAAACTGGCATGCCCATTCTTGGATGCATATACGATGGCCTTATTTCCCTCGATGAACTCCAAATCTGAGGCATCTAACCACTCGCCTCCACTGTGCTCGGAGAAGTAAATGCTCCAAAGCTCTCCGTTGAAGTTGCTCAATCGGAGGGTGTAATGCTCCCAATCGCCAACATGCTGCCCAATCCTTTTGAGTGAATAATTGAATGCTCCGACTTTGAGGGTGGCTGGTCCATTGAAGGGACAAAATACCCAAAAAGCGATATCAGTGAAAGTCCCCCCAGATGCCGGTTTTACATGAATGTATAGCTCAGCTGTATCAATGTCACCGCACTTTATATGATCCCTTTTCTTGTCGCCTTCTGGCAAATCAAGCCAGAATTTTTTGTCATTACTCCCACCCCCGGGTAAATTCGAGCCTTTAGGATCAATGGCTGTTCCATTTTCTTTCCCCTCCTTGTAAAGGAGGACCCCATTTTTGAAGAACCAGGAAACGGATGAGGGCAAGTAATTCTCATCAGGATGGAAGTATAAAGTCGGCCCATAGTGCTTAATGAGAGCATGAATTTGGTCGAGGTTAGGCATTGCGAGTAGGGATGAGTCACAGTTTTTCAAGCAAGCAATAATCAAATCATCGTCATCATCAGAGCTCTTATCTTGACTGCAATAGAATGTACCCACTGGAACACCTGTGCAAGATACTCCTCGCTCGCACGGTCTAGTGCTCCAAACATAAAACTGATCCTTCGAGAAAATTCCTTTCGAATCAAATATAGCTTCACTCACTTGGCAACTTGCAGTGAGATCCTCTCGCACACATCGTATTTCGCCTACATCAGGCTCATTGGCATCCGCCGTAACCACATGACCCATCGGTTTGTAACCCTCCGGTGGATTCGGGAGCCATACATAACAACATTCATCGTCCGAACTCCACACTAGAGTGTAGTTAAGAGGCTTTTCAAGAGGCGGGGACTCTAAAGTCAAACCCTTTGCCTTATCAGTTGATACATTCTTGGCGACAAGCACATAGCCTCTCAATTTCCGATCACTCGGCTGACAGTAATGACCAAGACAGGAATATCCATCTGGAATCCCCGCCGGTTTGTAAAATGAAACTCCATTTGCCTTCCCAAGCAATGGGCTGCAGCTCGATATCTTGTCGAATTTAGTTATTTTAGCAACTTGTATCTCCCCCAGGCTTATTTTCCCAGTGGCAAAACCTTTGCCTGTCAAGAAGTTGCAGATGATTCAACAAACCAATAATAGCAGAGTCTCCCGTTAATGATTCATTATAGCAAAAGAATTATACACAATAATCCCAATTCCAAATAGTTTTGAACACGTCCACATATTTAACAGTCAAATCAACACCAAAACTACATTTACCCATTCATGATCACACCCAAATGGATAAAGTTTTGATTTGGTCAAAGAATCATTGTTCTGCAACATAATCATCAGAAGGCTAATGTAAAACCAGAAGGGTCAACTTAGAACCCAACAATACAGCAACAGAATTAGAAGCAAAGAAATAAGAGATCACAAGATACACTGAAACCTAAGTTTGAAAATTCAAAAAGAAAAAAATTAAACTTGACCAAATTATTGTGAAGAAGGAATTTTTACCTTTTGGCCATTTGGGAAGAGGAGCTGGAAGAGAAAAAGGCTCTGGTTCCCCTAAAAATTCTTCATAACCACTCTCAGAGCTCGACCCACAACACTCCCACCACCCAATCATATCCCCTTCTAAATATCCCTGAAAATTTTAGAAAAAAAAAAAAATCCCAAAAAAAAATTCATAAACAAGGTAAATTTCCAGAGATTATATCAAAATTGGCGATACCCACTACCCAGTTATAAGAAGATAGGAAACAGGAAACAAACACAGAATCTGAATTACACCCTTTCATGCACATACAATACATTATAGAGCATATATGTACAAGAAACAGAGGAGCTGCAAAAATTGAATTTATAAGAAGAGATTAGCCCTTCAGGGGCTTACCCTTAACCCTGGAAGATGATGAATTTGAGGAATGGGAGGATGGGTTTTGGTACTTGGGTTGGGCGGTGAGAAAAGCAAAAAGCTTGGAACTTTGGGAGGTGGAGTGAAGAAACAGCAATGTACGGATTTAAAGAGTTTTAATAACTTATTGTAGACGGAGAAAAACAGGGAATTGAAATTACGTTTGGGTGGTTGGATTGGACTTCAAAAAAAAGCCTTTCTTGACGTTCTTTGGAGTTTGGAATCTCGCATATGCTTATCGAGTGCTTCGTTGCGACTTTTTGCCTAATTGCATAAGACTCCTTGTATTTCACGTAATTTGCCAGCCGCCTATTTGTAATTTTTTTTTTAAAAAATATAAATGGAATTAATTACAATAGTCCGGCTCTTCCAAAAAAAAATTACAATAGTCCACCACTCCACCTGCAATTGAAGGTTACATGGAGTATATTTGAGCCACATGTTTAAATGGCCTCGCAAGTCACAATCAATGTGGTACATAGGTAGCAAATGCAGAAAATGGCTTGAGACTTTTGATCAAGAACAAGAAAATTATGCATTTAGCCTTAAATTTGCTTGTTTATAATGAAATTTATAGAGAAGTTCTAGGGATGTATACAAAAGTTAAATATCAAAGTATTCGATTTGTTTTCATTAAACCATTTGGATAATGAATGTTCAAATCAAAATCGAATTAAATATTTTTTATTAGAATGTCAACTTAATTATTTAGATATGTACATGCCTTGAATTGTACTTATATATATATATTCAATCAATCTTAATACTTCTGACACAAATCTAGTAGTAGTCTTGTTTTTTATGAGATATTGAAGGTGGTGGGAGCTCATGCCACTTTTTTGTTTTGATGAACCATTAAAGGTTTGGAAAGAGGTGGTGGGAGCCAATTACAAAGGGAATAAAAATGAGGGATAGAGGGCTGATAGGGATTCGAACCTCCAAAGAACTTAACCACTTGGTCTAACTTCTCATCCCTAGTAGTATTATTTTTCATATACTTTTATTTTACTCATAATTGAATCGAATTAAATATCTATTCAAATTCAAATCACAAAATTTAAATAGGAATATGTTAAATTTGAATCTAATAAAGTACTTACAATACAAACCATACTAAACTCTACATTGGTTGAGCAAAAATCAAATTAATCATCGCATCCAAAATATGGAATAGCCTAAGGAAAAATAGAAACAAGAAAGGATCATATCCGCAACCCTTATGGGCAGAAATGAGACACTTTTCAATATGAAATCAAATGAGTCCAAAATTATGAACGTGAATCAAAATGTGGAGCATTGGCCAATACCAAATGTACAATTCAGACATTGAAAAATTCAGTCTTTCGTAGAACCAAACCAACAACAGATTCTTTTCACTTTGCAGCCATACTCATGAATTCAACTCTATGTTTGTCCACATTTCTCTTCTCCTCCATCTCCTTTTATCCACACAAGAAACCCATTTGCAATCCATCCCCATTCCCAAAGCACGACAAAAGCAGCCCTGCTTTCTTCTTCTCCTCCCCACGCCTTGCCTTCACAGGGCTCTCCTCCGGCGTCGTTTTCATGCTTTCCGACTCCATCCAGCTTTCCAAAATCGAGGCCCTGTAATCGTCCCATTCAATCGACGACAGCAGCCCCTTTCTCGGCCCTGTTTGCGCTTCCCCTGGTAATGGCTGCTGCATTTGGGAATAATTATTTGCCCTATTGCAGATTTTAGAATTGGGGTTTATGTTCCGGGCTCCTGGATTCGTCTCCTGCCCAGGAATTCCAATTTCCCGTTTTTCGTAAAAATCGGATCTTTCTCGTTCCTCCTTTTGCTTACATTTGATCGGGGAAGGACGCGCGTCTCCGCTGGGATTGGTGTTATCCACAAGCTGGACGCCGAGATGGAGAGTTCCCCTCAAGTGTCCCGACGGGCGGGAAATCCGGACGGAGACCCGTCGGTACGCCTGGTTTTTATGCAGGGGTGGGGAAAGCCTGCCGACGGCGAGACGGGCGGTGCCGACGGGTAAATCCCGGAGCCAGGCGAGGTTGTAGATCTCGAAATTGACGGCGGCGGAGGGATTGTCGAGGAATCTGTCGTCGACGGGGAAAGACATCTTGGAATTCCAGGTGGGGTTGGTGTGGCCCTGGTGGTCAATTTTAGTGTTGAATCTGTCGTCGTCGGGATGGATGTATGCGACGGCGAATGTACGCAGCAATTTGGAGATGGGCGGCAGGTCGTGAGCCGAGATGATGGTGATTTGGAGGAGTCGGGATTGGGGTGGAGGAGACATTATGGTGGCGGCTGCTTTAGGAAATTAGGAGGGAAGGCATGAAATTGAAAAGGGATTTGGTTGTGGTTGCCTGTTGGGGTTTGAGGAATGTGGTGAAGCACAATTGCTTGCTTGCTGGCCCTTCATTTTACTTGTTGCAAGAAAATAGGCAAACTTGTGTTTTGTTTTTTTCCTTGGTTGTAAATGGTTACATCCTTTCTAACCTTCCCTCAAAATGTGTGTCTAACCAAACGTATTGGCCCGAGGGATATGGAGCTCTGACAGCTTATTAGGTTCAAGTATTTATGTATGCAAAATTCTGCTTATTTGGGAAGAACCATCCAATGCCCACTAGATTATCGAGAGATTAGTCTTGTGTGTTTTAAAAAAATAAATAAAGAACATAAGAAAATGATAGTGTTTTTGATGGTAGCATTAGCATATAGAGTACTACTACTATAGTAGTACTACTATGCATTCTTCAAAGTATATAGAGTACTACTACTATAGTAGTACTACTATAGTACTACTATAAGCATTAGCATATAGAGTACTACTACTATAGTAGTACTACTATGCATTCTTCAAAGTAAAAGGTGTACGATAACATAGTTAAATATGAGGATGGAGTTTAGTTTTAATAGTACAAAGCAATATGTGCAGCAAAAACTCCAAGCATCAATATATTCATGACAACCCATCATCAAATTGTAAAGATGTAGTCTTGATCTTCACCAATCTGCACAAAAAAAATGAACTCCACATCACTTGTATGAAATGAAACATCAATTAGATAATTTTCACAAATATAAATTTGATAAATACCATCTTTTTTCTTCCCACATGATCTCAAGAAATAGCACAATGCAAATCCCAGCAACACGGCAGCTAGTCCTCCAACCACAATTGCTACCACTTTTGATGAACCATGTCCAGCATCTGCAAAATATTTATAGAAAAAGGGAAACTCACTTCCCAATCAAAGAATAAACATGACGGTAAAAAAAAATGCAGAATCAACGTGGTATGCTAAGGTAATTTTTCCCTGTAAAGATAGCATGGAATCGTGAGATATAGTGGGGGTGGGACTATTGTTTAATTTGCAGAGAGTGTTGTTAAAATGCCTAGCCTGGTTGTTCAAATTGTTAAGAACATTGTTGATTTTTCGGTTCAACAACCAAAATACCAACAATGGTTGTTCAGAAGACGTGCCGCCCGAATTTTGCTCTTTCGTCCTTTAAATTTTTTTACGTTGATTTTCAAACATACCATCGAATGAATAACCGCCAAAGCGGCGATCTTTATAGTAATCGAAGCTGATGAAGCAGCTATCCAGGTAAACCTCTCCTGAAACAGAGTACGGGCAGTCATCCGCGACGATCTGCACAGCGTTGCTAACGCATCCACCGCAGTCACATGCGCCTAGGCTCCCGGCACACTGCGCCACAACACGGACCGCCTTGTAACTCATCTCACAAAAGCCATTCCCAAGCACGACGCAGCTTTCTAGAGCCACGAGTGCTTCGTATTTCATCTCTTCAAATCCGTGCTTCGTCAGCACCCTTTCGCTGCAAGCCTTGTGCAGAACCTCATCAGGCCGGGGATCAGTATCCTCAATGTCGCCGTCCGCCTCATAACGAACGTAACATCCAGAAAGCTGGATTCGGGCCGGGGAAGTTTGACCACACAAGTCCCTGGACAGGCCCTGGAATTTGCTCACGCAGGTTCGGCACTCATCTGGGCTCAGGTCGTTCCTGCATTGGAACACCCCCGAAACTGCTGACTCATCGTCGTCGTCATCAGCCACGATGGTTCTGGAGAAGCTGGATTTGGCTGACCTGGCAGCCAATTCTTGAAACAGCTTGGGAAGTAATTTTAAATGGGAGGGACATAAGGACGTCCGATTTGGACAATGATTGAATATCAGCCTGTGGTTGTCGGGTTCTGAGTTTAGTATCAGGGGGAAAAATAGGATCAGAACCTGGAGAATACTACTAGGATGTCTGAATGAATGTCGTTCCATGTGAATTTGCTCATGAATTCAGCATGATTGAATTATCCTGGTTTTGTGTTCAATTTAAAATGCATCGATCGTTAACTTTCTGTTGGGAAAATTGGTTAGTGATTGTGGTGGTGAAGGTGATGAATATCAGACATGAGTGCCAGAGAATTTATTTGGTTTAGAAAGTGTACAAATTTCCAGCCTAACTTGATCTAATTCTGGTGCAATTTGACATTAAAAAACATGGAATTACCTGGAAAGTGATGATTATTTGGGAACTAAATTATATAGTTGTATTTGCTAAGTATTTTTATACAAAACAAATACCATTTAATATTCAATACACAGTACCTGCTGAATGCCACTAATTTCTATCCAAACCAGATTATATACTGAAGGCAGTTAGATTAGCAATGGCCTCAAGCTACAGCCTACAGATACAGAATATATACTACTAGTATTTATCTAGGTTAGTTTTGCTCATTATTATACTAACAAAAATGAAGTGGGGAGAAAAAAGGAGAAGTTAAATGGAAGGGAAAATATACTCCCTCCGTTTCAATAGCTTTGTAACATGACATACAGGCACGCATGCCGATATACGTTTTTAAAGATTAATAACTTAAATTGTGTACAATAAAAAATTATAGAAAGTTGATATTCTAAAACTATAAGTTTAGATGAATCTAACAAAATCTCACTTGACTATATTTTTCTTCCAAACTATGATAAAAATTTAAAACAAAATTAAATTGTGAACAGTACAAAAAATAGCAATGTTGCAAAGCTATTGAAACGGAGGGAGTATGAAATAAGGAATATGTTTTTTTGCATGTATAGAATGATTTATGCATAGTAATTTTTATGCATAAATATCGGGAGAAATTTGGCGAAAATATGAATGAAAATATATGGCAAAGTTGATTTCTTTTTTTTTTTTCTTTTTTTTTTGCGTGTATTTACATGTCACATAAGGTTCATGACTAATTCCTAGCGAATCTGGTGTGCATTGAAGGGTTATTCTAAAGCAGAATTTGACATGCATACACAAAAACTAGAATCCGGAACATTTGTTTAAGCTTCCAAAGCCCCATACTACTCAAGTCAACTGCATTTGGTTTAAATACATAGAAAAGCTAAATGAACGAGAGAAAGAATTCTAGATTATTTCGAAGATAGATAGAGGATTTATAATAAAAAAGAATGGCGAGGAGAAAGGTTGAAGAATGTGACGGGTTATGTAGATGAGAAATTTGGGGATTCACCAACAAGAGTTCATAAATCCAATTTAATGTAAAATGTGCAGCTAGTAAAATAAACATTAATAATAGCAGAAAAGAAGTCTCATTGAGAGTTACAGCAAGACGTCCTTCAAGAATTTCTTCAAGACTCAGTCTCTGTCCTCACTGAGATGGCGGAAGACGGTGATGCAGACCACGGAGGGGTGCCGCCAGACCCTTTGGCAAATCGGGCAAACAAACGTCCATGGCCCTCATATAGCGACATTGCCCGTAAGGGGGCTTGATTCGTGCAGATGATTCTTGATGATGATCCAGCTGATGAACTGGGCGATCCAACTGATCTAACCCTCTCTTATGTTGATGGAAAACCATGCATTTCATTCTCTGACTCATTCAGAACGAATCTTTTAAAGACATGGGCGCACACAATCGTTTTTAAGGTGATCGGCAGGCGAGTGTCCTACACAATCCTTCAATCAAGATTAGAGCAGATATGGCCAACAACCAAACATTATGACTTGATCAATCAAGTTTAACACTGAAGAAGAAGCTACGCAGGCCATTACCGGAGGACCTTGGATGGTTCTCGGTCACTACCTCCATGTTCAGAGATGGGATCAATCATTCGACCCCAAAACAAACGAGATCAAATCAGTGGTGGCCTGGGCAAGAGTTCCAGACCTTTGTATACATATATATGTACAATAGACGTGTTATCGCTTTGGCTGGTTCCGTCATTGGTCGAGTTATTAGCGTCGATTTCAATACCGGCGACACCAAGAGAGGCCGTTTTGCCCGCTTAGCAGTCCGGATAGATCTCGAAAAATCCGTAACTCCATGCATAACTATTGATCGCAAAGACTTTAAAGTCGAATATGAGAATCTCAAGATGATCTGCTTTCTTTGCGGCAAGTATGGCCACACTCAATCGAATTGCCCTTCTACGGATGTCTCTCCGGACAACACTGTTAACCACCCTAATCCCATTGTGGATGATCCTCAACCTGAAAGCAATTTCGGTCCATGGATGATAGCGCAATCCCGAAGGCATCAACCTGTTAAGTCGGCAAGATCTAACCAACCCTCCTCTCTCTCTGGCCTCAATCGTTTCTCTTTGCTGGAAGATTCTTAGATCAACCAGCACCTGATCCCCTTCAACAACCATCTCAACAGCCGGCGCTTTTATCCAATCGAAGGAAAAACCCTAACCCCAATTTGGCTAGCACCTCTCAGAGATCAGCCGTGCTCCTCCCCCATCTTAATCACCCCTCCACTACCATTTCACACCCTCCCTCCCATCTCAAAACCTGGAATCAGCCTTCTAGAACGAGAGCAATCCCATCCCGTACTACTCTCCATACCGATCATCACACGGCCGTTTATTTCGAAGATCCAGCATCTTTTAAAGCTAAGGCTCCTTCCTGTCCTTCCAACAATTAGGGTGGCCGTCCTCGGACTCATCGGCTTTCTTAAACACTAATACTGATCCTAGTGTGGATCCAATGGACACTGGTGATCCTCCTCAGGGTTCTATTTCTCAAAGGGCATCCAGTGTGCCAGTCCACCTTCGATTTTAGTTCTACCTCGGGTAACCTCTAAACTCAACTTTATTATGACTCTTACAATTGTATTTTAGAATGTTCAAGGTGCAGGTTCTAGTGCTTTTCGACGTGAATTTAAAGACATGACCTCTCGAAATGGTGTGGATATCATCGCTATTTTTGAGCCCAGAATCAGTGGCCTTAAAGCGGATTCTTTCATCAAAAGGAGTGGTTCTCTTTACTCTTTTAGAATAGAAGCAGTTGGTTTCTCCGGGGGTATCTGGTTACTCTGGAAAGACACGGTCAAGGTGGTGATTAATGAATGTCATCCTCAATTTATCGACACTTATATCTCTGCCCAGAACGCCGTCTTCCATATTACATTCATTTATGCAGCCCCCACTATAGTTCGTCGTGTTTGCCTTTGGCCGGAGTTGTCTCGCATTTGCCATTCTAACAGCGGCCCTTGGCTAATGGGTGGTGACCTTAATTGCATTGCTCGCTTATCGGAGTCCCGTGGGGGTTCTAACTCCCCCAGCTCGTGCATTGAACTCCAGCAATGGATGTCTCGTAATAACCTCACTGATATAAAGTACTTTGGTAATATCTATACTTGGGCTCGTGGTTCTCTCTATCGTCGGTTGGATAGGCTTATTGCAAACTCAGATTGGATTTCTTCCTTTCCTGAATGCACGGTTGAAGTTCTCCCTCGTCTTCAATCTGATCATGCTCCACTCCTCGTTAGACTTCTTAAATCCAATCACAGTACTTGTGCCCCTAGACATAATCCCTTTAGATACAAGATTGCTTGGCAGAAACATCCTAGTTTTCTTCATATGGTTTCAGACATATGGGGAAGGGATATGCCCTTTAGTAGCAAGCTTTCACATTTCCAGAAGGATGCGGCTCAATGGAACAGTAACACCTTCAATTCCTCGCACAAGCGCAAAGGTAGAATTAGGGCTCGTCTGGCAGGTATCGAACAGGTCTCAAACTGGATGGACAATAATTTCTTAACTCGGTTGCACTCCCAACTTAATTCAGAGCTTGAAAAGATTTTGGAAGATGAGGAGCTTGAGTGGATTCAAAGGAGTGTCCGTAATTGGAATATGGCCGGGGATCAAAATTCAAAATTCTACCACCAGTTTGTCAAGCATCGCAGAAATAAGAAACTCTTTTCCATCCTTAAGGACGCTGATGGTACGGTTTTCTCAGACCCTATTCAGATTCAAGATATGGTGGTGCGGTTCTTTAAAACTCTCTATAAAAATACCAATATTACGAGGCCTACCCTGGAGGATGGTAACAATCTTATCCCTTCACTGACCACTGAGGATTCTGAGGCGCTGATCATACCTCCATCTAAGGAAGAAATCTGGAATGCTACGAAAGGCATGTCTCCCCTCAAAACTCCAGGTCCCGATGGCCTTCATGCAGCTTTTTATCAAAATAATTGGGAAAAAGTAGGACATGCAGTCAGTAATCATCTCCAATTGTGCTTCAATAACCCTCAACTTCTCAAGGATTTTAACCATACCTCAATTGTTCTCATCCCCAAAGTTCTTAACCCCAGTTCTGTCAAGGAATTCAGGCCGATTAGTTTGTGTAATGTGGTTTACAAAATCCTCACCAAGACTTTGGCTAACAGGATGGCTCCCCTTCTATCTCATCTTATATCCCCTGGTCAAGCCAGTTTTATTCCGGGCCGAATCATTCAAGATAATATCGTCATATGCAATGAGATTTCACACTTCATGGAGAAGTCCTCTGCCAAACCAGGTCAAGTCCCCCTTCTCCCAACCTATGGTTGGGAGTTCGATCCCCATCCGACCCCCTATCCCTCCCCTTTATCCCCTTTGTAATTTGTATGGTTTGGGCTCCCACATACCTTTGCCGACACTGTTTACCAAAAAAAACATCATAAAGAAAAACAACTTTAAATTCTTGTCATCCAAAAAAAAAAAAAAACAACTTTAAATTGAATATAATTATGTTTATGTTTAAACGATGTCAAAATATATAGAGTAATTTTTTGGGCCATCAGAAACTATTTTTTTTTTTTCAGAAAATTATAATCCAAAAGTCAAAATATCTAAAAAAGAATAATATATTAACAAAAGAAAAAAAAATACATAAATAAGAAAATAAACTGAAACGTTTCCAAATTTGCATACTCTAAAAGTACAACAATATAATATATGATCTATGATTATAGGAGTTTCTAAAAATATCAGTTATTATATACAAATTTAATGGCATTTTCCAATTTTTTTTAATGATATAATCTATGTATTGCAGATCATCTTTCATTCTTCTCATTTGATTAAATAAAGGTCTTGGACGTTTATTTTATTTTATTTTTTTTTTGGCGGAGTCGTCTTGGACGTTTATTTACTTTCATAGTTCAACGGACTCTGAATTTCATCAGCAGTAATTAATATAAAGTGATGATTATTCCTTTCTTGATTTGTAGTATTTGAATTTCATTCCGTTCTTGAGCTACTTGTTTTTGTTCTGTGCTGATTATGTGTATTTTAGGCCTATGAAAATAGCTCGCTAGTTCGAGTTGAAGAATTTAAGTGGTTTTCGATTTTGGCGCTATTATTATAGAGTTCATTTGTTAAAAGTGTTGGAATATGTTCTAGTTGTTTAATACTTCATACCTATTTATTAGAATTGAAACATATGCAGACCACCTGGAGTCGGATATGTTGAGCGCTTTAGTTCGACCAACCAATTCCCCATCTTCTTCAGTCGATTGGGCATATAATGAGCAGTTTGGAGGATCTACCAAGACGGAAAAGGCACCGACAATGATCAGCATGAAGCCATCTCCTAGCAGCTTCACTGGACTTGGGCTCTCCAGAACTGTGCAGCCATCTCCTGTTACAAATACAATGAGGACCGATTTGCCATCTTTAGTCGGTTGGTCATATAATGGGAAGTTTGATGTATCTACCAAGAACAAAAAGGCATCTACAATGCTCGGCATGCAGTCATCTCCTATCAGCATCACTGGACTCAATGCTGCCTTGGGAATAATGGTAAAGGAAGATGGCCATACTCTTCTTCAGTCTAAGGTTGCAGCAGCTGGCTTTGGCAGACGACAAAAGATGTTACGAATGGTGCCTCGAGCCATGGATGAGCAGCTGTTCACAGACAAAGCAATTAAAGTCTTTATGCTTGCACATAAAGAAGCAAGGAGACTTGGACACAATTACGTTGGAACTGAGCAGATCTTGCTTGGGCTTATTGGCGAGGACACTGGAATTGCTGCTAATGTCCTCAAATCCAGGGGAATAAATCTCAAGGATGCTCGTTTGGAGGTTGAGAAAATTATCGGGCGTGGTTTTTCGTTTTTCGGTGCTGTGGAGGACATACCTCTTAATGTTCTTGCTAAACGTGTCTTGGAACTTTCTCTGGAGGAAGCCCGTCAACTTGGTAACTTTCTTGTGCATTTTCTAGTCCCAACATTTTTGGAGATTTTGTTGAATTCATGGCAGGTTAATTGGTGCATGTTCTTATTCAACTTTTCATCTAGTCATACAAATGCTTTTGGTTTTCCTCCGTGTCCCCTTAATTATAACTATTTACCGTCTCATTACTTCTCCTTTACATGATGTTCATTTCATTAGAATTTCATAACTTTTGATTGCAAAGATGTGAAGGCCTTGTATGGAGCTTGATTCAAGGTATGACCTACTGAATTATTATATTGTTGATATTTCCCCATCCCATTGGTTAGGTCACTATTCCATTGGATCTGAGCACTTGTTGCTGGGATTGCTTCGTGAGGGTGAAGGTGTGGCTGCTCGTGTCCTTGAGAATTTTGGTGCTGATCCCAGCAAGATTCGAACTCAAGTAAGCATCTACTATGAATTATCTTCTAATTATTATTTCTTCACTCCGTAACTGAGAGTACTACTTTTGGGAAATAGGTTATGAGAATGGTGGGCGAGAGTGAAGAGGTTGTGGGTGCTGGTGTTGGAGGTGGGAGCTCGGGCAACACGATGTCCATATTGGAGGAGTATGGTACTAACCTTACCAAGCTGGCAGAGGAGGTAATAAGACTATACATTCCAACACATACATATTTTTTTTTTCTGGTGATGTATATATGTTGAATTAGTACCGAGCTCTAGTGGACATGACCCTCTCTTATTATTTCAGGGTAAGCTAGATCCTGTTGTTGGAAGGCAAGAGCAAATTGATCTTGTCATTGAAATTTTAACACTGAACAGGAAAAGTAACCCTTGCCTCATTGGTGAACCTGGAGTCGGGAAAACAGCCATTGTTGAGGGGCTTGCTCAAAGAATAGTCGAGGGGGATGTCCCAGAGCAAATTAAAGGGAAAAAGGTAGGTTAGCTACTAATGAATGAGCAATGTTATACTTTTCCTGGTGTCGGAGGGGCCAATGTTGAGTCAGTTTGACCCATCAACCAACATGATAAATTCATGGTTTCCTCTGTATCTTATTTTGTAATATGACCGAACATTTCCAAGTAGAAAAGACAACAGATACTTCTTCTCGCCCCTTTTCCCTAGTCAATGATTTTCCCTTTGTTTGCTTTCAAGTATATATGTGTTTTATATTATCCTATAAATAATAGTAATACTACTAGGAACAATGATATATAGTGCAGACATTCTACTACTTCTTTGACATTATTGATATGTTTATGCTGCTCTAACACTGGCATCATGATTCATGATTTCTTCTTAAGTTTTTTCATTCTAATTTTGTATATTGAGCCTAAAATGGCAAGTGATTGTTTCTTCTTGTGCAGGTTATAAGTTTAGACATGACCCTACTTGTTGGTGGGACAAAGTATCGTGGTGAATTTGAAGAAAGGATGAAGAAATTGTTGGAGGAAAACAAGCAGAGTGGTGAAATTATACTCTTCATTGATGAGGTTCACTCGATGATTGGAGCAGGGACTGCTGAAGGGGCCATTAATGCTGCAAACATCCTTAAGCCTGCCTTAGCTCGGGGTGAACTAAAGGTGTGTGTTAAGAATTTAAAGGTTATCTAAAAGAATATGACTCGAAATTATTATGCTTATTATTGTGCAATGATGGCCACATATGATTTTGAATGGTGTTACCTACCATTTAAGATATTCATTCGAGTTTTAGGCAGCCGCACGAGTATTTCTTTGCCTTTCTATCCAATGAGTAGTGTAGTGTTACTATAAAAGACTCGTTAGATAAGGCCAACAACAAACAAGGCCTTCTTAGACTCACTCATTCGATAAGGCCGCCAATCAAAGAAAGGCAAATTTGGCCTTAATCTAACTATGCTGCAGCAATTTAATGAAGTAGGAAATGTTGCATGTTAGCTAGCTTTACACATATTCTGGATTTCGTTTGAATAATACATACCTCTGGCAGTGTATTGGAGCCACTACGCCGGATGAATACCGTCAGCACATTGAAAAGGACCCAGCATTAGAAAGAAGGTTTCGACCCATCAAGGTCCCTGAACCCACCGTGGATGAGACCATTCAGATTCTTAAAGCGCTTCGAGAGCAGCACAAAGTTCTCCCCAAATGTCAGTACATTGATGAAGTCTTAGTTGGCGCAACACAGTGGACCGATCAACATGTCAGGTACTGTATATGTTTTCCAATGATCTATCATCTAACCATTGCATATTGTTTAAAGGCTTGGCTACATGGATAAAGTATGATCGTAAGTTTTGACAAGCTTTATTTATGAATCAACTAGGCATGCAATTCTTTTAAGTTCTGGTTGGCTATATACATACCTATGCATTCATGACATCCTTTTCAATTCAGGATAGTTTTAATATTATTCAGCAACTGAGATCATCTTTGTTGTTGATTATTTTTCAGGGATAAATATTTACCCGATAAAGCCATTGACTTGCTTGAAGTGGCTGCAGCGAGAGCCCAAATTCGTCATGCTCGAGTATATATGCTCCTTCTCTCCTACATTGACTATCATTTGCAGTATAATCCATAATAATAATGTACTATTTGCTTATTGCAACAGCTACCACAGGAAGCTAGAGAGCTCGAGAAAGAACTCAGGCAGATCATCGAGGAGAAAAGTGAAGCTCTTCGGGATGAGGACTTTGAGAAGGTAATAATCCATATATATATGTTGATACTTAATTCCATTCCAATTGTAGGTGGTGATATGATACCTTTTGCTTTCTCTGAAACACAAGTGATGATTTTAACAAAATTTGTAGGCTGGGGAGCTCGGCAATAGAGAAATGTACCTTAAGGCCCAGTTATCTGCTGCTCTTGCCGACATAAAAATGTCAAAGTCGGAGACTGAAGCATGGGATGGAGGTCCTATTGTCACATTAGCTGACCTTCAGCGCAGATTATATGATTGGACGGGCATTCTAGTGGAGAATGTGTCAACTGATGAGTCTCATGACCTCCTTAAAATGGAGGAGACCCTTAAGAAGAGGGTCATTGGGCAGGATGAAGCTGTGAAAGCCATTTGTGATGCAATCTTCCTTGCCCGTGCTGGGCTCAAGGATCTCAACAGGCCGATTGCTAGTTTCATCTTTTTAGGTCCAACAGGTGTCGGGAAAACCGAACTTGCAAAAGCAGTATCGGCCTGCTACTTTGGTTCTGAAAAGGCCATGATCCGGCTCGACATGAGTGAGTTCATGGAGAGACACACGGTGTCAAAGTTGATTGGGTCACCCCCCGGTTACGTTGGTTACACTGAAGGTGGGCAGCTGACCGAGGCTGTTCGTCGCCGTCCCTACACAGTTTTGCTTTTTGACGAAATTGAGAAGGCCCATCCTGATGTCTTCAATATGATGCTTCAAATCCTAGAAGATGGACGACTGACCGACAGTACAGGCAGGACTGTAGACTTCAACAACACACTTATTATCATGACATCGAATGTTGGTAGCAGTGTGATTGACAAGGCAGGCTGTGGCATGGGTTTTCACCTGTATTACGATGATGATGACAACAAGGACAGCAGCTACAACCAAAACAAGAGCTTGGTGACTCAAGAACTCAAACAGTACTTCAGGCCCGAATTTTTGAACAGATTGGACGAAATAATTGTATTCAGACAGCTGACCAAGCTGGAAGTGAAAGAGATTGCTGATATCATGCTGAAGGAGGTGATCGAGATACTGAAAAAAAAAAAAATTGAGCTTCATGTGACGGAGAGGTTCAAGGATAAGGCAGTTGAGGAAGGATATGACCCGAGCTATGGAGCCAGACCACTCAGAAGAGTTATCATGAGACTCCTCAAGGTCGGCATGGCCAAGAAAATGGTTGCACAGGAAATCAAAGAAGGCGATTCTGTGATTGTGGATGTTGATTCTGATGGCAATGTTATTGTTCTGAATGGAAGCAGCAGCGGCGCTCCTCCTGAGCCACTCCCGAACTAGCTAGTGGTCATTTAAATTGGAAGTTTTATACCCTGACCATCTGTCTTTCGTACTGCACACTGCACAGGGCCGTCTCGGGAATTTTTGGGGTTTTATCCCCTGACCATCTGTCTTTCGTACTGCACTACTGCAGGTTGTTTCCTTTTAAACTAGCCTTTTGTTTTCTTGATATATATATATCCCAATGGAACTTCGGATTCAAGCTTC
This sequence comes from Hygrophila difformis, assembly GCA_030278955.1. Taxonomy (NCBI): domain Eukaryota; kingdom Viridiplantae; phylum Streptophyta; class Magnoliopsida; order Lamiales; family Acanthaceae; genus Hygrophila; species Hygrophila difformis. The sequence goes on from JAOANR010000015.1 coordinate 36,449,558, forward strand.
GATATCCAGTTATTATTGAGTCGAAGGTTGTATGTATACTTCATCATGAAAAATAGCATCCTATTAATTATACCTGCGTTTTATATTCAAACTGTAGTCTGCCTCCGGGAATGGATAAATATGTTACTACTACTACTACATGTATGTCAACATTGTTAATTAATTTGTGTTCTATATATTTTCGATGTTTGTTTTGATTTAGTATTGACACTGTGACACCCCCTTTTCGCACTCACCGTGAATAAAATGTGTGCACAATCTATCGTACAATTTTGAAGTTATCTTTTATTAATGTGTGTATATATATCGATAAAAGAAAACTACCACAGTATAACTTAAAGAAAATAAGAAGTCAACTAGTAGATTTGTTCTTATTTTTAGAGTATCTCCAACCACACCCTCTATTTTTGCAGGAGCTACAGTACAAATCTCCATATTTGAAGGACATCTACAGTAACTCTATCTTCAACCCAACTCTTTATTTTTGCAAGATCAAAGAATATTCTCCATATATTTTATTTTATATATCTTTTTAATAAAATATAAATTAAAAAAGTTATAAGTATATACTACAAAAAAATAAAATATTTAAACTATAATTAAAACAAAAAATATTTAACCTATAAAAATAAACTATATAATTAAAATAAAAATATTGAAGCTATAAATTAAAATCACTTAAACACTAATTTGAGGTTAAAATATGATTATTTAAATGCCCAGTATTTATAGAAAGTTTAGCCCACCATTGCAGCAGAAATTCACACAGAAACGAGACGATATTTGTATAGTAAAGGCACGTGTAGCCATAACAACCTTCATCAACATGTCTGCAGGATTCTCGGTAGTCTTGATCTTTTGTACCTTGACTCCACCTTCTTCAATTATTTCCCGCACAAAATGGTACCGCACGTCGATATGCTTTGTTCTAGCATGATATACTTGGTTCTTTGCTAGATGAATGTCACTTTGACTGTCACAAAACACTTTTACATATTTCTGACCAACTCCCAAGTCATCAAACAATCCTTGTAACCAAATGGCCTCCTTAACAGCTTTTGTAATGGCCATATATTCTGCCTCCGTTGTTGACAAAGCAACGGTTGACTGTTAGGTAGACTTCCAACTAACTGGTGTATTTGCAAGAGTAAATACGTATCCAGTAGTTGATCGACGTTTATCCGTATCTCCTGCATAATCTGAATCACAGTACCCAACTATATGTTGACCAGTAACATTAGTCTTCTCAAATATCAACCCAATATCTAAGGTTTTCAAGATATACCTTAGAATCCATTTCACAACTTGCCAATGATCCTTACCAGGATCATGCATATACCTGCTCACTACTCCAACTGCATGTGAAATGTCAGGCCTTGTACACACTATTGCATACATCAAGCTACCCACTGCATTTGAATAAGGAACCTTTGACATGTATTCTCGTTCCTCTTTCGTCTTCGGGCATTGTGAAGCGCTAAGTTTGAAATGAGGAGCAAACGGTGTACTTACAAGTTTGGTTTTGTTCGTCATGCCAAACCGCTGCAATACTTTCTTCAGATATTGCTTCTGAGTCAAACTCAGAGTGCCCCTCTTCCTGTCTCTCGTTATTTCCATACCGAGAATTTTCTTTGCTTCACCAAGATCCTTCATTTCAAACTCCTTGCTGAGTTGAGACTTCAACCTGTTTATCTCTTCTCTATGTTTCGAAGCAATTAATATGTCATCTACATATAGAAGAAGATAAATGAAGGATCCATCATGTAGCTTACGGAAATATACGCAATGATCAAAACTGCTCCTGGTGTACTTCTGGCCAATCATAAATTGATCAAATCGCTTATACCATTGCCTTGGAGATTGTTTCAATCCATAAAGCGATTTGTTCAACCTGCAAACCCAATCTTCTTTTCCAGCAACTTCAAATCCTTCTGGTTGGGTCATGTAGATTTCCTCCTTCAAATCACTATGTAAGAATGTCGTCTTTACATCCATTTAAACTAGTTCCAAATCAAGTTGCGCTACCAAGGCCAACAAAATACGAATAGAGGAATGTTTTACAACAGGGAAAAATACCTCATTGTAGTCAATTCCCTCCTTTTGAGCATAGCCTTTAGCTTCCAATCTTGCCTTGTAGCGAGCATCATTCTTTTCTGGAAATCCTTCTTTCTGAGCATAGACCCACTTGCAACCAATTGCCTTCTTGCCCTCTGGGAGTTTAGCTAGCTTCCACGTGTGATTTGCTTCAAGGGAATGCATTTCCTCGTCCATGGCTTTTTTCCACTTTTCTTTTTCCGGACTAATTTTTGCATCAAGAAAAGTTTGTGGTATACCTTCTTCAATAACAGGAAGTGCATAGCCAGCATACTGTCGAATCGAGCAGGTTTTTTAATTTCTCATCTAGGCCTCCTAACTGTAATTGGTAAGTCTGTTGTTGCTGCGGAGGTTCTTGGGTTAAAACCTCACTTTCTTTGGGCTCTTCTTCTGTAATACCCGTGAAATCAATCACCCATAAATAAATAAATAAACACATAAATAAATAATAAATAAATAAAATAAAAATAAAAAGAGAAATGTAACCTAATTCCAAAGATTAAAAAGGAATTTAAATTCCACGAACCCGTGAAGTCGAAAATTGAAATACCCTATATTATTCTAGATATATTTTAAATTAATTTATTTATAAATATTCAAACTATTTCAGTACTTGTGTAATTATTAGATGCATAGTAATTAATTAATACTTTATTTTTATAAATATATATACATGATGATGATGATAATAATAATAATAATAATAATAATAATTAGCATAATAAAAAAAATGTATAGATATATGCATGAAAGTTATAGCAATAGTTAGTCAATTTTTAGTATATTGTTACACCCAATATGTAGGAAAAGATTTGACATAAATTTTAGATCCTAAATCTCTAAAAATCGTTCTTTTACTTCCTTTTTTTTTTAAAAAAAATTAAATCTTCTTCATCTTCCTATTTTGCTATTCAAATCAATTCTATGTACAATATATAAAATAAAATAAAACAAAATAAAATAAATAACTATATCAATAATATAGAGATATTTGCTTAGTACTTAAAACAAAATCTAGCCTATCTTTAGTATATAAAAGCTATGATACATAGTATATTGTTGTATCTTTCAAATAGCAAATATTGGTAACAAACCTTAAATCCTAACAACCTTAAGTGCCGCCCCTTTACTCCCTTTTTAAGATAAATCTTTCTCATCTTCCTATTTTGTTTCTCCAATATTTTCTACGTACAAAAAGAAAAAAACAAACAAAAAGAAAGAAAAAAAAGAGAGAGAATGAAGAGGAAAAAAAATTCCTAGTTCGTGAGTGTTTAGGACGATCTCGACGGAGAAGAAGGCACCTCGGGCGGATTTTGACACACCACAGCATAGATCGGGTGAGAAGGAAGATTTCGACGGATCTAGGAGTCGAACGGTGAACGTGGAAGCCACGCCTACGAATTGACGAGCCAGATCATCCATAATCTTGTAAGTTAACCTTACTGTGGTTTTGGGAGAATTTAAAATACACTTAATCTAAAGGTTTAAATCAAGAACTTAAAATCTGTCACAACGAAAATCTCTACGGCGCAACGTTTTTGCATGATTTTTCCGAACCCTTAAAACTTTTCAAACGAGAAAACTTAAAACACAAAAAACTTTCCGAAGACATAGATCTACCTCCTGTAGAATTTTCATAATTTTTGGTTAAGATTTGATATCTAAAAACTGTCGCAAACGAATCTACCCTAGATTTAGATCTTGAAACGGTGGCAGATTTTACTTACGAACTTGAGGTTGATTTTTACCTTAGATCTAGACCGATTTAGGATTGGCATTGAACATAAGAGTTGTAGATCTATAAGTTTAGAGCACCTCTGTAAATATTTAGAATTTTCCATTAAGGTTTGGACCCTCGAAATCGAACCGAACCAATCTGTGGTTTCCTCGAACTCCTAAAAATCGGCAGAACGGATTTCTAAATTTAATCTGATTTTTCGAAACTGATCTACTTGGAATTAGGCCTTGCATTCTAAATGAAAGTTGTAGATAATTGTCTTAAGATTCGCCCTGTAAAAGTTCATCAAATTTGGAGTTAGTTTGCTATGGTAGATCTCAAAATTTGGAAACTGCTGTGTGTAAAATTCGGACAGAATATTGAATTGATGAAAATTGACGTTTTTGACCTATTTCCGTAACTCGGATCGAAAAAGTTAAAATACAGAAATTCTTCATCGCTGTGTTTTCGAGTCAGTGGTAGAATTTTTGAATTTTTGGACTTAAAACCGATTTTTAATTAATTTTGGAGTAAACAGCGGTTTACCGAAGTCAAATCTTGAAATCTTGTTGAAACGGTGAAATTAGCTTTTAAGGTTTTAACGAGTAGAAATTCTTTGAAATAAAATACACGAAACGAGAAGATTGAAACATTGTGGTTTATGACTAATCTGGATACTGTCAATGTTGTCTACGGCTTGGGACATAAGAGCCCAAGTGTATGTATAGTGGACGTAAGAGCCCTAGCGACATAATGATTGTATGGCTAGCGAGCGTAAAGAACCTATTAAAAGATTGACTGTAACACCCCGGTTTTTTGTCACCCAGGTCGGGATGTCACCGCCACACCTCCCTAGCAAGACACGGTTTCTCCGAGCTTACTAAAGAGATGCAATGCTAGGTATTGCAGAATTTAAAAATATTTAAAAACAGCCTATACAATATAAGTTCGAAAATAATATCATAATGCAGCGGAAAAACAGTATCAGAGTATAAGTTTTGCAGCGGAAAATAGAAATAGGGCCAACATGGCCAAAACACGGGTTAAACAGGCCCGTTTATACTATAGTCTAATGCAAGAATTTAAATATAAAAGTTTTCCAAAAATATAGTTCCCCCATGCATGAACGTGCTCATGTTTATTCCACCTACTCTGTAAGAAAAAAGGAAATAAATGGTTTGATCAGCACAACTTGCTGAGTAAGTTAATACAGACATGGTCGTGGAGTTTAAAAGCCATTAATTAATACTCTCTCCGTCCCACTAATTACGTCCCACTTTCCTTTTTGGTCCGTCCCACCTCAATTGTCTCATTCCTTTTTAGGAAATAATTAAATACAAACCCACTCCCATCATATCACATCAAAAAATAAATATATTTAAATTTCATACACACAACTATCACATCACACTTAAATAAATCAATTAAAAATTCAAATACATTCCAATCACATCATATAAATTCATAATTTACCATCACTTTAAACACTAATCTACCCCTACATTAAATACTAACTATCACCACATAAAAAATCGTGCCCAAAAGAAATGAGACACTATTAGTGGGATGGAGGGAGTATTTGAATAGAAGCATGATAAATAATTCAATTTAGTTATCGAAACAATTTGCATAATTAATTTCATGGCACTAATCCATAATACATGTATCATAATTTAAATAAAAGGCATAATTAATTTAAATAGATCATGTAATAATTTAAAAAGACAATAATTAAATATTTAAACTATCCCCATTACTCCCAAGATTTAGTATTTCAAGTATTTCACGATTGCATTGCAATCTCGTCAAATTTAGCCGGAAGCCGGCGGCCGGTACCGTATCTGCCATACCCAGTACCACTCCGGAGCCTCGGGAAACCCATATGGATATTCACGAGAGTGTAGGCCATATATCTCATGCCGTTTTGGCAACATATTTCAAAAATTTCATGTGGGTCACCATCGTCCATAAAGGCACGAAGTGAATCGTTAGGAGGGCACCCTGCAGAGCACTCACCCCCTAATTTTAAAAGATCAAGTTCGTAAAGGGGATTTCCTAAATTTCAGATTTCATGTATTTATTTCAAAGAGTCTTCTACTCGTTTAAACCTTCAAGGCTAGTTTCACCGTTTCAACAAGATTTCAAGATTTGACTCGGTCAACCACAGTATACTTCAAAATTCATTAAAATTCGCGTTTTAATCAAAAAATTCTGAAATTTAACCAGTGACTCGAAAACACATAGATGAACAACTTTCATGTTTTAAGTTTTTCAATCCGAGGTACGGACGTAGATGAAAAACATCAATCTTTAACAGGGTAATAATCTGTCCGAATTTCATGTACAGCAGTTTCAAGATTCCGAGATCTACCATAGCAAATCAACTCCAAATTTAACGAAAGTTTACAGAGACATTCTTAAGACAATTATCTACAACTTTCATATTCGGCTAAAGATCTAATTTGCTTAAAACTTATGTCAAAAATGTCATCAAGTTCGAACCTAAGTTCTGTCCAGATTTCAAGATTCAATTTCGAAGTAGTTCGGTTTGAGAATGAATTCAGATATAAAATCATAACGAAAAATTCTAAAATTTTTACAGGAGATAGATATAAGCCTTAGGAACGTTTTTTGTGTTTTAAGTTTTCTCGTTTGAAGACTTTTAAGGGTTCAGAAAAAATCAAACAAAAACGCTGCGCCGTTAAAGATTTCGTTTTGATAGATTTTACGTTCTTGGTTTAAATCGTTAGATCAAGTGTATTTTAAATTCCTCCCAAACCATAGTAAGATTAACTTACTGATTGTTGGGCATCCGGGATCGTCGATTCGGAGGCGTGGATTCCAGTCCACCGTTTATCCTCTCCGTTCGTCGGGTTCTTCGTTCTAGATCCGATTCGGGGCGTAGAGAAGAAAAAGAATGAAGTTAGAATCCATTTTCGTATTGTATATGGAATAAGCTTCGGATCAGAACTTACCACAACGTTAGAGATCTCCCGATTTTCGTCCAAACTGTCCTTGCCTTGGTTTCGTGCCTCCGACGACTCCGGAATTAGGGTTTTTCGAACGTATAGAGTTTTGTAGGGTTTTGGAAAATGTTCGGGGCTGACTAAAGGTCTTATTTATAGATAGGCACGACCTAGGGACGTCCAAGGTCGGCCTTGGTGAGTCTTGAGCCGGAAGGAATACAACCGAAGTCGGAAAATCTGGATTCGGGCGAGTGAATCTTGCAACCAGCAAATCTGTCGTGTGGCGCGGTCGTGGCGCACCAATTGGCCTTTCACCGCATGGCCACCGCGCGGCCCACGCCTGGACTTCGGTCCGGGCGGGTCGTGCGATCCGTCGTGCTCTTCTTCCTCTCTTTCGGACTTCTATCCCTCTATGTTCTCGGATTCGGATTTTCGGGGATCTTCGGGTTCCTACTTCCTATCTAAATTTTTATTCGGGTCTAAATATGTGTGTGGACTCGAATTCTCGAGTTCATTGGTGTCGGGTTTCAGTGTACAATTTATTCGATTAAATTGTCTTGAGTATTGGAACTTTGATTCCTTTTTAGATTCGACTTCATTTCTCATTTCTTTTCCTCTTTATTTATTTAGTGTATTTATTTAGCATTTATTTATTAATTAATTATTTATTTGTTTATTATTATTTTATGTTGCAAAATTCTCGGGTATTACAGTCTACCCTCCTTAAGAATCAACTTCGTCCTCGAAGTTGTGTTTCGGCTTTTCTCGTGCTAAGGACTTTTGTTTGATTTATTATTTTGTGACTGCACTTAGAATTAAAACTTCTAAGCTGCCTACGTACTCTATGAAGGGATCAAGCCATAACGTAGTTCAAAACAATTTGAATTTGTTTGTTTGTTTACAAAAGATGCACGAAACACGAAAAAAAAACACTGGTATGACATCCTCTCCCCATTAAGGTTACAGTTATGTCCCCATAACTGTGTCTTCGTCGGTTTGTAACAGTGTCGGGTATCGCTCTCTCATGTCGGATTCCAATTCCCAAGTTTCCGTCTCACTTTCATGGTTTGACCAAAGAACCTTGACCATCTTGACGGTCTTATTCCTCGTTACTCGCTCCTTAACGTCTAGAATTCGCACTGGGACTTCTTCGTAAGTGAGATCCTCATCGAGCTCCATCACTTCCGGTTGCAGTATATGTGTCGGGTCCGGCACATATTTCTTTAGTTGCGAGATATGGAAAACATTATGAACTCGGTCTAATTGTGGTGGTAAAGCCAGTCGGTAGGCCAAATTTCCGACTCGTTCTAGAATTTCATAAGGTCCTATATATCGAGGACTCAACTTCCCTCGTTTGCCAAAGCGCATCACCCTCTTCATGGGTGATATCTTTAGCATGACCCTATCTCCCACTTGAAATTCGAGGTCTTGTCGTCTCACCTCAGCATAACCCTTTTGACGGTCTTGAGCGGCTTTCATTTTCCCTTGAATCACTTTTATTTGTTGAGCCATTTCTTCGACAAGTTGTGGTCCAACTACCACCGACTTATCGTTTTCTTCCCAGCTCAACGGGCTTCGACACTTTCGTCCATACAACGCCTCGAAAGGTGCCATGCCGATGCTAGCATGGTAGCTATTATTATAGGAAAACTCAATTAAGGGTAAATGAGATTCCCAATTTTTCTTAAATTCCAACACACATGCTCTCAGCATGTCTTCTAGTGTTTGGATCGTCCTCTCGGTTTGTCCATCCGTCATCGGGTGGAATGCGGTGCTCATTTTAATTTGAGTACCGAGAGCTTTTTGTAACTCTGTCAAAAAATGAGAGACAAATCTACTGTCTCTGTCGGAAATGATGTCATGTGGTACTCCATGTCTTCGTACCACATTATCAATGTAGGCTCGGGCCAATTGGTCCATAGTCCACGTGTCCTTCATCGGGATGAATAAGGCCGTCTTCATTAGCCTATCCACAATCACCCAAATCTTGTTCATGCCTTTAGGTGATCGGGGTAATCCCGAGACAAAGTCCATCGAAATGCTATCCCACTTCCAACTTGGAATCTCTAGTGGTTGCATTAATCCTAAGGGTTTATGTCTCACTGCCTTGACCCTTTGGCAGGTGAGGCATTTCGCCACGAAGTTTGCCACTTCCTTCTTTTTTCCCGGCCACCAATAGATCTTCTTCAGATCTTTGTAAAGTTTGTCACCTCCAGGATGCACGGAATATGGCGTGTTATGTCTTTCTTCCATCAACCTTTGCTTCAACTCGGCACACTTCTGGGGCACGCACCATCTCCCTTTGAAGCGGATGCTTCCATCTTCATGGATAGCAAATCCTATTGCCTTTCCCTCGGCAATATATGCCTTTATCTTCTCGAGTTTCGCATCGCCCGGTTGAGCGAGTCGAATCTCGTCCAATATTGGAGTTTCTACGACCATGGCGTTGATTACTCCACTCACTGTGCCCGGATGCACGAGTTCCAAATCCAATCTTGCCAGGTCCATATACAATGCCGGCGGAATCACCATCGAGTTTGTCACGTGTTGGGTCTTCCGACTTAGGGCATCGGCTACTGCGTTCGCCTCCCCCTCATGGTAAGATATCTCCAAATCATAATCTTTGATGAGTTCCAACCACCTTCGCTGTCTTAGATTCAACTCCTTCTGAGTGAATATATACTTCAAACTCTTGTGGTCGGTGAACATTCGACACTTTCGCCCATAGAGATAGTGCCTCCATATCTTTAGAGCGAAAAAGACCGCTGCCAACTCCAGGTCGTGTGTCGGGTAATTCTCCTGGTGAGGTTTCAGTTGGCGTGATGCGTATGCAACGACCCTTGAGTCTTGCATCAAGACACAACCTAAACCTTCCTTCGAAGCATCGCTATAAACTTCGAAGTCACCATTCTCTGATGGTAGCGTCAATACGGGTGTCGTTGTGAGTCGTTTCTTCAACTCTTGAAACGCAGCTTCACACGCTTCGGTCCACTCATATTTGACTCCTTTCTTCAGTAGCTGGGTTAAAGGACGTGCGATTTTCGAAAAATCCTTCACGAAACTTCTATAGTATCCAGCCAATCCAAGGAAACTCCTTATTTCCGTTGGACTTGTCGGCGCTGCCCATTCGGTTACGGCAGAAACTTTCGCCAGATCCATAAAGACTCCATTAGCGGATACTATATGTCCAAGAAATGCTACCTCCTTCAACCAAAAATCGCATTTGGACAACTTGCCGTATAGTTGGTTCTTTCGCAAGATTCCTAACACTTGATGTAAGTGTTGGGCATGCTCCTCCTCACTCTTCGAGTAGATCAGGATATCATCGATGAACACCACGACACACTGATCTAACAATTCTCTAAACACATTGTTCATGAGATTCATGAACATTGCTGGAGCATTTGTTAATCCAAAGGATAACACTGTGAACTCGTAGTGGCCATATCGAGTTCGAAACGCCGTCTTCGGGATATCTTTCTCGGCGATCCTCAATTGGTGATACCCAGATCGTAAGTCGATCTTCGAGAATACTGAAGCTCCCTTCAGTTGATCAAACAGATCCTCAATTCTCGGCAATGGGTACTTATTCTTAATCGTCACTTGGTTCAGTCCCCGATAATCTATGCAAAGACGCAATCCTCCGTCTTTCTTCTTGACGAATAAAACCGGTGCTCCCCAGGGGGAAGTACTCGGTCTTATGTATCATTTTCCTAACAGCTCTTCGAGTTGTTCCTTTAACTCCTTCATTTCCAATGGTGCCATCCGGTATGGAGCTTTTGAGACAGGCTCGGTTCCCGGAATGAGATCTATGGTGAATTCAAGATCTCGCTCAGGTGGCATGCCCGGGACGTCTTCAGCAAACACGTCCGGGTATTCTCTTACCACTGGAATGCTGTCAATCTTGTTCTCTTCCGCCTCAAGGTTATGAACGTAGCACGCATATAAGCTATACCCCTTACGCATCAAGTTACTTAGTTTGAGGGCACTAACGATTTTGTTGCTCCTCTTAGGGGGCTGAGAGTAAAAGATAACTCTCTTTCCCCTACTTTTTGACAGGGTGATCTTTTGCTTCTGGCATTCGATCACCGCTTTTGGGATAACCAGTCCATCCCAAGTATAATGTCAAAGTTCCTTAAGTTAAATTCTACTAAGTTTGCGAAGAATTCTACGTTCTTGATCACTATAGGAATTCCGTTATATCGTTTAGAGCAAGATACTACTTCTCCTGAAGGCAATTGAATTCCTAAGCTAATCATCTCGCACTTAGGTAGATCTAACTCAGGCACTATTCTTGATGCTATGATTGAGCAACTAGCTCCAGAATCAAATAGAACTCTAAGGGGTGTATTCAAGACATGAAATGTACCTTCCATCACTTCTCCTTGTGCAGGCACGTCCGCTTGGTTAACCATGTTAAGCCTTCCCATAGGGCGTCCTTGGTTGCCTTGCTGATTCGGATTCGGCTGCTGATCTTGCTGTTGATTTTGATTCTGAGGTGGTTGAGGACGTTGGTTCTGATTCTAATTCTGTTGCCTAAATTGATTTTGAGGGGGTCTGTACCCCTGATTGTTGTCGTTCCGTCCGTTTTGATTTTGAGGTTGCCCCTGCCCCGTGACCAAGTCGTCCCTTTTCGTTATGTTCTCTAACCTAGTTCGGCACTCCCGACGTATGTGGCCCATGCGTCCACACCGAAAGCATGCTCCTTGTTGAGGGCATCCCCTCGTCAGATGAGGTCGCCCACACCTCGGACAGGGTGGTGCCAGTTTTTCTTGGTTAACCCTCCTTCCATTGTTAGTTTGCTGTGGCCTATTCGACCCTCGACGCTACTCGTTCCTTCCCGTACTATTCTCACCTCTTGCATCCTTATTCCTCTTGTCTTGGGGACCCCGGCTGGACTCCCCAGTCACTCTCCTTTTCACTTGCTGTACTCGCGCCACTGCCACAGCGTGGCCGTACACAGCTTGCAGATCAGGGTAGTGTACCCCTGTGATCACCTCGCGCACTGCCAGGTTCAGTCCCATCTCGAATTTCTGAGCTTTATCCGCGTCCGTGGGTACCAATCTAGGTACGAATCTCACGAGCTCCTTAAACCGAGTGTAGTACTCTTGCACGGTCCTACCTCCTTAAACAGAAACTCCTCGTACATCGCTGCTTTAGTACTCAAGGGATAGAATCTAGCCCTGAGCAACTCCATCATTTCCGCCCATGAGTAGGGCTCTTTATCTTCTTGCAGTTTCGCTTGAGTCGCCTGCCACCAGTCGTCCGCTTCGCCTCCCAAGTAGTACGAAGCGACGTGCACTCTCTCTCCTTCCGGACACTTGACCGCACCTAGCAGCTTGTCAAAAGCCCCGATCCATTCCTCCAGCTTTGCTGGATTCTCCTCACCAGCATAGTGGGGCGGTTGGTAAGGATTCACCATCGCCATATAGTTGGGGCGAGCTTGGGGCGGAGGTACCGCCGTAGCTTGACCCTGATTGACTTGTGCGTTCCCTAGCGCAATCAGGATCTCCTCTAACGTCCGAAGACGATCGCCCACATTGTTCGGTGCGGGGGCGTCCTGCGCACCTTAGGGTTGTTCCTCTACAGGTTCGGTGACATTGGGTGGTACTTCAGTAGTGTCTTGGGGAGCGGGCTGAGTTCTTGCTCTTCCTCTAGGGGCCATTCTGTTACAAATAGTGTGGATTAGGACTTGTGAAATTAACATATAATTTTAACAATTTTATAAATGTGTATGTGTTTGTAATTTCGCACATGGTGCTCGATTGAACTAAGAAGCACCGCACGCTTCTGGGTTTTGTTTTATTTTATTTTGATTTTTTTTATAAATAAATCGGGCATTTTGTTTCCTTGAATGAAATTTTTAGTACAAGCGAGAAAGTATACAAAAGTAGAAATATTTTCCTAGCAAAATAGCATCTACTATAAGTAGAATCACTAGCGTCCCAAGACGTCCTCCGGTGGGGTAGCGGGATCCTCCTCCGAACTTGGCGGCAATAGGTCGTCAAAGATGTGATTCAAGTCCTCCCCGTGAGCATCAATGTGTTCCTTCAATATTAGGTTTTGTGTAGTGAGGGGTTGGACTTGGCGTTCGAGTTGGTTTATGCGGTGGTGGTCCGTCTCTCTTAAGTTGCCCATGTGGTGCAGATTTGCCTCCAAGTGAGCTATACGGTGTTTCATTTGTTCTATGGTTTGTTGGGAATCGAAGTGAGCGTTCATCATTTTGATCATCAAGTTCATCATGTCTTGACTAGCCATCTAGCGCAAGCAAAAGATCTAGGTTAAAATTCGCCAAGATTCTAAGTCATAATTTGCCAAGATTCTCAGTTAAAATTCGCCAAGATTCTAAGTTCTCTAATAAAGGAAATGCAATATGCAATGCAATGCAAATGATGATTCCCCCCAAAAATAATTTAAGCACTGTATATATATATATATATATATATATTTAGTCTAATTCCCATGGGTTTTAAAAATAAAAATTTATTCCATGGAAATAATACTTTAAAAATTTAAAATAATAGTCAAATGCCAGTGCACATTTAAAAAATAGTAATAATAATAATAGTTTAAAAATAATAATGGTTTTAAAAATAATATTTTAAAAATAATAGTTTAAAATAATAGTTTAAAAATAGCCGGGCTCTGATACCAACTTGTAACACCCCCGTTTTTGGTCACCCAGGTCGGGATGTCACCGCCACACCTCCCTAGCAAGACACAGTTTCTCCGAGCTTACTAAAGAGATGCAAGGCTAGGTATTGCAGAATTTAAAAATATTTAAAAACGGCCCATACAATATAAGTTCGAAAATAATATCATAATGCAGCGGAAAAACAGTATCAGAGTATAAGTTTTGCAGCGGAAAATAGAGATAGGGCCAACATGGCCAAAACACGGGTTAAACAGGCCTGTTTATACTATAGTCTAATGCAAGAATTTCAATATAAAAGTTTTCCAAAAATATAGTTCCCCATGCATGAACGTGCTCATGTTTATCCCACCTACTCTGTAAGAAAAAAAGGAAATAAATGGTTTGGTCAACACAACTTGCTGAGTAAGTTAATACAGAGTAAGTTAATACAGACATGGTCGTGGAGTTTAAAAGCCATTAATTAATATTTGAATAGAAGCATGATAAATAATTCAATTTAGTTATCCAAACAATTTGCATAATTAATTTCATGGCACTAATCCATAATACATGTAGCATAATTTAAATAAAAGCCATAATTAATTTAAATAAAGCATGTAATAATTTAAAAAGACAATAATTAAATATTTAAACTATCCCCATTACTCCCAAGATTTAGTATTTCAAGTATTTCACGATTGAATTGCAATCTCGTCAAATTTAGCCGGAAGCCGGCGGTCGCAGCCGTATCTGCCATACCCAGTACCACTCTGGAGCCTCGGGAAACCCATATGGATAATGCCGTTTTGGCAACATATTTCAAAAATTTCATGTGGGTCACCATCGTCCATAAAGGCACGAAGTGAATCGTTAGGAGGGCACCCTGCAGAGCACTCACCCCCTAATTTTAAAAGATCAAGTTCGTAAAGGGGATTTCCTAAATTTCAGATTTCATGTATTTATTTCAAAGAGTCTTCTACTCGTTTAAACCTTAAAGGCTAGTTTCACCGTTTCAACAAGATTTCAAGATTTGACTCGGTCAACCACAGTTTACTTCAAAATTCATTAAAAATCTAGTTTTAATCCAAAACTTCTGAAATTTAACCAGTGACTCTAAAACACATAGATGAACAACTTTCATGTTTTACCTTTTCCAATCCGAGGTACGGAGGTAGTTGAAAAATGTCAATCTTTAACAGGGTAATAATCTGTCCGAATTTCATGTACAGCAGTTTCAAGATTCTGAGATCTACCATAGAAAATCAACTCCAAATTTATTGAAATTTTACAGAGACCTTCTTAAGACAATTATCTACAACTTTCATGTTCGGCTAAAGATCTAATTCGGCTAAAACCTTATGTCAAAAACGTCATCAAGTTCGAACCTAAGTTCTGTCCAGATTTCAAGATTCAATTTCAAAGCAGTTCGGTTTGAGAACGAATTCAGATAACAAATCATAACGAACAATTCTAAATATTTTACAGGAGATATATCTAAGCCTTAGGAACGTTTTTCGTGTTTTAAGTTTTCTCGTTTGAAGACTTTTAAGGGTTCGGAAAAATCAAACAAAAACGCTGCGCCGTTAAAGATTTCGTTTTGACAGATTTTACGTTCTTGGTTTAAATCGTTAGATCAAGTGTATTTTAAATTCCTCCCAAACCATAGTAAGATTAACTTACTGATTGTTGGGCATCCAGGATTGTCGATTCGGAGGCGTGGCTTCCAGTCCACTGTTATCCTCTCCGTTCGTCGGGTTCTTCGTTCTAGATCCGATTCAGGGCGTAGAGAAGAAAAAGAATGAAGTTAGAATTCGTTTTCGAATTGTATATGGAATAAGCTTCGGATCAAAACTTACCACAACGTTAGAGATCTCCCGATTTTCGTCCAAACTGTCCTTGCCTTGGTTTCGTGCCTCCGACGACTCCGGAATTAGGGTTTTTCGAACGTATAGAGATTTGTAGGGTTTTGGAAAATGTTCGGGGCTGACTAAAGGTCTTATTTATAGATAGGCATGACCTAGGGACGTCCAAGGTTGGCCTTGGTGAGTCTTGAGCCGAAAGGAATACAACCGAAGTCAGAAAATCTGGATTCGGGCGAGTGAATCTCGCAACCGGCGAATCTGTCGTGTGGCGCGGTCGTGGCGCGCCAATTGGCCTTTCACCGCGTGGCCACCGCGCGGCCCACGCCTGGACTTCAGTCCGGGTGGGTCGTGCGATCCGTCGTGCTCTTCCTCCTCTCTTTCGGACTTCTATCCCTCTATGTTCTCGGATTCGGATTTTCGGGGTATCTTCGGGTTCCTACTTCCTATCTAAATTTTTATTCGGGTCTAAATATGTGTGTGGACTCGAATTCTCGAGTTCATTGGTGTCGGGTTTCGTGTACAATTTATTCGATTAAATTGTCTTGAGTATTGGAATTTTGATTCCTTTTTAGATTCGACTTCATTTCTCATTTCTTTTCATCTTTATTTATTTCGTGTATTTACTTAGTATTTATTTATTTATTTATTTATTTATTTATTATTTATTTGTTTATTATTCATTTTATGTTGCAAAATTCTCGGGTATTACATTGACCATGATACTTGTGGACATAAGATCCCAAGCGTAAGGCTGGCGGACATAAGAGCCCTAGCGATGGTGATCTATAAGAGAAGTGAAACGAGAAATTGATAAGAGATCCAAATTAAATCCTCGACAAATTGTGCTGTTGAATTTGTATCATTTTATTCTTGCATGTTATATTTATGATCTTATGGAATCCATGGCTTTTAAATTATGCAATTAAATTGTTTTTATTAAATGAATAAATTAAATTATGCACATGTTTTTATTAAATTTAATTAAAGGCTTTGAAACTTCATAATCATGTACGTGTTAACTTACTCAACAAGTTTTGCTGACCAAACCATATTTTTCCCCTTTTTCTTTCAGAGCTGAGAATATGCATCATGATATGCATACATGGGAATTTTGGGGAGACATATTATTTTAGAATTTTCGTATTAGACTAGAACTTGCATGAACGGGCCTGTTTAACCTGTGTTTTGGCCATGTTGGCCCTATATTTAAATTCCGCTGATTGTATATATATGTAAATATTACATTTCGCTGCAACTTATGTAATATTATTTTTGAATTATATATGAATGGGCTGTTTGAATATTTTAAATTCTGAAAAACCATAGCCTTGCATCTCTTTAGCAAGCTCGGAGAAACCGTGTCTTGCTAGAGAGGTGTGGCGGTGACACCCCGACCTGGGTTATCAAAAACCGGGGTGTTACAAGTTGGTATCAGAGCCCGGCTTATTTTTAAATTAGTATTATTATTTTTAAACTATTAAATTACTATTTTTAAATTATTATAATTATTTTTAAATTATTATCAATATAGAAGCCCAAATTATTATTTTTTAAAATTTCCTAGCCCAAATTATTTTTGAGCCAAAAGATAATTATTTTTGACCCAATATAGTGGTCCAAGAAATTTAGCTATTATTATAAATTTTTAAAATCATAAATTCCATGGAATAAATTTTTATTTTTTTAAAACCCATGGAAATTAGAAAAAATATATATATACAGTGCATGATTTATTTTTGGGGGGAAACATCATTTGCATGCGCATATTGCATTTTTATACCTTAGATAACCTAGAAGCGACGATGCTCTAACTTAGATCTTCTGCTTGCACTAGATAACTTAGAAGTTTGACATCAAATTAGGAACGCTAACTAGAGACTGATCTTGCCTTAGTTCTAGATCACATTCATCTAAGCGCACGTTTAAGTATAACAATCCTCGGCCCTTGCCATTCCTATCCTCGTACGAAACAACTTCCTCATGTTGAGTAATAAAAATCAAGTTTTTATTAAAACACTCTCTATTCCAAAAATCTTGTTAGTTTCCCAAACAACAAATTCATTTCAAACGCACAACTCATTTAAACCTTGACCCGAACCTTCTTGAGAATAATGAATAGGCAGTTATGGGGACATAACTGAAGTCCTAAGGGGGAGAAGATGTGACACCCCATAATAATTTCTCTTTTGGAGTTCGACTCGATAAGATGTATCCTAAATCATAAATAAACAAATTCAAATTGTTTTGAACTACGTTATGGCATGAACCCTTCACAGAGTACGTAGGTAGCTTAGAAATTTTACTTCTAAGTTCAGTCACAAAATAATAAAATAAACAAAAGGATTAACTCTTAGCACGAGCAAAGCCTAAACACAACTTCGAGGACGAAGTTGATTCTTAAGGAGGGTAGACTGTAATACCCGTGACATCAGTAAGGCAACTTCGAGGACGAAGTTGATTCTTAAGGAGGGTAGACTGTAATACCCGTGAAATCAGTCACCCATAAATAAATAAATAAACACATAAATAAATAATAAATAAATAAAATAAAAATAAAAAGAGAAATGGAATCTAATTCCAAAGATTAAAAAGGAATTTAAATTCCACGAACCCGTGAAGTCGAAAATTTTAATACCCTATATTATTCTAGATATATTTTAAATTAATTTATTAATAAATATTCAAACTATTTGAGTACTTGTGTAATTATTAGATGCATAGTAATTAATTAACACTTTATTTTTATAAATATATATACATGATGATGATGATGATAATAATAATAATAATAATAATAATAATAATAATAATAATAATAATAATAATAATAACAATAATAATAATTAGCATAATAAAAAAAATGTATAGATATATGTATGAAAGTTATAACAATATTTAGTTTATTTTCAGTATATTGTTACACCTAATAAGTAGGAAAAGATTTGACATAAATTTTAGATCCTAAATCTCAAAAAATCGTTCTTTTACTTCCTTCTTTTTAAAAAAAATTAAATCTTCTTCATCTTCCTATTTTGCTATTCAAATCAATTCAATATTTCTATGTACAATATATAAAATAAAATAAAACAAAATAAAATAAATAACTATATCAATAATATAGAGATATTTGCTTAGTACTTAAAACAAAATCTAGCCTATCTTTAGTATATAAAAGCTATGATACATAGTATATTGTTGTATCTTTCAAATAGCAAATATTGGTAACAAACCTTAAATCCTAACAACCCTAAGTGCCGCCCCTTTACTCTCTTTTAAGCTAAATCTTTCTCATCTTCCTATTTTGTTACTCCAATATTTTCCACGTACAAAAAGAAAAAAAAACAAACAAAAAGAAAGAAAAAAAAAGAGAGAGAATGAAGAGGAAAAACAAAATCCCTAGTTCGTGAGTGTTTAGGACGATCTCGACGGAGAAGAAGGCACCTCGAGCGGATTTTGACACACCACAGCATAGATCGGGTGAGAAGGAAGATTTCGACGGATCTAGGAGTCGATTGACGAGCCGGGTCATCCATAATCTTGTAACTTAACCTTACTGTGGTTTTGGGAGATTTTAAAATACACTTAATCTAAAGGTTTAAATCAAGAACTTAAAATCTGTCACAACGAAAATCTCTACGGCGCAGCGTTTTTGCATGATTTTTCCGAACCCTTAAACTGTTCAAACGAGAAAACTTAAAACACGAAAAACGTTCCTAAGACATTGATCTACCTCCTGTAAAATTTTCATAATTTTTGGTTAAAATTTGATATCCGAAAATAGCCGCAAACAAACCTGCCCTAGATTTAGATCTTGAAACGGTGGCGGATTTTACTTCCGAACTTGAGGTTGATTTTTACCTTAGATCTAGACTGATTTAGGATTGGCGTTGAACATAAGAGTTGTAGATCTATAAGTTTAGAGCACCTCTGTAAATTGTTAGAATTTTCCGTTAAGATTTGGACCCTCGAAATCGAACTGAACCAATCTGTGGTTTCCTCGAACTCCTAAAAATCGGCAGAACGGATTTCTAAATTTAATCTGATTTTTTGTAACACCCCGGATTTGATAACCCAGGCCAGGATGTCACCGCCACACCTTCCCAAGCAAGACGCGAACCATTTCGAGCTCACTTGAGAAGATGCTAAGGCTAAGTTGTACCAATACTTAAAAATCATTAAAAAAACCATTCAATAAGTGCCCGAAGGTTTAAATCAGAGTTAAGTCTAACATACATAATTTTAAACAGTGCGGAAGCTAAGGGCCAAACACGGCCAAACATGAGTTTGGGATTCGTAAAAGAATTTAAAAACAAGTGCGACAAGTCTTCGGAAATTCCCATCCCAAGTGTAAATGCCATGCGCTAATCTTCAACATCTGGAAAAAAATAGAGACAACGTATCTATCAGTACAACGGTACTGAGTAAGTTAATGTATAGCATAACGAATTTTAAAGTTTTTAGAAGAGTAAAATAAAAGATAGGATTTTAAATTTAAAAAGGAAAGTCGAGTACAAATAATTCACGGAAAATTCTTACACTTTGCCACACGAGTAAATTACCAATGTTCATTTTGATCGAGAATAACCATTCTTGGGGAATCAAACCCGCAAGAGCCCAAACACATTATTTTACCATTGTTTGTTTTGATCGAGGACATCCAAATTACCCGCTTGGGCGCTTATATCCACAAGCCGCCGGTATCAACGATCCTGGGCCGAAGCCTTTTCAGATCAACATCCGCTTGGGCGCTTATGTCCACAAGCCGGCAATAATAACGATCCTGGGCCGAAGCCTTTTCAGATCAACCCACCTATGGGACTCGTACCCACGAGGGATGTGAAAGCAGTGACCCTATACAGACCGCTCCGGAGCCCTAGACAACCCATACGGATACATCTAGGAGTATAGACTCTTACTAACACGAAACCACAATATCATATGCGCCGTTTTGGCCACATAAAAAGAGGGGGCGGCCCAACGAGCTCACGCCAAGTGCACTTACCCTCTATCACATTGGGCATCCCACTCGATCAAAACTTACAAAGTTTAAAAGTCATAATTTCACACTTTACAATACCACACAATTCCAGATTTCATATATTTTCAAAAATGAGTATCAATCGACTCGTACATCATCAAAATACACAAGTACGGTTTTCCGATAAAGAGTAGCCCACTGGCAGTTTCAGAACTAGCATTTGGAAACTTAGCAAAACATTTTCAAAAATTCCAAAAACGAACATTTTTCAAAGGCATAAGCTACTTCAAAATCGGACTCTAAGTGGCTTAAAAAAATCATTTCAGAACTCATCTTTCAAAGGCATAGGAATTTACTGTTCACTTCGACCACAGTTTCTTTAAAAATTCATAACAATTCCAATAGTGATCCAAAAATTCTGAAAGTTTACAGGGATAAACTAGACACATAGATGAACAACTTTCATGAAGAAACCATCCATAAAAAATGATCGTAAATAGGAGTAATACGAACAACAAAACTGACTACATCATGAAACGAATTCTGCCAACAGGATTTCAGAAAATACCAGATGAATTTTCGTCGCCTAAATCTTGTCCAAAATTTATGAAAATTTACAGAGATCATATTCAAGGTGTTAGGAACATTTTTCATTTAGAAAGGTTTTTCCAAAAGCGAACGGATCTAGACGAACAAAGATGAACAAAAGAAACTATCCTGAAGAAACCCTAAATCACAGATTTGACAAGGAGTGGATTTCGAGTTGTATCTCCATGAATACTCAACCAAAAGCTCTAAAATTTGATATGCACATCATTAACTTACATATGGTTGGATTAGAATCGAAAATCCCTTCTTCATTGCTCCAAAATTGACCGAAACAGTCCCCTTTTTCCAAGATCTACCGAACGAATCCTATTTTGAGAGTTGTTGGAAGAATACTTGGTGTTAAGGCTTGAAATCCGAATCTAAGGATAAGGAATTGGATTAGAATACTTACCTATATGTAGGAGAATAGATTAGGACCTCCCAATTCATCCAAGGCCTTAAGAACAAGAAGAAAACCCACACAATCTCACCAACTCTCAATTAGAAAATCTGAATTTCGGATTAAGGAATGAGGGGTGGTTTTGGGGTTGTATGAGGTTTATTAGGGCTGTGATAACACTTCCAAAGTGTTCATGATGGTCCTAGGGAATGTAGGGGACGATTTTATGGTGGTCTTCCTCGAAAAATGTAGCCACCAACACCTCCAAACTTCATCCATTGCACCAACCTCCAACTTGGTTCAATGAATCTTCTTTTGGTTCATGTTTCCACATTAATCCAACTTTGTGGGAATTAATACACTCAAAACTTATCCTAAGGAGTCCAAATACACCCCTAAATGACTGAGCATTGGAATTGTATCGATTGGGAATGATAAATCTCGAAAATTGGAGCTGCAACCGCGTAGGGCGTTTGAAACGCCACCTACTGGCCGCCGGCGCGGGGTTGACGCGGCCACGCGCCGCAGCCGCGCGGCCAGCTGCTGGCGGGTTTCCTTTTTTTTTTATTTAAATATTATGATTTTAAATTCTAAAAATCATAATATAGAATTATCCGAGATCGTTGGATAATCCGATAACTCTCTTCGAGTTGCGAATGTCCGAAAATATTTAATTCCGCTCTCTCGGAATTATTTCGGTTTTTAATGATTAAATCCAATTCTTTAATTTCGGATTTAAATTCTCGACGTCGATTTCTCGGGTATTACATTTTTTGAAACTGATCTACTTGGAATTAGGCCTTGCATTCTAAATGAAAGTTGTAGATAATTGTCTTAAGAATATCCCTGTAAAATTTCATCAAATTTGGAATTAGTTTGCTATGGTAGATCTCGAAATTTGGAAACTGCTGTGTGTAAAATTCGGACAGATTAATGAATTGATGAAAATTGACGTTTTTGACCTATTTCTGTAACTCGGATCGAAAAAGTTAAAACACAAAACTTATTCGTCGCTGTGTTTTTGAGTCAGTGGTAAAATTTTAGAATTTTTGGACTTAAAACCTGTTTTTAATTAATTTTGGAGTAAACAATGGTTTACCGAAGTCAAATCTTGAAATCTTGTTGAAACGGTGAAATTAGCCTTTAAGGTTTTAACGAGTAGAAATTCTTTGAAATAAAATACACGAAATGAGAAGATTGAAACATTGTGGTTTATGACTAAGCTGGATACTGTCAATGTTGTCTACGGCTTGGGACATAAGAGCCCAAGTGTATGTCTAGTGGACGTAAGAGCCCTAGCGATATATTGATTGTATGGCTAGCGAGCGTAATGAACCTATTAAAAGATTGACCATGATACTAGAGGACATAAGAGCCCAAGCGTAAGGCTGGCGGACATAAGAGCCCTAGCAATGGTGATCTGTGTAACGCCCCAAAAATTTAAAACCAAATTTCTGTGACGTCACTGCCGTGTTACCTCTCTTAAACTGTTGGCCAATCAATTTAAGATCAATAACACGTAGCCAAGTAACAGGAAGCCAATGAATCATAATACAAATCCAGAAAGGAAACCTCACATTATAACAGACGTCCGGCTTACAAGCCTTATTCATGCGACATAACAGTCGACATATCAGTCTCATCTCAACCTGTCAGAGATATTAAGTAACACACAAGACAGAACGTAATGTACCGATCGGTACCACAAGCAGTACGAGACAAGGTAATAGAGTCATAGCATATTATTCAAGACAAGCACATAAGTCCACAACATGCTAATGCATCCCTAGGTAGATCACTCATCCCCAAACCCCACATCGTGCTCAGGCTCTGCGTCCTCCCCGGGAATATCTATACATGAAAACATAGCAAGGGTCAGTACAAGGTACTGAGCAAGAATAGAAGAATCGGCATAAGGGGAAACAAGAATTAACTTGATTCCCTAGAAGTATATTTATACATATATGTGGAGATATATTCCGTTTTTAAACATTTATTAGGCATAACATAAAAACTGTGCAGAGCAAATAAGTAAACATCACACCGTCCCATACCGGTGCTTCAACCACTGCAAATAAGATGAATGATGGATGATGAGATGAAATGTTATGACCTAGGATGACTATCTACCCTAAATGCAACACATAAGCATGTCTAGCGCGCACCTAGGTACCATGGTCGGTATTCCCTCCCATATAAGGGTCCACACCCCTTAATGGTCGAGAGACATACCCACAGTGCCCCCGCCGCGGACACTAACAGCTGAAATCGTGGCTTACGGCAAGCGGGTCAGGCAAAGGGTCATGAGCCCTCTCCAGCCAAAATCAGACTAGGATATAAATCCTTTTCAGTCTCAATATATCATCACAATTATTCACATATCATCACAGATATTCAGATTCAATTCAATCACTCATCTCGAGTGAAATTTCAGATTCAATTCAATCACTCATCTCGAGTGAAATATTTTCTTTAAAATAAATAGCTTTAAAATAGTCTGGGCTCTTTGAAATATACTACTAGTTTATAAATGATAACTTTAAAAATAATAATACTTGAAAATAATAGTTTTTAAAAAGAATAATCCGGGCTCTTTAAAATAGTAGTTTTAAAATATTCCGGGGTGTGCCAAGTCCCACATATCGGCATCAACACATATCGTCATAGAAGCGAAACAAGTCTCGATCTTAACTAAGGCATTGTAGATCACCGCTAATCGCAACTAAGTTCAAAGATTGTGAGCATAATGATAGTTATGGCATGCTAGAAGCATAAGAAGAACTAAGGAAACACGAAGGACGAAGAATCGGGAAACGAGCGAACAGAACGTCGGAACAGCACGGACCGCGCGCTCCCCGCGCGGTCTTTGTGGGAAGGGCGCGCCAAGAGCGCGCGCCCTGTACAGTGCTGTCGTGAACTCGTGTTTCGCGCGCTGCTCGCGCGCTCGCGCGTCGAGGGCGCGCCGACACAACAGAAACGATGGAAATGGCGATTTCCGGCCATTCCACCGATTATGCCCCCATTTAGGCCTATCTCTACCCTTGCCTGGTATGTAGATGAGTCTCCAAGCTCCTCTTCTCAACCTGCAAGCTTCCAATCAACAATTCCAAGCCTATATTGCAAGAATCAAGCTCCAAACATCATAATTCATCCAAGAACATGATTTCTTGATCTTGAAACCATTTGAAGCTTAAAAACTGAAATCAACAACACCAAAATGGTCTCAAGTACTAACCTTAGCTCCCAAGACTGATTTGCAACTCCCAAGCAAGGATTTAACACAAATTCCAAGCCGATCTACAAGAATTTCAACCCAAACTCTTCAATCCCGCCACCAACATAACACCCTCCAAAACCCACTTCAAACTTCACCCAAAACATGAATTAGATAGTGGAAATTACTTACCTCATGTTATACTATGAATCCCCCACTTGATTTGGCCCTAAAATCTCCAATTCCTCAAGAGATTGAAGATCCCCAATTGCACCAAGAGAGAGTGACGGGAATGGGAAGGGGAGGAAGAAGAAATGGGTTTCTTAACCCAAAAATCTGATTTTGAAGAGTCAAAATGGATCCGGGTCGGGTCATGGGTCTCGGGTCGGGTCGGAATGTGGGTTAAAAGGTCTACACCACTTGTCTTGACCACATTGCACCCATTTGAGCACTTGACTCTTATTATCTTGTGAGTTGAACTCACTTATTTCCCCCTCTTAAATCTTTATTCCCTACAAAATAATCCACATACTAAGTCTTTTGTTAATTAACCATAATTAAATTAATTAATTATGAGTTAATTAAATCGGGGTGTTACAATCTCTCCCCCTTAGGATCATTCGTCCTCGAATGAAAAATATGGATTAAGGTCATTACTTCACTGAATTGGAGTCAAATCCAATTCAGGATAACGCCCAGCCATGCTTTCCTCTGTCTCCCAAGTGGCATCCTCTACGCCATGTCTCGACCAAGGTACTTTCACCATTTTGATCGCCTTCTTGCGAAGTACCTTTTCTTTAGTGTCGAGAATCGCCACGGGGTATTCTTCGTATTCTAGGTTGTCATCCAACTCCTCCTCCTCCGGTTGTATAATTTTGTTAGGATCCGAGATAAACTTCCTCAACTGAGAGACGTGGAAAACGTTGTGCACATTTCCCACCTCAGTTGGCAATTCTAACTGGTAAGCGACCTTCCCAATCTTTTTAGTGATCTCATAGGGGCCTATAAATCTGGGACTCAGTTTCCCCTTCTTCCCAAATCGTCTCACGCCCCTCATGGGTGACACTCTCAAGAGTACCCAATCTCCAATCTCGAATTCAATGTCTCTCCTGGACAAATCAGCATAACTCTTTTGACGATCCTGAGCTTCCTTCATTCTGTCTCTGACCACTCTTACCACTTCAGTGGTCTGTTCAATGAGTTCATGACCCATCACCACTCGTTCTGAAGGATCACTCCAACATAAGGGTGTCCTGCACTTTCTTCCGTATAAGGCCTCGAAAGGCGCCATACGAATACTCGCGTGATAGCTATTGTTGTAGGAGAACTCCACCAAATGTAGATGTTCCTCCCACGATCCTTGAAAATCTATCACACGCGCCCTCAACATATCCTCCAAGGTTCTAATGGTCCTTTCGGTCTGTCCATCAGTCTGAGGGTGCCACGCAGTACTCATACTGATCTGCGTCCCAAAGACTGTCTGCAATTCCTTCCAGAACCTTGACAGGAATCTGGAATCTCTGTCGGAAATGATTTCTCGAGGAATACCAAAACGTCTAAGCACATGTTGGATGTAAGCGCCAGTGAACTGTTGCATGCTCCAGTTCAATCTCATTGGTATAAACACAGCACTCTTGGTTAGTCGGTCCACAACTACCCAAATAGTATCAAAACTGCTCCGTGTCCTGGGTAGCCCGGTGACAAAGTCCATAGCAATGGATTCCCATTTCCAAGTAGGAACATCCAATGGTTGTAATAAGCCTGAAGGTCTCATGTGCTCGGCTTTCACCTTCTGGCAAGTGGAACACCTAGACACAAATTCTGCCACTTCCTTCTTCATGCCTTTCCACCAATAGTTTTGCCTAAATCCTTGTACATCTTTACTGCTCCCGGATGTACGGAGTAAGGTGTGCAATGTGCTTCCTCCATAATTTTTCCTTTCAGCGCCTGATCTTTCGGAGGCACACACCAACGGTCCCCAAACTTGATCATATCCTTGCTATCAATCACAAAGCCTTCCACTTTACCCTTACGAATCCGAGCTTTCAAATGCATCATCTCTTGACTTACAGCTTGACTTAGTCTGAGTTCCTCGAGTAATGATGGCACCACCGTCATAGCATTCAACCTCGCTATCGTGTCGTAAGGAACAACCCCAATACCTTCCTTGTCCAACTCTTGCCTTAAATTCCAAGGGAGAGTAATCGAATTCAGTACATGTCCTTTCCTACTTAGTGCATCAGCCACCCGGTTGGCTTTCCCTTCTATGTACTGAATACTCGTGTCGTAGTCCTGCAAAAAAAACTCTAACCACCTTCTTTGCCTACCGCTCATCTTATCTGCAGTGTAGAGACATTTAAGATTCTTATGATCCGAATAGATTTGACACTTGGCTCCGTAAAGATAATGCCTCCAAATTTTTAATGCATGCACGACCGCTGCCATCTCCAGGTCGTGAGTCGGGTAATTCAGCTCGTGAGGCTTTAATTGCCTAGATGCATACGCAATCACCTTGCCATACTGCATAAGCACACACCCAAGTCCTCGATAAGATGCATCTGTGTATACCTCATATTCCCCCGATTCATCAGGTAACACTAAGGCCGGAGCCTCTGTCACCTTCTTCTTCGGTGAAGGAAATCCTTGGTATCCCGTAGTTTAATCTGGCTCGGTACTTAGACAGCCAATCCATTCCCAAAATCACGTCAAAATCGGCCAAATCTAGCACCACTAGATTCGCTCGGAACTCTCGCTCTTTGATGATTATCTGTGCATCGGGTTTAATCCACTGGCTCCGCATGAGGTCTCCCGAAGGTAGCGTAACAGGGAGTTGATAAGTCTCCAGTGGTCCCATATCATTATTAGTTACAATTCCGATGATATAAACGAGCATGATGCACCAGAATCATATAAGGCATAAGCAGGCACATTATCAACTAGTATAGTACCTACGCATTTAATAACATAAGGCACTACCTGGGGCACTTGTTACAGATGGTTAAGTCGATCAAGATTGAAATTGAACAATGGGCAACTTACCAGTCATGACATCATCTCGTCCATCTAGCTCAGCCCGCTCAATCACATTGAGGCGGCCCCCACGGTCCCCCTGTGGTCCACGACCTCTGTCTGCACCTCGTCCACGCGACGCATTCCCACCAGACGCATCTGGAGTAGATCCTCCTACTCGACCCACCAACTGTGGGCACTGTGGCCTCAAATGTCCTTGCTGCCCGCACTTCCAGCAGTGGGGTCCGCTTCTATACGGTAGCTGTGCATAAGTCTGAGGTCTAGAGGTCTCTCCACCGTTTCTCGGCCTCGTCTGTCTACGATGGGGTCTAATCGGCCCCCCTGACTCCCTGCGACGAGCGGCCCTCACGCGCTGCATATCAGCACGAGCTCTTTCAATGCATAAAGCCTGATCATATGCTGAAGCTAAGCAGGCGTGTTGGTTGCTAAACCCAGTCCGGATCTCAGCCTTCAATCCATCCACAAACTTCGAAACCTTACCTTCCTCATTAGCAACTAGCATTGGTACGTATGACATGAGTTCCACAAAACGACCATAGTATTCAGACACTGTCATATTTCCTGCTTGCTCCAGGTTGAGAAATTCCCTCTTTTTAACATTCATCATCTGTGTAGTGAAAAAGTGGGATCTCAAAGCATGACAGAAAACTTCCCATGAGAAGTTGGGTCTCGCCATAAGCGCACTCTTACGCGACCTCCACCAATGGAGAGCTGGTCCAGTAAGATACTGCTGTCCCACCCCGACCTTCCAATTCTCTGGGCAGTCTATATTCTCGAAGATCTCCTCCATATGATAAATCCAAACAGTCAGAGCAACCGGGTCTACTCCTCCACTAAAGACCGGCGGTTGATAATGCCTTGCTAGATGCACGTAATCCACGGGTCTGGGTGGTGGTTGTGCAGGTTGATTCGCCTGCCCCTGATACATCCCATACATAGCACTAAACATATATTGCATAAACTGAGGGTCAATGGGCATCTGTACAGGTGGCGGCGGTGGTGGAGGCACTGGTTCGTCCTCATAGTTCCAGTCACCCTCCACCTCTACAGGTTCCTCAATTGGAACATCTTCCACGTGATCATTGCCACGTCCACCATTCTCATGGTACTGTCCATGACCCCCAAAAGCTGGCCCCGGATTCCTACGAGGCCTTCCCCTCCTCCTGGGCTTTCCATCCCTGCGCGGCGGCATCCTATATTCGTAACGTAACGAGATATTCAGTAACACTCGGTAAATAAGAATAATTCTTTACCGAACATCGATTATTAAGTATAGAATTCCCGGAATATCCCCAAGGATTGATCCTGGTTTGATTCACAAACCACAATCCACCCCTATAGGGGACGCAGATAACCAAAAACAATGCAATCTACAAGAATATAAGCAGAGCTAGATGCAATTCCTACACTATATGCCTTCCCCCACACATCTCACCACATGCTCGTGTTAGAATTCTAAGCACATACGAGCAGACATGGCTCTGATACCAAATGTAACGCCCCAAAAATTTAAAACCAAATTTCTGTGACGTCACTGCCGTGTTACCTCTCTTAAACTGTTGGCCAATCAATTTAAGATCAATAACACGTAGCCAAGTAACAGGAAGCCAATGAATCATAATACAAATCCAGAAAGGAAACCTCACATTATAACAGACGTCCGGCTTACAAGCCTTATTCATGCGACATAACAGTCGACATATCAGTCTCATCTCAACCTGTCAGAGATATTAAGTAACACACAAGACAGAACGTAATGTACCGATCGGTACCACAAGCAGTACGAGACAAGGTAATAGAGTCATAGCATATTATTCAAGACAAGCACATAAGTCCACAACATGCTAATGCATCCCTAGGTAGATCACTCATCCCCAAACCCCACATCGTGCTCAGGCTCTGCGTCCTCCCCGGGAATATCTATACATGAAAACATAGCAAGGGTCAGTACAAGGTACTGAGCAAGAATAGAAGAATCGGCATAAGGGGAAACAAGAATTAACTTGATTCCCTAGAAGTATATTTATACATATATGTGGAGATATATTCCGTTTTTAAACATTTATTAGGCATAACATAAAAACTGTGCAGAGCAAATAAGTAAACATCACACCGTCCCATACCGGTGCTTCAACCACTGCAAATAAGATGAATGATGGATGATGAGATGAAATGTTATGACCTAGGATGACTATCTACCCTAAATGCAACACATAAGCATGTCTAGCGCGCACCTAGGTACCATGGTCGGTATTCCCTCCCATATAAGGGTCCACACCCCTTAATGGTCGAGAGACATACCCACAGTGCCCCCGCCGCGGACACTAACAGCTGAAATCGTGGCTTACGGCAAGCGGGTCAGGCAAAGGGTCATGAGCCCTCTCCAGCCAAAATCAGACTAGGATATAAATCCTTTTCAGTCTCAATATATCATCACAATTATTCACATATCATCACAGATATTCAGATTCAATTCAATCACTCATCTCGAGTGAAATTTCAGATTCAATTCAATCACTCATCTCGAGTGAAATATTTTCTTTAAAATAAATAGCTTTAAAATAGTCTGGGCTCTTTGAAATATACTACTAGTTTATAAATGATAACTTTAAAAATAATAATACTTGAAAATAATAGTTTTTAAAAAGAATAATCCGGGCTCTTTAAAATAGTAGTTTTAAAATATTCCGGGGTGTGCCAAGTCCCACATATCGGCATCAACACATATCGTCATAGAAGCGAAACAAGTCTCGATCTTAACTAAGGCATTGTAGATCACCGCTAATCGCAACTAAGTTCAAAGATTGTGAGCATAATGATAGTTATGGCATGCTAGAAGCATAAGAAGAACTAAGGAAACACGAAGGACGAAGAATCGGGAAACGAGCGAACAGAACGTCGGAACAGCACGGACCGCGCGCTCCCCGCGCGGTCTTTGTGGGAAGGGCGCGCCAAGAGCGCGCGCCCTGTACAGTGCTGTCGTGAACTCGTGTTTCGCGCGCTGCTCGCGCGCTCGCGCGTCGAGGGCGCGCCGACACAACAGAAACGATGGAAATGGCGATTTCCGGCCATTCCACCGATTATGCCCCCATTTAGGCCTATCTCTACCCTTGCCTGGTATGTAGATGAGTCTCCAAGCTCCTCTTCTCAACCTGCAAGCTTCCAATCAACAATTCCAAGCCTATATTGCAAGAATCAAGCTCCAAACATCATAATTCATCCAAGAACATGATTTCTTGATCTTGAAACCATTTGAAGCTTAAAAACTGAAATCAACAACACCAAAATGGTCTCAAGTACTAACCTTAGCTCCCAAGACTGATTTGCAACTCCCAAGCAAGGATTTAACACAAATTCCAAGCCGATCTACAAGAATTTCAACCCAAACTCTTCAATCCCGCCACCAACATAACACCCTCCAAAACCCACTTCAAACTTCACCCAAAACATGAATTAGATAGTGGAAATTACTTACCTCATGTTATACTATGAATCCCCCACTTGATTTGGCCCTAAAATCTCCAATTCCTCAAGAGATTGAAGATCCCCAATTGCACCAAGAGAGAGTGACGGGAATGGGAAGGGGAGGAAGAAGAAATGGGTTTCTTAACCCAAAAATCTGATTTTGAAGAGTCAAAATGGATCCGGGTCGGGTCATGGGTCTCGGGTCGGGTCGGAATGTGGGTTAAAAGGTCTACACCACTTGTCTTGACCACATTGCACCCATTTGAGCACTTGACTCTTATTATCTTGTGAGTTGAACTCACTTATTTCCCCCTCTTAAATCTTTATTCCCTACAAAATAATCCACATACTAAGTCTTTTGTTAATTAACCATAATTAAATTAATTAATTATGAGTTAATTAAATCGGGGTGTTACAATCTCTCCCCCTTAGGATCATTCGTCCTCGAATGAAAAATATGGATTAAGGTCATTACTTCACTGAATTGGAGTCAAATCCAATTCAGGATAACGCCCAGCCATGCTTTCCTCTGTCTCCCAAGTGGCATCCTCTACGCCATGTCTCGACCAAGGTACTTTCACCATTTTGATCGCCTTCTTGCGAAGTACCTTTTCTTTAGTGTCGAGAATCGCCACGGGGTATTCTTCGTATTCTAGGTTGTCATCCAACTCCTCCTCCTCCGGTTGTATAATTTTGTTAGGATCCGAGATAAACTTCCTCAACTGAGAGACGTGGAAAACGTTGTGCACATTTCCCACCTCAGTTGGCAATTCTAACTGGTAAGCGACCTTCCCAATCTTTTTAGTGATCTCATAGGGGCCTATAAATCTGGGACTCAGTTTCCCCTTCTTCCCAAATCGTCTCACGCCCCTCATGGGTGACACTCTCAAGAGTACCCAATCTCCAATCTCGAATTCAATGTCTCTCCTGGACAAATCAGCATAACTCTTTTGACGATCCTGAGCTTCCTTCATTCTGTCTCTGACCACTCTTACCACTTCAGTGGTCTGTTCAATGAGTTCATGACCCATCACCACTCGTTCTGAAGGATCACTCCAACATAAGGGTGTCCTGCACTTTCTTCCGTATAAGGCCTCGAAAGGCGCCATACGAATACTCGCGTGATAGCTATTGTTGTAGGAGAACTCCACCAAATGTAGATGTTCCTCCCACGATCCTTGAAAATCTATCACACGCGCCCTCAACATATCCTCCAAGGTTCTAATGGTCCTTTCGGTCTGTCCATCAGTCTGAGGGTGCCACGCAGTACTCATACTGATCTGCGTCCCAAAGACTGTCTGCAATTCCTTCCAGAACCTTGACAGGAATCTGGAATCTCTGTCGGAAATGATTTCTCGAGGAATACCAAAACGTCTAAGCACATGTTGGATGTAAGCGCCAGTGAACTGTTGCATGCTCCAGTTCAATCTCATTGGTATAAACACAGCACTCTTGGTTAGTCGGTCCACAACTACCCAAATAGTATCAAAACTGCTCCGTGTCCTGGGTAGCCCGGTGACAAAGTCCATAGCAATGGATTCCCATTTCCAAGTAGGAACATCCAATGGTTGTAATAAGCCTGAAGGTCTCATGTGCTCGGCTTTCACCTTCTGGCAAGTGGAACACCTAGACACAAATTCTGCCACTTCCTTCTTCATGCCTTTCCACCAATAGTTTTGCCTAAATCCTTGTACATCTTTACTGCTCCCGGATGTACGGAGTAAGGTGTGCAATGTGCTTCCTCCATAATTTTTCCTTTCAGCGCCTGATCTTTCGGAGGCACACACCAACGGTCCCCAAACTTGATCATATCCTTGCTATCAATCACAAAGCCTTCCACTTTACCCTTACGAATCCGAGCTTTCAAATGCATCATCTCTTGACTTACAGCTTGACTTAGTCTGAGTTCCTCGAGTAATGATGGCACCACCGTCATAGCATTCAACCTCGCTATCGTGTCGTAAGGAACAACCCCAATACCTTCCTTGTCCAACTCTTGCCTTAAATTCCAAGGGAGAGTAATCGAATTCAGTACATGTCCTTTCCTACTTAGTGCATCAGCCACCCGGTTGGCTTTCCCTTCTATGTACTGAATACTCGTGTCGTAGTCCTGCAAAAAAAACTCTAACCACCTTCTTTGCCTACCGCTCATCTTATCTGCAGTGTAGAGACATTTAAGATTCTTATGATCCGAATAGATTTGACACTTGGCTCCGTAAAGATAATGCCTCCAAATTTTTAATGCATGCACGACCGCTGCCATCTCCAGGTCGTGAGTCGGGTAATTCAGCTCGTGAGGCTTTAATTGCCTAGATGCATACGCAATCACCTTGCCATACTGCATAAGCACACACCCAAGTCCTCGATAAGATGCATCTGTGTATACCTCATATTCCCCCGATTCATCAGGTAACACTAAGGCCGGAGCCTCTGTCACCTTCTTCTTCGGTGAAGGAAATCCTTGGTATCCCGTAGTTTAATCTGGCTCGGTACTTAGACAGCCAATCCATTCCCAAAATCACGTCAAAATCGGCCAAATCTAGCACCACTAGATTCGCTCGGAACTCTCGCTCTTTGATGATTATCTGTGCATCGGGTTTAATCCACTGGCTCCGCATGAGGTCTCCCGAAGGTAGCGTAACAGGGAGTTGATAAGTCTCCAGTGGTCCCATATCATTATTAGTTACAATTCCGATGATATAAACGAGCATGATGCACCAGAATCATATAAGGCATAAGCAGGCACATTATCAACTAGTATAGTACCTACGCATTTAATAACATAAGGCACTACCTGGGGCACTTGTTACAGATGGTTAAGTCGATCAAGATTGAAATTGAACAATGGGCAACTTACCAGTCATGACATCATCTCGTCCATCTAGCTCAGCCCGCTCAATCACATTGAGGCGGCCCCCACGGTCCCCCTGTGGTCCACGACCTCTGTCTGCACCTCGTCCACGCGACGCATTCCCACCAGACGCATCTGGAGTAGATCCTCCTACTCGACCCACCAACTGTGGGCACTGTGGCCTCAAATGTCCTTGCTGCCCGCACTTCCAGCAGTGGGGTCCGCTTCTATACGGTAGCTGTGCATAAGTCTGAGGTCTAGAGGTCTCTCCACCGTTTCTCGGCCTCGTCTGTCTACGATGGGGTCTAATCGGCCCCCCTGACTCCCTGCGACGAGCGGCCCTCACGCGCTGCATATCAGCACGAGCTCTTTCAATGCATAAAGCCTGATCATATGCTGAAGCTAAGCAGGCGTGTTGGTTGCTAAACCCAGTCCGGATCTCAGCCTTCAATCCATCCACAAACTTCGAAACCTTACCTTCCTCATTAGCAACTAGCATTGGTACGTATGACATGAGTTCCACAAAACGACCATAGTATTCAGACACTGTCATATTTCCTGCTTGCTCCAGGTTGAGAAATTCCCTCTTTTTAACATTCATCATCTGTGTAGTGAAAAAGTGGGATCTCAAAGCATGACAGAAAACTTCCCATGAGAAGTTGGGTCTCGCCATAAGCGCACTCTTACGCGACCTCCACCAATGGAGAGCTGGTCCAGTAAGATACTGCTGTCCCACCCCGACCTTCCAATTCTCTGGGCAGTCTATATTCTCGAAGATCTCCTCCATATGATAAATCCAAACAGTCAGAGCAACCGGGTCTACTCCTCCACTAAAGACCGGCGGTTGATAATGCCTTGCTAGATGCACGTAATCCACGGGTCTGGGTGGTGGTTGTGCAGGTTGATTCGCCTGCCCCTGATACATCCCATACATAGCACTAAACATATATTGCATAAACTGAGGGTCAATGGGCATCTGTACAGGTGGCGGCGGTGGTGGAGGCACTGGTTCGTCCTCATAGTTCCAGTCACCCTCCACCTCTACAGGTTCCTCAATTGGAACATCTTCCACGTGATCATTGCCACGTCCACCATTCTCATGGTACTGTCCATGACCCCCAAAAGCTGGCCCCGGATTCCTACGAGGCCTTCCCCTCCTCCTGGGCTTTCCATCCCTGCGCGGCGGCATCCTATATTCGTAACGTAACGAGATATTCAGTAACACTCGGTAAATAAGAATAATTCTTTACCGAACATCGATTATTAAGTATAGAATTCCCGGAATATCCCCAAGGATTGATCCTGGTTTGATTCACAAACCACAATCCACCCCTATAGGGGACGCAGATAACCAAAAACAATGCAATCTACAAGAATATAAGCAGAGCTAGATGCAATTCCTACACTATATGCCTTCCCCCACACATCTCACCACATGCTCGTGTTAGAATTCTAAGCACATACGAGCAGACATGGCTCTGATACCAAATGTAACGCCCCAAAAATTTAAAACCAAATTTCTGTGACGTCACTGCCGTGTTACCTCTCTTAAACTGTTGGCCAATCAATTTAAGATCAATAACACGTAGCCAAGTAACAGGAAGCCAATGAATCATAATACAAATCCAGAAAGGAAACCTCACATTATAACAGACGTCCGGCTTACAAGCCTTATTCATGCGACATAACAGTCGACATATCAGTCTCATCTCAACCTGTCAGAGATATTAAGTAACACACAAGACAGAACGTAATGTACCGATCGGTACCACAAGCAGTACGAGACAAGGTAATAGAGTCATAGCATATTATTCAAGACAAGCACATAAGTCCACAACATGCTAATGCATCCCTAGGTAGATCACTCATCCCCAAACCCCACATCGTGCTCAGGCTCTGCGTCCTCCCCGGGAATATCTATACATGAAAACATAGCAAGGGTCAGTACAAGGTACTGAGCAAGAATAGAAGAATCGGCATAAGGGGAAACAAGAATTAACTTGATTCCCTAGAAGTATATTTATACATATATGTGGAGATATATTCCGTTTTTAAACATTTATTAGGCATAACATAAAAACTGTGCAGAGCAAATAAGTAAACATCACACCGTCCCATACCGGTGCTTCAACCACTGCAAATAAGATGAATGATGGATGATGAGATGAAATGTTATGACCTAGGATGACTATCTACCCTAAATGCAACACATAAGCATGTCTAGCGCGCACCTAGGTACCATGGTCGGTATTCCCTCCCATATAAGGGTCCACACCCCTTAATGGTCGAGAGACATACCCACAGTGCCCCCGCCGCGGACACTAACAGCTGAAATCGTGGCTTACGGCAAGCGGGTCAGGCAAAGGGTCATGAGCCCTCTCCAGCCAAAATCAGACTAGGATATAAATCCTTTTCAGTCTCAATATATCATCACAATTATTCACATATCATCACAGATATTCAGATTCAATTCAATCACTCATCTCGAGTGAAATTTCAGATTCAATTCAATCACTCATCTCGAGTGAAATATTTTCTTTAAAATAAATAGCTTTAAAATAGTCTGGGCTCTTTGAAATATACTACTAGTTTATAAATGATAACTTTAAAAATAATAATACTTGAAAATAATAGTTTTTAAAAAGAATAATCCGGGCTCTTTAAAATAGTAGTTTTAAAATATTCCGGGGTGTGCCAAGTCCCACATATCGGCATCAACACATATCGTCATAGAAGCGAAACAAGTCTCGATCTTAACTAAGGCATTGTAGATCACCGCTAATCGCAACTAAGTTCAAAGATTGTGAGCATAATGATAGTTATGGCATGCTAGAAGCATAAGAAGAACTAAGGAAACACGAAGGACGAAGAATCGGGAAACGAGCGAACAGAACGTCGGAACAGCACGGACCGCGCGCTCCCCGCGCGGTCTTTGTGGGAAGGGCGCGCCAAGAGCGCGCGCCCTGTACAGTGCTGTCGTGAACTCGTGTTTCGCGCGCTGCTCGCGCGCTCGCGCGTCGAGGGCGCGCCGACACAACAGAAACGATGGAAATGGCGATTTCCGGCCATTCCACCGATTATGCCCCCATTTAGGCCTATCTCTACCCTTGCCTGGTATGTAGATGAGTCTCCAAGCTCCTCTTCTCAACCTGCAAGCTTCCAATCAACAATTCCAAGCCTATATTGCAAGAATCAAGCTCCAAACATCATAATTCATCCAAGAACATGATTTCTTGATCTTGAAACCATTTGAAGCTTAAAAACTGAAATCAACAACACCAAAATGGTCTCAAGTACTAACCTTAGCTCCCAAGACTGATTTGCAACTCCCAAGCAAGGATTTAACACAAATTCCAAGCCGATCTACAAGAATTTCAACCCAAACTCTTCAATCCCGCCACCAACATAACACCCTCCAAAACCCACTTCAAACTTCACCCAAAACATGAATTAGATAGTGGAAATTACTTACCTCATGTTATACTATGAATCCCCCACTTGATTTGGCCCTAAAATCTCCAATTCCTCAAGAGATTGAAGATCCCCAATTGCACCAAGAGAGAGTGACGGGAATGGGAAGGGGAGGAAGAAGAAATGGGTTTCTTAACCCAAAAATCTGATTTTGAAGAGTCAAAATGGATCCGGGTCGGGTCATGGGTCTCGGGTCGGGTCGGAATGTGGGTTAAAAGGTCTACACCACTTGTCTTGACCACATTGCACCCATTTGAGCACTTGACTCTTATTATCTTGTGAGTTGAACTCACTTATTTCCCCCTCTTAAATCTTTATTCCCTACAAAATAATCCACATACTAAGTCTTTTGTTAATTAACCATAATTAAATTAATTAATTATGAGTTAATTAAATCGGGGTGTTACAATCTGTAAGAGAAGTGAAACGAGAAATTGATAAGAGATCCAAATTAAATCCTCGACAAATTGTGCTGTTGAATTTGTATCATTTTATTCTTGCAAGTTATATTTATGATTTTATGCAATCCATGACTTTTAAATTATGCAATTAAATTATTATTATTAAATGAATAAATTAAATTATGCACATGTTTTTATTAAATTTAATTAAAGGCTTTGAAACCTCATAATCATGTACGTGTTAACTTACTCAGCAAGTTTTGCTGACCAAACCATATTTTTCCCCTTTTTCTTTCAGAGCTGAGAATATGCATCATCATATGCATACATGGGAATTTTGGGGAGACATATTATTTTAGAATTTTCGTATTAGACTAGAACTTGCATTAACGGGCCTGTTTAACCCGTGTTTTGGCCATGTTGGCCCTATATTTAAATTCCGTTGCATTGTATATATGTAAATATTACATTTCGCTGCAACTTATGTAATATTATTTTCGAATTATATATAAATGGGCTGTTTGAATGTTTTTTAAATTCTGAAAAACCATAGCCTTGCATCTCTTTAGCAAGCTCGGAGAAACCGTGTCTTGCTAGAGAGGTGTGGCGGTGACACCCCGACCTGGGTTATCAAAAACCGGGGTGTTACATCTTCGGTACTTGTACCATTATCTTCTATTGGTTGACCATCTACCTCTCTGGTTGTAGATGTCTGAAACTCCACCTGTTGAGGATAATGCTCCAGGGGAGTACTATCCGGCTGCTGCTTGGTTACCTTCTTCAACATTATCGATTCGTTGAAGGTAACATCTCTGCTAAAGATCACATTTTTCATCTCTGGGCACCATAGACGATATCCTTTTACTCCAGAAGATATCCCTACGAAAACAACTTTTCTCGCCTCGGATCCAGCTTTGATTCTTTCACATGATAATATGCAGCGGAACCGAACACACGTAAAGAATTATAATCATTTGCAGGTTTGTCAAACCATGCTTCCTAAGGTGTCTTGCCTTTAAGTGCAGTTGATGATAGTCAATTGATTAGATGGCTCGCATATGTCACCGCTTCAGCCCAGAACTGCTTGCCTAAATTAGCATTGGACAACATACATCGAACTTTCTCCAACAAGGTTCGGTTCATCCGTTCAGCCACCCCATTCTGTTGTGGCGTGTCCCGCACAGTGAAATGTCGGGAAATACCTTCCTTCTTACACAAATCGAAAAAAGGGTCATTTCGATATTGTATGCCGTTATCAGATCGAAGCACTTTTGTAACACCACGGATTTGATAACCCAGGCCGGGATGTCACCGCCACACCTCCCTAGCAAGACACGGTTACTCCGAGCTTACTAAAGAGATGCAAGGCTATGGTTTTTCCGAATTTAAAATGTTCAAATAGCCCATTGAAATATAACTTGAAAATAGTATCATTACAGTTGCAGCGGAAAATAATATTTAGATATAAGTAATGCAGTGGAATTTAAATTGGGCCAACACGGCCAAAACACGGGTTAAAACAGGCCCGTTCATACTATAGTCTAATGCAAATTTAAAATAAATCGTTCCCGGAAAATTCCCATGCATGTACGTGCTCAAGTATAATCCACATGCTCTGTAGGAAAAAGAAAGAAATGGTTTTGGGTCAGCACAACTTGCTGAATAAGTTAACGCCTGTTATGATCAAGGGGTTTCAAAACCTTTAATTAAATTTTAAGGAAAACATGTGCATACAAGACATGATTTAAATTTTATTCATCTAATAATAATTTAATTACATAATTTAAAAGACAAGGATTTCCACAAGATCATAATTTAACACACATGAAAAAGGGGTTTAATTAAATAAATAGATTTTACTCCTAGGCATGCATCAACAATATTCGATTTACCAATTTAAAAATAAATAATTTAATCGTGCACTCGAACATGTATTAAATTCATAAATAATAATTTAACATGTTATAAAATTTAAGACATAAATTTTAAATGCAAAATTTAATGACAAGAACAAATAAATAATTACATAAAAAGTATTAAATCTTTTAATTTTTCCCATTACGTCCCGTTTCTCAATATTTAGTGTAGCCGGTCATCCGGCGGCCGCAGCCGTTTCGTATTTCAAGTATTTCATTGGCCGTTTTGGCACAGTTTCTCATAACATTCACCCTCGGCCGTTTTGGCACGAAGCGAAAAGCTAGGGGGCGTTCTATTGAGCATTTTCCCCCTACGTCGGTCACCCTCGTCCGTCAAGGCACGAAGCGAAAAGCTAGAGGGGCACTCCATCGAGCACTCACCCCCTACATAGCCAAGTATCTCATATGTTTCAATTTAGTGTAACGGGATTTTTCAAAAGTATAAATGTATCGTATTTCAAGGTTTCGATCGTTTGTTTCGAAATTTCAAAATCTCACGATTTAAAAGTCGCTTGGCGTCACAGTTTACGCCTTTTTAATTCAAAAATTCATTTCAAGTCCAAAAATTCTGAAATTTTCACAGTATATCAAAAACACCCTAACAAAAAACTTTCGTGTTTTAATGATTTCAAAATAAGTTGAGGAAACATGTCAAAGATCGAGTTTATTGCACAACATATACACTGTCAGGTTTCAGGTTGACCACCGTTTGGAAAATCGACGTTTTGACATACCAAATGGACTCCAAAAATTCTGAAATTTTATATGCACATAGTAGACATGATTATCTATAAATTTTATTTAGATTGCAAAGATCAATTCGGAGTCGAAAATACAGAACATGCTCATCAAGTTCGGACATCTACACTGTCAGATTTCCAAAAAGGTTTTAAATCACAGTTTATGTTCGGATCAATTTGGGGTAGCAAACGTTGATGAAAATCGATGAAATTTTTACACAACATATTTTAATGTGTTAGGATCAAAATTCTAGTTTTGAGTTTTTCGGTTTGAACTCTCGAAATAGGGGTTTTGGTCCGATTTCAAATCTGTCACCATTTCAAGATCAACTCTCAAGGCAGGTTGGTTCTCGGCCGTTTTTGGATATCAAAACGCAATTAAAAATTATGAAAATTTTACACGAACTAGAACTATGTCTTAGGAACATTTTTCATGTTTTGAGCTTTTCCGTTTGAGCAGTTTTAAGGGTTCGAAAAATTCGCACCAAATTGCTGCGCCATGGGTTTTTCGTTTTGACAGATTTTAGAGTTATTAAATCCCTATGTTTGGTTGCATTTTAAGTCACCCAAAACCAAGTAAGCATTAACTTACAGTGATTGAGTTCTTGGTCGTCCTAGGGTCGCTCGGCTCGTCCAAATATACTACGAACGGATCTACGCACACGTTCTCCTTCTCCTTCGGCCACGAACGTGTTTGCAAGTTAAAGATTCGAGAGTTAGATTGGGGATTGGAGATTTAAAACGAGAATGGGTGATGAGTGATTTTCACTACTCGTATTTTACCACAAGCGGATGGTTGTCATCAAGTAATAAAAACCGGTGAATAACGGAGTCGAACCACAGGGATTTTCAGAATATTATTTCATTCTGGAGAATATTTTAATTGTTTTAAGTTTATTAATTATATATTTTATATTTTGAAAAGAGTTTATTTAATTCTAATGGTGATTAAATTAAAAACAGTGACATTAAATTTAAAATAAAGCAAGTTAAAATTTTAATTAATAAAAATATAAATGGGAGTTGCTTGTAATTTTTTAAATATTGCCATCTTTATATAAAATAGAAATTGCATAATGATTTAGCATTTTCCAATGTCTAAAAAGATCAATTTCTTAAGATTAATTATTTTATAAAGATTAAAAATATAGTAATCTACTAAAGTTCAAATTATGCTTAAACGGACTTCATGGAAAAGCTGATTAAATTATCTAACATTCTGCAATCATTGTTCTAGGCCTAAATTTGAGTCTTTCCCAAGCATACAAATTTTCCTATAGCAATTAATAGGCACTTTTCATTTCCCAAATCATTGTGCACATGCAAGAATCTATTTATAATGTAATTTATTCCCAATTCCGGTACTAAAATATGAAATCTACTTTTTATCTCCCGATTTAGCAAAACAGAAATTAGAGAATTAGATTCTAACATTTAATTATGCAGAACAGTGTAAATAATCTAACAATTATGGTAAAATAATCACAAAACATGGTAAACTGGATTTAATTAATAATATTAGAATGCAGATAGATTAAAGTTATTGCCAGATTACTAAAAATAGCAAATTATAGATTGATCGATCAATTTAGGTTTAGCAGATTAATGATTTGAATTGCAGATTTGGTAAAACACAGAATATCGATCAGTTTGGAAGCATCTAACATATAATCCTAATACATATTCTGATTCCATTGCAGATTAAT
Source organism: Hygrophila difformis (assembly GCA_030278955.1). Lineage (NCBI taxonomy): Eukaryota > Viridiplantae > Streptophyta > Magnoliopsida > Lamiales > Acanthaceae > Hygrophila > Hygrophila difformis. The sequence continues at coordinate 36,491,591 of JAOANR010000015.1, forward strand.
CCATTCTAATCGATTAAAAGCATATTACACCAAAACAAGAAAATTCACTTCCATAGTTCAGGCAAAGTAACGCTTAAATTAGATTAGACAGATTCTAACATTATAACAGATTAACCCAGATTACATAAGAAAACATCGACACTTTATATTACTTCCATAAAAGATAGATTCATACTTCAAAGTGATTCTGAACTCCCGTTCTAGATCACTGATAATACGAACATTACATAAATCCGTCTACAAATTCGAAACATGATAGCAGATTACATTTACAGGCAATTTCATAATATTACAAAGCAAGAAAAAGAAAGGCAACACCTAGAATAAGAAGAACACGCCCAGAAAGTCGTTCCTGGTGCATCCCTTCGGCATGGATTTGTGTTTCCGGCCGTCTTCTCCCATTATTTGATGTTTCCAGAGAGTTTTTGTCGAAAATTATGAGTCTGGATATTGAAGAATGACGAAGAACGGCTCTTAAAACCGAGTTCGGGAGGTTAGAAAACTGCCCAACTGCGACGATGGCGCAAAAAGTGGCGCTCCAAGGTGGTTTTAGGCGCCACCAAGAAGGTGCGGCGCATTCCGACAATTTCCCAATTTTTTAACAGCGGCGCATTTTGTGGCGCTCCGGAGCAGATTTCGGCGCCACCAAGCATGTGCGCCGCATCCTGAAGCTTTCTCCATCCGAAAATTTCCCAAGTGTTGATGCGGCGCCTGATGTGGCGCCTGAGCATGATTTTAGGCGCCGCCATGCCTATGTGGCGCATCCTGGGCACAGTCCAGTGTTGAAAAATCCGAATTTGACATCCTTTGACCTCCGAACATCTTCTTTTTTCATTTTAATGCCTGAAACAACATTGCAATGTATTAGAATTGCCAAAGTCTTATTAAAAAGCATAAAACAAGGTAAATTAAACTCAAATAAGCTCAATTTAACCAGTCTTATTAATATTTACAAACCACATGAAATGTCAACTAAAAACCCTAAAAACACGGTCACATGCATGCTTTTTAGGTTCATTTTAACACAATTTAAGCTCATTTAAATGTGGTTTCACATGGTGCATCAACATCCTCACACTTAAATATTGCTCGTCCCATGAGCAATGAGATCAATTAACACATCAACTTGCCAATCAAGATAATAAAGATAAAGTCTCTATAGTTCTGCCAAATCATAGATTTCAACAACAAAATGAGTTTAAAAGGGTTCAAAGTTTAAGTGCTAGAACGAGGTAAATTAATATGCATCAGTTATTAAAATCAAGTATCCAAAGCACTTACAATACAGAAAATGAATTAATTATACATAGCACTTAAAATAGGAGAGTGAATAATGTAAATATGCTTTTCTATTCCAGTCTTCAAAAATGCTCAATCTATGACTTGGTTTCACTATATTCTAGACACTTTGGCTGAGTTGTAGACGGTTGAATTCCAAAAGCTACTCATGTCACTGAATATGTGCCAGTCATCCAGTCAAGAGTTTATGAATTTTTATTTAATTCCCCTTTTAAATATAGCTTTTGTTTTTCTTCTTCTTTTCTCTTTTTGATCTTGCATTCTTCAACATTTTTTTCTCTTTTTCTTTTTGCAAGATAACTCTCTTTTTTTATTGCAGGGGGTTTTACTCCGACTTTATTTTAATTAAGCATTTAGGAAGACTTGGAACGAGCATATTCATATATAAAGAATGATTACTCCCCACAAAATAAATAACTAGTCTAATTAATCAAGTAGTTTTCTGCAAGGTAAATAGAATTGTCACCAATAATTCAAACGACTAACATAATAATTTAACGAAGTCTAGGACTTTAAACTAAGAAACCTAATACTCATTAAGTTGTAAAATCGGATTTAAGTAGAACATTTAGACTTATTTAGATTTTCTCTAGATTGGCAGTGATGTGATAGTCTCAAAACAATAGCACAACTGTGAAAGCACTATTTAAATTTAAAATAATTAATGTGTCCTTATTAAGCATGCAACATTTTATTTAAAGCATAATAAATATTAAAATAAAAATTAAGCTAAGCTCTTACCAGAATACTTCATGCAGATTGATAAAATAAAACATGAAGAGATCACACCTGGAGTATGTAGATCCCTAGAATTTCCTTTTACCAACATGGATGTTCCCTTTTTGCTTCTTCTTGGCATATCCTGCTTCTTTATATATTTATATGGTATTCACTTATACAAAAGATAATCATTAGAGCACTTGGTGAATTATAGATTAAAATAATTAAATTCTATCCATAATTTATTTAATTCAGATTTTTATTATTTTAATTTTTAAATTTTAGATTTTTAATTCTCTTTAGCCCTTTTTATTAATTAAATAAACATGGACAGATTTAAACAAAATATTAAATTCCATAAACTTACCAAAAGCAAAATACCACAAGTTCTAGCAACTATTACATAGAAGTGCCATAAGCAAAATACTACCAAAATTAATTTAATCATGACAAATTTAACAAAAAGAGAGCAATCCTATCTAATCAACAATATAGATTTCTAAAGATCTATCCGAATCATCTACTTCATCTTCCCTAGGAACATCATCACTTCCTGTAGAGCTCGAACTAGTGGTAGGAGGAATATATCGATCACCTAAACTTTCAGACATGAAGTACTCAAGTCTGGTGGAAAGTCGTGCAATCTGTGTCTGTGTACTATCCTCCTTTTTCTTCATCTCGGCTCTAAGCTGATGAATTTCATAAGGCATCCTATTGATTGCACTCTCTGCGGGCAAAGCCTTAGTACCAGATGTACTAGGTATATCAGTGTGATGAGTGGGTGCCCTACGAGGTGAAGTAGGGTAAGCTAACTCTGTACATCTTACTCCAAGCTTGGTATAATTAGTCTTGAAACAGATAGGGGGCTTTGGCTTTACATCTTGAGCATAGGCACTTAGATCTACTCCAGCTCTCTTGCAAAGTGCCCAAATCAGTGCAGGGAATCCAAGAATCTTCCTTTTTACATCAGATGCCAATTTATCCAACTCATAGGCCACCATCTCCCCAATGTCAATAGGCAACCCATTCTTCACACAGTACACAAAATACAGCTCCTCTGCATTCGGTTGTGCAGTGTGCGAAGTAGGAAACACCTTATGCTTGTAGAGCAAGTAGATCTGGTATAGCGGTGCATCCATTGAAGTGGCAACAACATTTTCCTTCTTCTCCCCTATGTAGGCAACTTCCTTTTGCTTTTCAAACATCTCTCTCAAGATCCTTTTCTCCAACTCTGGTCCTCCTTCCTCTTCATGAATAGGGTCGTGAAAGTGCTTCTTCTTTGTAGCCAGGCAAGAGACATCCACAGTACCATAAAGTTCATTAATTACTGTGGGACCATATGGCACAGGCACTCCCCTAATCCATGAAGTATAGTGATCATATCAAGCATTACATAGGAATTTCCTAGTAAGCTCCCAAGAGTAAACTCCTTTCGGATGCTCAGCAAATTTCATCCATCCTCGACTCATGAGAGCATCATGAACCGAAAATCGCTTCATGTCAGCTTCAGTGAATCCTTTGTCTTGGATAATCCATCTTTCCACCATCTTCTGATAATAAGAATATGCCGTTTGATTGATGAAAATAGCCGGATTGAAAGTGTCCCCAGTAAGTTCTTCCAGAGGGGTTGTATCATCCTTTCTGTTATGACTTTTCCTCTTCGCTTTAGAACCACGTGAATATTTATCCCCCTCCGGTGAAATTTCTTCTGGAGATTCAGCATCATCTCCCTCTTGCTGTGGATCATCCTCTGTTGGTTGAGCAGAATTGAAGGAAGTTTCGTTTCCATCCAATGAATCAGGAGCCACCAAATCATTCACAAAAATATCTTCAGCACCCACAACAGCCGGCTCCGGATCAGGTTCTCTAATAACAGGTGGTTGTGATGGGGCAGGCTCTGTGGCTTTCTGTTTCTTTCCACCATTGTTTCTGGGGTTATTCTTTCTCTTTGGTCTCATGATGGCAGAATTTGGGAAAAAGGAATTGAGATTAGAAAGCTAATTAAACTGGAAGAGAAGGGAATTGACAGATTTGGTAGAAAGTGAGAGTGACCGATTGGTAATCCCCCTTTTAAAGACGGTGAAATCTTGATTTTGTTGAGATATGAAGTGATTGATTTAATCTAGATCCAAATATACACTAAACATACGATTTGGAGTCAGTATAATGCTGTTTAGGATCCCAAAAATCGATTAGATATGATTTGAATCTTTTGGATTCGCGGATTTTTCAAAAATTCGCGTCGGTGGCGCAAAAAGTGGCGCTCCGAAGCCAATTTAGGCGCCACACAGAGAGTGTAGCGCATTTTAGAATAAAATAAAATTTAAAAATAATCCGCGGCGCCAAAAGTGGCGCTCAAGGGGGGTTTTAGGCGCCGCACAGTTCATGCGGCGCATTCTGAAGCCAACTTGGAAAAATTCTCATTTTGCGGCGCCAAAAGTGGCGCTTCAAGGCAGATTTAGGCGCCACCAAGCACATGCGGCGCATTTTGGAAAAACTTAGAAAATTTTCTAAGTTTTGCGGCGCATAAATTGGCGCTGGAAGGCGTTTTTTAGGCGCCACACTGCACATGTGGCACATTCTGTGCCAAATTCGGGCAGAATGTGTTTTTCCTAAGTTCATCCCCATGATGTCCAACATCTCCAAATCACTCAAAAATACCAATCTCACTTCTTCCACACCTCAATCAAGTCCAAATACACTTCATTGATCTTTTCAACCGTTCAAAACAACTCAATCTAACATGCTATTGGTAAGAGCTACTTTATTGAGTTCAAAAACAACTAAAAACCTTATAAGCTAAATAACAACTATCTAATGTTTCATATGATCAAAATAACTTGAATAATGGAAATGGCATATCTAGAATAGCAAAATAGTAGAAATAGAGTTTATGACACTACAATCCAAATGAAAAGCAACTAGAATGTAGCAAAACGAATGTAACAGAGTCAAATACATAGGCCTATCAATACATGTGATCTATAATGATCACAAGCCTATCTATCACTCATCTCTCGCACTCAGTCAAAATCCTCATCAGAATCATCATTGTCTCCAACTTCCTCAGATCCGTCTCCAGCATCCTCATCTTGAGCATCACCATCATCCCCATCCTCATCACCGTCTCCGGAGCCTACATAGTCCTCATCATCATCGTCCTCAGAAGGTGTCTGAGGAGCGACATATCGCTGTCCTAAGCTCTGGGAAATGAAGTACTCCAGTCTGGCTGCGTGGTAGGCCTGGGCTCGTGCATTCTTGGCTATCTGATCAGCCAAGAAATGGTGCCTTTGAGCTGCAAGTAAGGCATGCTCATTCACAGTGTTCAGTAAGTTCTGTTGGTTCATCAATAAAGTCCTAGCCCACTTAGGCTCTCCCTGATACTGCTGTGACTGCTGTGGCTGAGCCCTGCCTCGCCCTCTACCTCTGCCCCTACCACCTCGTGTACCCCGGGTGGACTGTGAAGGAGCCTCAGAATGCTCCTGGCTGGCCTGTGAAGGTGCAGGTGGTGGTGACTGCCTGGGCAACTCTCTGGGAAGTATCATAGGCTGGCATCTTATGCCAGGCAACTTGAAGTTCTTCTTCCCAAATGGAATCGGAGGCCTCATTCTCCAATCTCTATCAAACTGCCCTATGTTCACTCCTGCTTGAGCACAAAGTAGCCATATCAAACTAGGAAACATAAGAGCTGACCTCTTAGACACCCCCGGTGTCTGTCTCGGCTCAAGCGATACAAGCTCTCCCATATTGATAGGGCTCCCCATCTTGATGCAATATGGAACATACATATCCAGGGCAGTGGGTCCAGAAGTGTGAGTCGAAGGACTCAATCTCGATCTATAGAACATGAGAAGCTGGTACATAGGAGCATCCATGTCAGGCCCATGTAGCCTACTCATGTCATCATCATCATACGTGAGGATGTCCTCCTGTCCCTCAAACATAGACATCAGCACAAGTTTTTTAAAATCCTCCCTGTCATCTCCTCTCATCACCGGCTCCCAGAAGTCTCTGCCATAGGGCACATCCACTACTCCAAATATCTGATTAATGTGCTGAGGAGTAATGGGCACTCTCACCCCAAAAATCCATGAATCCTCCTCCTCAGCATTGGCTAGAAATAGCCTAGTCAGCTCCCATGAGTATGATCCAGCTGGGTGTCTCACAAACCTCTCCCAACCCCTGGATCTAATAGCATCTCGAAGCAAAGGGTGCTGTAAGTCTCTTTCTGAAAAACCCGTATCTGCAATGATCCTCTTTTTGTGGAATCTTTTGTACAGCTCATATGCCCTGGCACTCCTGAATATAGTGGCATCGAATATGCCCTCCTTGACATACAACAGATCAGGGACATAGGCTCTGGGATCTTGCCTTTTCTGTCCTCCCCTTGCCGGTTGCTCCTCCTGCTCCTCCTGATCAACCTCATCATGATCTTCCTCCCCACCCACAGCCTCAGGGACAAGCTCCTGAATAACTAATGCAGCAGATCTCCCTCTCCTAGGTCGAGAGGAAGTGGAACTCGTGCCAGGTGCCTTCCCCCGAGAGGCTCTAGAAGGGGCCTGTGAATGATCAGATGCCTCAGGCTGCTCAGGCTGAATGGGCTAGTCAGGCTGATTGACCTCCTGCTGGTCATCAGCGGGTACTGTAGTATGCCTCGAAGAAGCAGCACTCTTGAACTTGCTCTTCCTGAAATAGGAGAGAAGTCCCTTGGACTTGGAAGCACCTCCTGAGCCCTGTGGTGGATCCATCTGTATCAGATTTTTCGTACGGAGTCTGCGATGTTAAAAAATATGCCTCATCAGGAATAGGAGTAGGAATGCTATCCGGTGACTGTGGATCATAAATCCCTATCCTCCCATCGGGCATTGGTATATACCTATAACCCGATTTCTTAGGGAGGTTTGGAGGATTACACATTATTTCAGTACCTGGTTGTACAAAAACTTTGGGTTCATATCATATATATGCATTGCCTCCCATCCTCACACTTAAGTTTAAACCAAAGGTTAACTTAAGTGTTAAGTATAAAGCAAACATATACATCAACCTAGAATGTGGGATTTAAATGACTCAATGACCAAAATGTTGCATTTTAAAAGCTATGAATCCTAAACTTTGTTTAAACATAACATCCATTTCATTCTAAAGTTTAAAATTCATGTTAAAGCATGCCCTTTTAACAAAAACTCTTGTTTTATTAAATTTCCAGATTTTTAATTTTCAAAAATCCCAAATTTTTAAATGTAATCCAAAAATCTTCACATTATGCAAGAAGCTCATGTTCTACAACACTTGTTCATGTTCAAACTAGGATTTAGACAATTAAAAACAAGTTTAATCCCACATTCTAACAATACCCAAAATTTGAGCAACAACACAAATACCACAATTAATGCATTCCAAAGCACTAGAATATGATAGAATTTGAATTGGGATAGCCATTCTTACCTAAATTGAAGGATTTGAGCACTTTGGAGTAGAATCCCCAAACTTGAAGAACTAGGGTTGAAGAACCCTAATTTGATTTAAACAAAGCAAAATTTGGATTTTGGAATGAGAATTTGAACAATGTGGATGAGAATTGATAGGAAGGAACAAGAATTGGAGAATTTTACCGGAGTGGTGCAAATTGTGTCGCTTGGGAATGGAGAGAATGGCGCTCGGTGGTCTCTTGGAAGAGAAAGGGCTCGATCGATCGAATGGAATGGGGAAGGAAAAGAAATTTTTGGGATTAAAATCCCGTTTCTGGACCGGGTCAGGCGCCAATGTGGCGCTTCAGAGGCTCCTTCGGCGCCGCACAGGCTGTGCGGCGCATGGTCGGATCAAGAAATTTTCTAAGTCCTTATGCGGCGCAATTTGTGGCGCTGCGGAGCAATTTTATGCGCCACACAGTATGTGTGGCGCATAACCTGACTCAAAACAAATTTAGGTCCGAAAATGGCGCAGAACGTGGCGCTTTGGAGCGGCCACACATACTGTGTGGCGCATAAACTGACTCCAGACATTTTCAATGTAGAAGTTGGCGCATATTGTGGCGTCTGAGCTTGATTTTAGGCGCCACCAAGAAGGTGTGGCGCCTGAACTGAGTCTGTGACACTCGAATTTTAGCTCAAACTCAACCAAAATGATAGCCAATTCACTCCCTAAGATTAGCAAGTCAGATCTAGCATATATAGCCTCCTTAAATCTTCCCGGGTCATAATTCCCTTCAATTAAACCAATTAGTCCATATAAAATTCCCTTTTCACATCTCCATCGAGTCAACTTTGAACATGTTAAGATCAATCACCAAGCACACACGATTCCTACCATTTCTCAATGTTTTGCTACTTATTCCAATTCACATGTAATGTCTTACTCAATTTATTCAAACACATGCAATTAAAGCAACATAGAATTCAAAACAACATAATTAAACTAAAAGCAACATTTAGCTCAATTAAAACAAGAACAATAAAGCATATAAAAGCACATAAACAATAAAATGTAAAATATTTTTGTCTTTTTCTTTCATTTTATAATTTTTATTGATTTTTATAATTTAATTAATAAAAACTTAACATAATTAAAAATGCAATGCACTTACTTCAATAAGCAGATTTAAATAACCAAAGGCTTAACATTAATTTGTTCAATGAATTTAACTTCATCTCCAAAATAATGTTTAAGTCTTTGACCATTTACAGTGAATTCCCTTTCATCATCAGCTTTTAAAACTACTGCACCATTATCCAACACTTTAACAATCCTAAAAGGCCCTGACCACTTTATCTTCAATTTACCAGGAAACACTTTAAATCTAGAATTATACAAAAGCACTAATTGACCGGCCTTCAAACACCTTAGGCCCAAGCATTTTTATCATGATAAAGTTTTGTTCTTTCTTTATAAATTAGAGCATTGTCATATGCATGACGTCTCATTTCTTCTAACTCATTAAGATCAACCTTTCTTTTCTCTTGAGCTTCTTTAAATTCAAAATTTAATTTCTTCATCGCCCAAAGTGATTTAAACTCAAGTTCAAAGGGTAAGTGACAAGCTTTACCATAAACCAATTTAAACGGGGTCATACCTATAGGTGTTTTAAATGGCTGTCCTATAAGCCCATAATGCTTCATCTAACTTAAAAGCCCAATCTTTTCTAGATTTTCCTACAGTGTCTTTTTAATCTCGCGATTAGTGACTTCTACTTGACCATTGGCTTGAGAATGATAGGGTGTTGTTATCCTATGATGAACATGAAATCTAGATAACAATTGGTTAACAAGCCCTATTGACAAAGTGAGATCCACCATCACTAATGATTGCTTTAGGCACACCAAAACGAGTGAAAATTTGCTTTTTCAAAAATTTAATCACTTGTTTAGCATCATTTAAAGCACATGCTTCGGCTTCTACCCATTTTTGACACATATTCTACAGCAACTAGAATATATAATTTCCCATTAGATGGTGGAAATGGACCCATAAAATCAATTCCCCACAAATCAAACAACTCAACATGCATAATTCCTTTTAAAGGCATTTCATCTCTTTTAGTGATATTACCGGCCCTTTGACATACGTCACATTTTTGCAAAATGATCTAGCGTCCCTATAAATATTAGGCCAATATAAACCACCTTCAAGTACCTTATGAGCTGTCCTATTTGGTCCAACATGTCCTCCTCCAAGTCCTCCGTGGCACGCTTTTAAAACTTTCCCAAAATCCTCATCAGGGATGCATCCTCCTTATGATTTGATCTGCACACAGTCTAAACAAATAAGGTTCATCCCAAATAAAATATTTAGCATCAGTTTTAAACTTTTGCCTTTGGCTATGCCATTTTAAATGGTCAAGAATTACACCACATGCCAAAATAATTCACAAAATCAGCAAACCATGGATCAGAGGAAGTTTTATTTATTAAATACAAATTTTCATCAGGAAATGCATCATTATTAATTTTTCTTCCCTTTTTCATGTTCCAGTCTCGACAAGTGATCAGCTACAGGATTTTCATCACCTTTCCTATCTTTAATCTCTAAATCAAACTCCTGTAACAATAAAACCCATCGAATTAACCGTGGCTTTAGCATCTTTCTTTGCAAATAAATATTTAATAGCAGCATGATCAGTGTAAACTACAGTCTTAGAGCCAATCAAATAGGGTATTAAATTTTTCACATGCATACACAACAGATAATAACTCTTTTTCAGTGGTAGCATAATTGCGTTGTGCAGAATTTAAAGCTTGACTAGCATAATAAATAACTTGAAGCTTCTTATCCTTTCGTTGACCCAACACTGCTCCAACAGTGAAGTCGCTAGTGTCACTCATGATCTCAAATGGTAAACTCCAGTCAGGTGGCTGAATAATTGGTGCAGTCACCAATGCTTCTTTGATCCTATTGAACGCCTCAATACACTCCTCAGTAAAAATCAAATTCAACATCTTTACACAGAAGTTTAAATAGAGGCAATGCAATTTTAGAAAATCTTTTATAAACCTTCGATAGAATCCAGCATGTCCCAGAAAACTTCTCAAAGTTTTTAAATTATTTGGAGGTGGAATTTTTGCAATCACTTCTACTTTAGCCCTATCAACTTCAATGCCATTTTTAGAAATCCTATGTCCTAAGACAATACCTTCATTAACCATAAAATGACATTTTTCCCAATTAAGAACTAAATTTGACTCCTCACATCTAATCAGAACTTTTTCCCAGATTAATTAGACATTTTCAAAATCAGATCCAAATACAGAAAAATCATCCATAAATTACCTCAATGCATGTCTCAATTAAATCTGAAAATATAGACATCATGCATCTCTGAAATGCTAGCTGGAGCATTACACAAACCAAATGGCATTCTTCCTATATGCAAATGTACCGTAGGGACAGGTAAAAAGTAGTTTTATCTTGATCCTCAGGTGCAATTGAACTTGATTATAACAGAATAACCATCTAAAAGCAATAAAATTCATGACCAGCTAAACGCTCTAGCATTTGATCAATAAAAGGCAATGGAAAATGATTCTTTCCTAGTCTTATCATTCAATCTCCTATAAATCAATGCAAACACGCCATCCAGTAGTAGGTCTAGTAGGTACTAATTCACCATTTTCATTTCTAATCACAGTCATACCTCCTTTCTTAGGCACTAATTGTACAGGACTCACCCACTGACTATCAGAAATAGGATAGATAATACCTGCATCGAGTAGTTTAATCACCTCTGCTCTTACAGCTTCTTGTAGATGTGGATTCAGTCTCCTTTGGGCTGTCTCACTGGCTTGTCGTCCTCCTCCATGTAAATCCGATGTGTGCACAATGCTGGACTCAGTCCCTTGATGTCAGCTATTGTCCAACCTATTGCTCTAACATGCTTACTCAACACTTGGGTTAATGCATTTAATTGATCATCATTTTATTTATTACTTGCAATAACAGGTAAAGTATCATTCTCACCAAGAAAAACATACCTCAAGTGTGATGGCAGCTCTTTCAATGTCAATGTAGGTGGCTTTTCAACAGACGGGACTAACTTAGACTCTTCTATTGCACATGCTACTTGCACAGGTAATCCTCCCTCACACTTACTTTCAGCTAAGTCCTCACAACTCTCTCCTAGCTGCTCAAATTTCCTATAGGGATCATGTCTAGCAAAGAACTCTCTCTCAATCACCTCATCCTCCTGATAGATAGCTGTAACTCTATTACACTGGTAGGTGTCAGAACTAGCGTGTTGTGTTTTAGTTGTCTTAGAAATGTCAAACGACACTTGTTCATTACCTACTTTAAGTGTAATTTTACCATCATCCATATCAACCATAGCCCTACCAGTTTGCAGAAATGGTCTACCTAAAATCAAAGGAATATCAATGTCTTTCTCCATATCAAGGACAACAAAGTCAACAGGGAAAATGAAACTCTCTACTTGAACAGGAACGTCTTCTACAATGCCTAAAGGAGTCCTAATAGATCTATCAGCGAGCTGTAGCTACATCCTAGTAGGCTTTACGACTCCTACTCCAAGCTCTCTAAAGACATGTAAAGGCATCAGATTAATGCTAGACCCAAGATCACATAAAGCTTTGTTGAATTCTTTAGTGCCAATAATGCACGGAATAGTGTAACTCCCGGGATCTTTTTGTTTAATAGGTTGCCTTCTTTGCAGGATTGCACTACATTCCCCTGTCAGTGTCACTTTCTCTTCATCATCAACACTCCTATTTTTTGATAGAATTTCTTTTAAAAACTTAGCATAAATAGGCATTTGTGCTATAGCATCAGAAAAAGGAATGTCAATTCTCAAATTTTTAAAACACTTCTAAGAATTTAGCAAAATCCTTGTCATCTTTTGCCTTTTTAAGACGCTGTGGATATGGAATAGGTGGCTGGTATGACTTGACTGGGACAGCAGACTTTCCCTTATCCTTACTCTTGTCAACACTAAGCCTCTCACTCTCCTTAGGTCTATCAGTATCTTTCTGCTAACTTTCTTCCTCTGCATCCTCACCTTGATCGTCTACAGTATCAGCTGAAACCGCTGGATCATCTAAGGTAGGGTAAGGATTAGGTAATTCATTTTTATTCCTTAAAGTGATTGCTTTACACTGCTCTTTTGGATTAGGATCAGGCATGCTTGGTAGTGTTCCTTTGCTGTCTATTTGAAGTATCCCTAGCAATTTGACCAACTTGAACTTCCAGATTTCTCATTGAGGCTTGCATTTGTTGTATTGTTTGTTGTTGAGACACGATTGTGTTCATTAACTCTTTTAGATTGACCTCATCACCTCCTTGGTTTTGTTGCAGCTGTGGTTGAGGTTGAAAGTTCCTAGACTGTTGGTTAGGGTAAAAGGGTTGATTTTGATTTCTGTTTTGATTGAAGTTTTG
>JAOANR010000015.1:36504990-36587178 GCA_030278955.1 Hygrophila difformis
TATCTGTTCAGGAAATGATTTTCAAATCCATTATTTTCCAAAATTGTTGTTTGTTGGAAATCTAAGATTAAATATTACACCGAGATGGGGTCCACTTGGACTCAAATACAGTGTAGTAAATAATTTCAGAGGAACATCATCCAGGCCTTGGTTATTTTCTAAGATAGGGTTGAGTTTTCTTTTAACTGCTATCCTCTTCTGCCAAAGCCTATTTTTGAGTCCTGAGTGAGTGCATCCGGAACGAACTAAATCATTAGTTCGTTTCATTATTTTGTATTTCATAATCACCCGGAAGGAAGTGAACACACTAGTGGTTCACCAAGAGCCGGGAATTCTTGATCCATACTCCTTCATCCTGATGGGGAGCTGTCTTTTACTACCAGGGTCAGATTTTCAAAACCTCCGAGTGATAGGTTTTAAATGCTTTCTTTACTGCTTTCTTTTAACCGCTTTCATTAGAGGTCACTCGGTTGTATTGAGAGTTGCGTAACTGCTACTAGGATTGACAGTTAAGGGATAGTTTAGGACTTAATTAGAATCTTTGGGTGTGACATGGGGGAATGATAGTAGTACTTGGCATTTCAATAAATGATATGTCGGGTGTTGCTTTTCCACCACAGAGGAAGTAACACACCCAGGCCAGGGCAGTTACGAATCTGTGGTATCTTAGAATCTGTGGTCTTGAGAACATGTAAACTCATATTGTAAGTACCTGTCTGTTAAAGGGAAAGCATAACTGAGAGCATGAGAATTAGCTATCTGATAGAATTATCCCAAACAAAGATCTGTGTATAAAAATGGAAGTTTAATACTGCTATATCTAAATCTTGTCCAATTTTCATTCTTTTCTCCTGTCCCTTCTGTCTACATTGTGATTCAGCTTCACGGTTGGCACAATGTAATTTTTCCTTGCTTTCATAGATAATGTTAGATAATGTTTATCGCATTCTTAGAATAATCTTTACCCGCTTTCTAGAACAGACTTATTCGTTTTGTAGAGTAAATTTAAATGCTTTTGTAGTTAGTTTAAATTCAGTCAGTAGTTATTAATCACTTTTCAAACCCATTGAGCAATACGAATGGAAAAATCTAGTAAAACGACGTGGGCCCTGCTTCTATCGCACATCCTCCAGTGAGCGATCCGGTCTTACTATAAATTACTGCAATTTTTGACACCGTGCGCTTTCGGGCCACAGTTTCTTAAACACGAGCAATAACACACATGACTACTTATAAATATATCCCTAATCACAACCCCGCCATCATGAATTGGTTTCATTAAATAAAACCTAAACCAGGATCATGATTTTTCAGAAAATACTCAGGGAGTGGAAATCTGTCAAAAGTTTCATGGCAAGAAATCTCATGTCAAGAATTGATGAGAAATATCATGGCACATGTGCCGGGGACCCTCAGTGTGACAGGCTGAAGGTCAACCTATCCCGGCTGTACCATGAGATTTGTCAACAGTTTCATGACAGAGAGGACCACATCGCCATTTGAAATTAAAGCACCACACTTGAGTAATAAGAAGACTAACAATCTTGATGTATCCCTAAACCCCTTCCCGTGAATCATAACTCTTTTCATTTGATAAATCTAACCTGGTGTATTTTAGAAAACGCTCGTGTGGGAAATTGTCAAAAAGTTTCATGGCGCCGTTGCCGGGGAGGATGCAGCGCCGTTTTACTAAGAGAAATACATTCCTCATTGCTCCTAGAATAGCCTATACATATAATTATAAATATTCACCTTCAGAACCAATTCTAACCTGGGGATTGTACAGGTACTGTCATCATTGAAGCCGTTGTTCTATGCAAAGGAGGAAGCAGACGCCAGCCGAGATCCCGTTTAATTCAGAGATAGAAAAGACAGCTCGACGTCTTAGGGCGGAGACTAAACGAAGAAGGGAACGGGAACGACAGGCATTACTTTCGCCAAGCACCAGCAGCGATATTTCCGAGATGGCAAACCCGGACATCCCACCAATCATTCAACCCAATCCCCCACTTCGCAACATTGAGGAAGACCCCGAAAATGCTGATAACGATGATTTGGATGATCCCCCTCCCCAGATCATACAAGGAGGTGGGAACCCACCAAACATGGAGCAGCAGCACTTCGAGGCACCCCCTCCCAATCCGAACCATCAAAACCCACCAAACAACCAGAACCAACCAAATCAGCAAAATTTCCAAAACCAGCAGAATCAGCAATACCATAACCCCCATCAGAATCCCCCGAATCCGAATGATTTCAATGATCCGAGGAACTATTTCATGCCTCAGAACTACTACCCACAGCAGTACCAAGGCGGGCCTGAGAACAATCATCAAGCAGCAGCTGCTGCTGATTACATGCAGCCGACTTTAGAACCATATCTGAATATTCCTGGACAAGCTCCATTCTTGGCTAGGAACTTCGAATTGAAACCGGCCCTAATCAATCTAGTCCAGAGCAACCAGTTTGCCGGAGCAAGCCATGAAGACCCCCATGATCACCTGCAAACCTTCCTAGAATTGTGTGACACGATCAAAAATCGTGATGTGAAACTTTTGACAAATTTCATTAACACGAGTATTTTTCAATAAAAATATATCAAGTTTGAAGTTATTAAATGAAAGGAGTTATGATTAACGGAAAATGGGTTTAGGGATATATTAAGAGTATCACTTTTTATTACTCAGGTGGGATGCTTTAATTTCAAATGGCGCTGCAGTCCTCTCATGTCATGAAACTTTTGACAAGTCTCATGATACAACCGGGATAGATTGACCTTCAGCCTGTCACACTGAGGGTCCCCGGCATATGTGCCATGATACTTCTCATGATTTCATGTCATGAGATTACCTACCATGAAACTTTCGGCAAATTCCCACTACATGAGTATTTTCTGAAAAATCACATTTTTATTTACTCGTGTTAAGAAACTGTGCCCCCGAAAGCGCACGGAGTCAAAAATTGCAGTAATTTATAGTAAGTACCGGATCGTTCACGGGAGGATGTGCGATAGAAGCAGGGCCCACGCCATTTACTAAGATTTTCCACTCGGTTACTCGATTCAAGTTTGTGATTGAATTACCAACTACTCGACAGAATTTAAACTAAGTTATGAAAGCAATTAAAATAAAGCAGATAAAATTATTCTAGAAAGCGAGTTAAACTTAATCTAAGAAAGCAATAAAATTATTCTAGGAAAGCGGTTAAAAATTATCTAAGAAAGCAGATTTAAATTATGACAGAGGGGACAGGAAGAAAAGAATAAAGATTGGACAAGATTCAGATGAAACACAATTAAACTTCCATTTTAATACACAGATCTTTGTTTGGGATAATTCATCAGTTAGCTAAATCTCATGCTCTCTATACCATGTTCCCTTTAACAGACAGGTACTTACAGTAAAAGTTTACATGTTCTTAAGAAAATAAATTCTAAGATACCACAGACGCATAACCACCCTTGCAATGCATTGCTAAGGTATGTTAATTATCTGTGGTGGACAAGCAGCACCTGACAAATCATTTATTGAAGTGTCAAGTACCGTTATCATTCCCCCATGTCACGCCCAAAGATTCTAATTAAGCCCTGAACTATCCCTTAACTCTCAGTCCTAGTAGCAGTTACACAACTCTCAATACAGCCGAGTGACCTCTAAAGAAAGCAGTTAAAAGAAAGCATTAAAGAAAGCATTTAAAATCCTATCACTCGGAGGTTTCTGAAAGTTTGACCCTGGTAGTAAAAGAAAGCCCCCAGTCAGAATGACCGGATGTGGATCAAGAATTCCCTATTCTCGGTGAACCGCTCGCAGTGTTCACTTCTCGTCGGGTGGTTATGAGATACAAACTAATGAAACGAACTAATAAATTAGTTCGTTCCGGATGCACTCACTCAGGACTCAAAAATAGGCTTTGGCAGAAGAAGATAACAGTTGAAAGAATACTCAACCCTACCTTAGAAAATACCCAAGGCCCGAATGTTGTTCCTCTAGTGTTACCTATCACACCTTGTCGGAATCCAAGTGGAATCTGACCCAGTGCAATATTTAATACAAGATTTCCAACAAACAGCAATTTTGGAAAATAATAAATCTGAAAATCATTCCCTATCAGGTACTAGACTCTCAATTAAAACACAGATCCTTTCAGTCTAGGTGAGACCTAATCGCTGACTCTGCTTCTAATTTCCCAAAATCAACCCCCAGTCGGATATGAATTAGTCATAACTGTCGAATTTATCCCTTACTCAGATCCGGATTTACAAATGAATTTTTGTTGGAAATTTATTATGAGACATCTGATTAAAATCAAGACTCCTGTGTCCAAGGGAAGGATCCCAAAATAATATTGACCACAATATCTACATAATAATATCATGCATAAAGTTATAGAGAAGTGTAAAATTAAATAACCCAAAATATAAGGTGGGTTTAGACAGAAGTTGACACACAGAGATGAAATAGCCGGGGATGAGAAGAATTTTGGCTAAAGAGAGTGCCAGAAATAACTGGGGTGATCTGGACTGCAAACATCTGCTATCCAGTTCCCAATTATTCCAAATGGAAAGATTTTTAGACAGAAGGGAATTCCAAGTGACGGTGACCGCCGTCATTCAGCTCCCTTTTGTCTGTGAATGGAAGAAAAACCCACATATTTTCTTGTTGTAATACTTCTCAAATAATGTTGGTCGACATCATTTAATAATACTACAACTTGAATTCAGGTTTTGAAATTAAGATAAAGAGAATAAAACTGTATCCGGATAGGAGTCAGCTGAGCAGCTATTATAATCCCGGATGGATGAACCGCCAAGGCTTCCACCGGCCACTATCCAGACCATGCAAAATAACAATCTAATAATTAATATACAGACCACGAGCTAGTCATCCGTGTGGGAATACCCGCCAACATTAGTCTGTTATATCTCTTACTAGCTGTTTCACACAACACGGAAAAGACAAAATAAATAAAAGAAAATATTTTTGGGTCATCTTGCATGAGAGACATTGGTTTCTCATGCAAGGTATGGAAATGAATCCATAATTACTCTTCATGTCTAAATAATCACTCATTCCATAATTAATTAATTAATTACAGTCCGGATTATATACTTAGATCATTAGAGTTTAATTTTTTGTAGAAGAATCTTTTAATGGGGAATTGAACAAAGTTCTTTATATCAAATTAATCATGGGTTGAGATCATTGGATCTCAACCTCAAAATATTAATATAAAGGTTCAATTAATTAATGGAGTGAGATGAAGAATAAAAATTTGGCAAAAGGGTGCCACTTTGTCGCGATGCAGAGTTTATGTCGCGGAGCGTGGCTCCGCGACAAAGGTTTCGCGACAAAGGGGTGGGAAAATAAGAGAAATGGGATTTTGAAAATTAGGGTTTGTTTTGTCGCTAAGCAAAAATTTTGTCGCGGAACATGGTTCCGCGACAAGGAGGCATAGCGACAAAGAGGGTTGAAAATTGGTAAGGACATAATTCCTGGTCGCGGAACAAGGATTTTGTCGCGGTACGTGATTCCGCGACAAAGATTCCGCGCCAGAGTCCTCCCAGAATAAAATTACAAGTATTTGGGTCCTTGGTCGCTAATCAAGGATTTTGTCGCGGAACGTGGTTCCGCGACAAGAGTTGCATCGCGACCAAGGGGTTTCAAAATAATGGCAAGGCATAATTTTCTGTCTCGGAATAAAATTTTGTCGCGGAACGTGGTTCCGCGACAAGGGTGCTCCGCGACAAAAGCCATGCAGACAAATTGCAAGAATTTGGTCCTTTGTCGCTAAACATGGGTTTTGTCGCGGAACGTGGTTCCGCGACAAAGTGTATGGCGACAAAGGGTTTTAAAATTTTATAAAAATTTGGCAGCATAACGCCTAATATTGCATTGCGGGGGAGTGCGTTGTGATCCGTGGGATCACAACGGAAAAATTACGTTGCAACCCGTGGGGTTACAACGTGATGCAATACAATATAAGAGAAATGCAATTTGTATAAATATGCATAACACTTTAATAACATCCCTTTTTAGATCTATCACACTAGACTAAAGTAAAATAAAACAACAACTAAAATAAAAATGCAAGCAACTACTAAACTAAACAGCAAGCTAAGTCAAACAGGAACAAAAATCTAAAAAAGGAAGCTAAACTAAAATAATAAACCTATCAAGGGATGATATCAAGTGATTATGCATTTTATTAATACTAAGAAAGCATTAAAATCTATCTAAATAAAAATTTGGTCAAGTGACCCAAAAATAAAAACAAAGCAGTACATAAAATGGAAGAGAGATCCATACACATTTTTGGTGGAACATTTTCTTTATAACATCAAAAACCAAAAATGGGTTAAACACACCCATTGATTAAGTGTTTTTAACCCAAAAATACAAAATATAAAACTGGAAAAATAAAATGAACACTAGCTACACTTATTTATTACAAAGCATAAATTAAACTAAGCTAAGATCTACTACATTGCATAAAATAAATAAAACTATCTACCTACACTAATTTTGAGAGCACAGTGGTGCCTCCAAAACAGTAAAATAAACTAAAGTGTAGCTAGGTTACTGTTCAAGGGGGTGGGAGGTTATATTTATAGAGGTGGAAAATTAGCCCTAGGCCCATTAGGCCCATCTGGTCGCCAAACAACTGCTTTGTTGCGGAACAAATTGGTTAGGGACAAAACACTTTTTAGCTCCAAGATGGCGCCCAGGAGGGGCGGGAGTTCGAGATCCAGGGGAAAAGACAAACTTTCCATGTATTGCGGGACTTGAGGTCCTGGGAGCTTGGAACAGATTGAGCATGTGGGAGAATAAAGTGGGAGTGGTCACGTGAGGGGCTGTCTCGGAGGGGCTGTCTCTGTCGCGGAGAGGCTGTCGCGGTCGAGGTCCATTTTGTCGCGGAACCTGGTTCCGCGACAAAATTTTGTGCTTTGATTTTCCTCTCACAGTCTCGGAATAATTTTTGGGCGCGGAGCAAATTTTTGGGCGCGGAGTACTTTGTCGCGGTGTACCCTTCCGCGACAAAGGGTTATTTTCCTCTCTCTCCTTCTTTTTCGATTCCAGCTTTCCCTTCTTTATTTTGCTTTCTCCCATTTCTCTTTCCTCTCCATCTTTCTTTTTCATTTCTTTTCCATTCTTTCTTTTCTCCATCTCTTTTCATTCCCAGTTTTCCACAATCTCTTTTCTTCTTCTTTCCTCTTCATTCTCGTTCTTCTTTCTTTCTTGTTCTTTCCTCTCTGTGTTTGGTTGTTGCACTGATGTCGGATAGAGGAGGGGGGCGCTGTAGATGGTGGCCGGATCTGGGCGACGGCGGAGTGATGGTGGCGCGAGGGCGTCGGGGCAGTGGAGGCGGAGCTACGGCTGTCGAGGGCGGTGGTGCTGGCGGCGACAGGAGGATGATGGACGGAGGAGCTGGAATTTGGGGATGGGGGCTGTCGGCTGCATTGGTGGTTTGAAAAGGAGATGGATGGTGGTGGATTGGTGGTGCGTTGGCTGTGGTTGGTTGTGGGTGTTGGTGTGGATTTGGGGATGGAATTGGTGGTGGTGTGACTGAGATGAGGCGGCGATCGAGATGGGTATGGTGGTGGCGCGGCTGTACAGAGGCTGTTCGCCGGAGATGATTGAGATGGGGCGGTGGCGGACGATGGTGGCGCGAGGTGGAGGAGATGGAGGGATGGTGTTGGTGACGGATGGCGGCGACCGGCGGTGGCGGCTAGGGTAGGGGTTAGGGTTAGGGTTGGTGATAGAGTATTGGGCTTTGGTGTATGGGCTTGTTTGGGTTTGGACTGAAAATGCCTATTGGGCTTAGTGTAGAACATGGCCCATCAGTGTTAATTTCTTGGGCTGAACAGATTGGATAGATTGGATTGGACTAGACCAAATTAAATTATAACACCTGCAATTAATTAAAGATTAAGAGTGATTAGTGGATCAATTTAATTCTTAATTAAAACAGAAATTGAAAATAGAGATAAACATAAGAAATATAAATATATACATCAAAATAAAATATAAAATAGTATAGATATAATATCTATTTCACTTGATCATTTGGTTTGTGTTCCATTTGATGAACCCATGTTCCACCGAATAGACAACATCAAACCAAACTAATCAAGTGTACGATTTTTAATATTTTTATCATGTTTTTGGATTTTTTAATATAAAATTATTAAAAATAACAATATTTTTGTATTTTTCAATACCAGCTTATTATTTATACAAACTTGCATAAATATGTTAAATTCAACTGCTTTCTTATTTAAATAAGAACGGAATGCGATCAAATGTCCGTATTAGACACGGAAATAGATTGAAAATAATGGTCAATTTTGGCCATTATCAACATCCTCACATTTAATACTGATCGTCCCCGAGCAGTCAGAGTCAATGTTCCTAAGAACACGGACTCTACATATTCAATCTATTTTCGTGGCTTCAAAAATTTCATTCTTTTTAGATTGGGATAAGACAATAAAAAACTACAAGTATTAAATTCCCTTGATTGCAGTGTTTAATAAAATGATACTTGCTCACTATATCGGGCCTACAAATCAGTCATTATTGATAATTCTTCATGAACATCATGTTTAGAAAAATTCATTGATTTAATTCTAGAATTAAAGTATGACATGAACATAATTAAAAGCAGAGCCTCGCATATAGTAGAAACGGAAATTTCACTCACTCTCAAAAAGGGGTTTTATCAATGAGCACTCATAATCAAATTTAATTAAATTATCCCATATGCTTGCAATTGGACCAACTCGCCACCGGCTCATTTCTTTAAATCGAGATCATGAGGTCTTATTCAAGGGTTATAACGGGGCATACGGTTGTAACATTTGGTAAGGAATGGAATGTTTGGGCTAAAAAGTGGCAAGAATTTATTCTATCATTACTTGGCATATTTTTATTTAAAAATTTATGATCATCAACATTTTTCTTTTTTTTTCTTTTGTTTTTCTCTTTTCATATTGCATGACATTAGACTATGTCTAATTTGCTTTGCCATTTGCAATTTATTTATGTTGAATGGATCTCAACATGTTCATTTTTCTTTTCTTTTCTTTTTTTTTTTTTTTTTTTGAATCGGTTTATTGAATACCGATTTGATGACTTGATGATCATAAATTTAATGCCTTGATAAAATTCATTCTTACACACTTGGGTTTAAATTTTCTTGGTCTTTTTAGAAGGCTTGGAATAATATAGAGGGCTCCAAAGAAAAATTAGGCTTATAGGCTCAAATTGGTTAATCCTAAAGGGAAAATATTTTTGGGTTTGGAATTCAAAAGAAGGCCAAAAATTTTGGGTTTCTAAGTGCCTCGATCATATGCTCGATTTTTGGAGTATGGCATGGTCTTGAATCGGTCCCAATCGCAAGTTCTAGTTTCCTTTAATTAAAATGATTTTCACACATCAAAGAAAAGAATGAGTAAAAATGACTCATGGCTCAAATCTCACATGGAATGGTTCATTCATGTCATACAATATTCTTAAATTTAATCTTTGAAAAATTCTCACACTTTATTCAATTAAATTCTCAACATGAGGACTCATTACCCAACAAGATGATGATATCATTAAATTTTTATAGCTCAAAACCTCAAAAATTCATATCATGCATGTCTTCAATTATATTATCCCAATTTAAAAGTTTGAAAATTTAATCATAAACCAAAATCGAATATGTGAATCATTGACATATTTATACATGCTTTATGCTGGGTTTAAATATAAAATAATAAAAATAAGCAAAAAGAATTTTTTTTTTTTTTTTTAAGTGAAGAATCAACATCCTCACATTTTGAGCCTTGCTCGAAATGTGAATAAATCAATTCCTACTTAAATAAATTATCAAAATCAAAATAACACAAGAGAGGAGGGAGGGAGGGGGAAAATATTTACACAAAAGCTAGGAACATAATTCCGATAGCCTTTTTCGTCAAATCAATTAAATATTCGACGATTTTGGCTATGTGTGATTGTTTGGTTCATCGAGCAAGGCAATTGTTCGATGCCCAATACTTAGAAAAATTCTGATTTTCATCAAAATTGTTCAATCACATTTTTGAATTTTATAGAATTTAATCTACTATATTTGCTTGCATAAATTAGGTTGGATTAATTCCGTTCTCATAGAAGTTATTCCGGATTTTAAATTGCTTTAAATTCCAAGAATACTTTCAATTAATCACAGAATCGATCCAACTGGGAACCTGTTTTGAAGCTTTAATTTTCTTTTTGGTGATTCCACAAATTCCTGCAGAGCAAACACAGAAGAAGTTATCGGGTTTTCTCAAAAATATCAACATCCTCACATTTAGAGTCTTAGTACTCTAAATGTGAGTTAATTGATTAATACCCAAATTATTTAATAATATCCACAAGAGATATAAATATAAATATATGTATACATATAATTTTGACTTGCAGAAATTTAGGTTGGATTAATTCTGTGCTTGTGAAAATTATTCCGGATTTTATATTTCTTTAAATTTCGGATATCCGGATATAATCTTCAGTCAATTACAGAACTAATCCAACCGGGAACCTCTTTAGATGCTCAGTCGGGACAGGGGCGACGGAAAGTGAGATGATGGCCGTGGCTTGTCCGATGGTGGTGAGCAATTGGTAGTCCGAAGATCTGCTGCTCCATTTGTTGTTTCACCAGTGATGAGAGTTTCCTCAGCGCAGTGGTGGTAATGAGGTGGATGGGCGATGGAGCAGCGGTTGAGCTTCGTGGTCCGGATGTGGTGGAGATGACAAACACGTGAGTCTCACGTGTTGTGCAATTTACAATTGCCAATTAGTGTAGCTCCACTGCTACACTTCTCCATTTCTTTGATTTCTCGTTTAATTAACCTAGATTTTGCAATTGGCGAAGTGTAATTAAACGAAAAATCAAAGTAGTGTAGCCCCACTGCTACACTTCCACATTTAACTCCGTACACCATTTTGGTGGCTCCATGATTCCTGCAAGCAAAAATACCCAATTGGTTAGGTTTTCCCCTCAAATCAACATCCTCACATTTAGAGTCTTAGTACTCTAAATGCTTAATTGATTTGAGGGTACTTCTCTGTTCTGAAATAAACACACTAAACTAACACTAAACTAACTATGAGTAATCAGGAGTGTAATTCTTTTAATAAACGACGCTGCATCCTCCCCGGCAACGGCGCCATGAAACTTTTGACAAATTTCATTAACACGAGTATTTTTCAATAAAAATATATCAAGTTTGAAGTTATTAAATGAAAGGAGTTATGATTAACGGAAAATGGGTTTAGGGATATATTAAGAGTATCACTTTTTATTACTCAGGTGGGATGCTTTAATTTCAAATGGCGCTGCAGTCCTCTCATGTCATGAAACTTTTGACAAGTCTCATGATACAACCGGGATAGATTGACCTTCAGCCTGTCACACTGAGGGTCCCCGGCATATGTGCCATGATACTTCTCATGATTTCATGTCATGAGATTACCTACCATGAAACTTTCGGCAGATTCCCACTACATGAGTATTTTCTGAAAAATCACATTTTTATTTACTCGTGTTAAGAAACCGTGCCCCCGAAAGCGCACGGAGTCAAAAATTGCAGTAATTTATAGTAAGTACCGGATCGTTCACTGGAGGATGTGCGGTAGAAGCAGGGCCCACGCCATTTACTAAGATTTTCCACTCGGTTACTCGATTCAAGTTTGTGATTGAATTACCAACTACTCGACAGAATTTAAACTAAGTTATGAAAGCAATTAAAATAAAGCAGATAAAATTATTCTAGAAAGCGAGTTAAACTTAATCTAAGAAAGCAATAAAATTATTCTAGGAAAGCGGTTAAAAATTATCTAAGAAAGCAGATTTAAATTATGACAGAGGGGACAGGAAGAAAAGAATAAAGATTGGACAAGATTCAGATGAAACACAATTAAACTTCCATTTTAATACACAGATCTTTGTTTGGGATAATTCATCAGTTGGCTAATTCTCATGCTCTCTATACCATGTTCCCTTTAACAGACAGGTACTTACAGTAAAAGTTTACATGTTCTTAAGAAAATAAATTCTAAGATACCACAGACGCATAACCACCCTTGCAATGCATTGCTAAGGTATGTTAATTATCTGTGGTGGACAAGCAGCACCTGACAAATCATTTATTGAAGTGTCAAGTACCGTTATCATTCCCCCATGTCACGCCCAAAGATTCTAATTAAGCCCTGAACTATCCCTTAACTCTCAGTCCTAGTAGCAGTTACACAACTCTCAATACAGCCGAGTGACCTCTAAAGAAAGCAGTTAAAAGAAAGCATTAAAGAAAGCATTTAAAATCCTATCACTCGGAGGTTTCTGAAAGTTTGACCCTGGTAGTAAAAGAAAGCCCCCAGTCAGAATGACCGGATGTGGATCAAGAATTCCCTATTCTCGGTGAACCGCTCGCAGTGTTCACTTCTCGTCGGGTGGTTATGAGATACAAACTAATGAAACGAACTAATAAATTAGTTCGTTCCGGATGCACTCACTCAGGACTCAAAAATAGGCTTTGGCAGAAGAAGATAACAGTTGAAAGAATACTCAACCCTACCTTAGAAAATACCCAAGGCCCGAATGTTGTTCCTCTAGTGTTACCTATCACACCTTGTCGGAATCCAAGTGGAATCTGACCCAGTGCAATATTTAATACAAGATTTCCAACAAACAGCAATTTTGGAAAATAATAAATCTGAAAATCATTCCCTATCAGGTACTAGACTCTCAATTAAAACACAGATCCTTTCAGTCTAGGTGAGACCTAATCGCTGACTCTGCTTCTAATTTCCCAAAATCAACCCCCAGTCGGATATGAATTAGTCATAACTGTCGAATTTATCCCTTACTCAGATCCGGATTTACAAATGAATTTTTGTTGGAAATTTATTATGAGACATCTGATTAAAATCAAGACTCCTGTGTCCAAGGGAAGGATCCCAAAATAATATTGACCACAATATCTACATAATAATATCATGCATAAAGTTATAGAGAAGTGTAAAATTAAATAACCCAAAATATAAGGTGGGTTTAGACAGAAGTTGACACACAGAGATGAAATAGCCGGGGATGAGAAGAATTTTGGCTAAAGAGAGTGCCAGAAATAACTGGGGTGATCTGGACTGCAAACATCTGCTATCCAGTTCCCAATTATTCCAAATGGAAAGATTTTTAGACAGAAGGGAATTCCAAGTGACGGTGACCGCCGTCATTCAGCTCCCTTTTGTCTGTGAATGGAAGAAAAACCCACATATTTTCTTGTTGTAATACTTCTCAAATAATGTTGGTCGACATCATTTAATAATACTACAACTTGAATTCAGGTTTTGAAATTAAGATAAAGAGAATAAAACTGTATCCGGATAGGAGTCAGCTGAGCAGCTATTATAATCCCGGATGGATGAACCGCCAAGGCTTCCACCGGCCACTATCCAGACCATGCAAAATAACAATCTAATAATTAATATACAGACCACGAGCTAGTCATCCGTGTGGGAATACCCGCCAACATTAGTCTGTTATATCTCTTACTAGCTGTTTCACACAACACGGAAAAGACAAAATAAATAAAAGAAAATATTTTTGGGTCATCTTGCATGAGAGACATTGGTTTCTCATGCAAGGTATGGAAATGAATCCATAACTACTCTTCATGTCTAAATAATCACTCATTCCATAATTAATTAATTAATTACAGTCCGGATTATATACTTAGATCATTAGAGTTTAATTTTTTGTAGAAGAATCTTTTAATGGGGAATTGAACAAAGTTCTTTATATCAAATTAATCATGGGTTGAGATCATTGGATCTCAACCTCAAAATATTAATATAAAGGTTCAATTAATTAATGGAGTGAGATGAAGAATAAAAATTTGGCAAAAGGGTGCCACTTTGTCGCGATGCAGAGTTTATGTCGCGGAGCGTGGCTCCGCGACAAAGGTTTCGCGACAAAGGGGTGGGAAAATAAGAGAAATGGGATTTTGAAAATTAGGGTTTGTTTTGTCGCTAAGCAAAAATTTTGTCGCGGAACATGGTTCCGCGACATGGAGGCATAGCGACAAAGAGGGTTGAAAATTGGTAAGGACATAATTCCTGGTCGCGGAACAAGGATTTTGTCGCGGTACGTGATTCCGCGACAAAGATTCCGCGCCAGAGTCCTCCCAGAATAAAATTACAAGTATTTGGGTCCTTGGTCGCTAATCAAGGATTTTGTCGCGGAACGTGGTTTCGCGACAAGAGTTGCATCGCGACCAAGGGGTTTCAAAATAATGGCAAGGCATAATTTTCTGTCTCGGAATAAAATTTTGTCGCGGAACGTGGTTCCGCGACAAGGGTGCTCCGCGACAAAAGCCATGCAGACAAATTGCAAGAATTTGGTCCTTTGTCGCTAAACATGGGTTTTGTCGCGGAACGTGGTTCCGCGACAAAGTGTATGGCGACAAAGGGTTTTAAAATTTTATAAAAATTTTATAAAAATTTGGCAGCATAACGCCTAATATTGCATTGCGGGGGAGTGCGTTGTGATCCGTGGGATCACAACGGAAAAATTACGTTGCAACCCGTGGGGTTACAACGTGATGCAATACAATATAAGAGAAATGCAATTTGTATAAATATGCATAACACTTTAATAACATCCCTTTTTAGATCTATCACACTAGACTAAAGTAAAATAAAACAACAACTAAAATAAAAATGCAAGCAACTACTAAACTAAACAGCAAGCTAAGTCAAACAGGAACAAAAATCTAAAAAAGGAAGCTAAACTAAAATAATAAACCTATCAAGGGATGATATCAAGTGATTATGCATTTTATTAATACTAAGAAAGCATTAAAATCTATCTAAATAAAAATTTGGTCAAGTGACCCAAAAATAAAAACAAAGCAGTACATAAAATGGAAGAGAGATCCATACACATTTTTGGTGGAACATTTTCTTTATAACATCAAAAACCAAAAATGGGTTAAACACACCCATTGATTAAGTGTTTTTAACCCAAAAATACAAAATATAAAACTGGAAAAATAAAATGAACACTAGCTACACTTATTTATTACAAAGCATAAATTAAACTAAGCTAAGATCTACTACATTGCATAAAATAAATAAAACTATCTACCTACACTAATTTTGAGAGCACAGTGGTGCCTCCAAAACAGTAAAATAAACTAAAGTGTAGCTAGGTTACTGTTCAAGGGGGTGGGAGGTTATATTTATAGAGGTGGAAAATTAGCCCTAGGCCCATTAGGCCCATCTGGTCGCCAAACAACTGCTTTGTCGCGGAACAAATTGGTTAGGGACAAAACACTTTTTAGCTCCAAGATGGCGCCCAGGAGGGGCGGGAGTTCGAGATCCAGGGGAAAAGACAAACTTTCCATGTATTGCGGGACTTGAGGTCCTGGGAGCTTGGAACAGATTGAGCATGTGGGAAAATAAAGTGGGAGTGGTCACGTGAGGGGCTGTCTCGGAGGGGCTGTCTCTGTCGCGGAGAGGCTGTCGCGGTCGAGGTCCATTTTGTCGCGGAACCTGGTTCCGCGACAAAATTTTGTGCTTTGATTTTCCTCTCACAGTCTCGGAATAATTTTTGGGCGCGGAGCAAATTTTTGGGCGCGGAGCACTTTGTCGCGGTGTACCCTTCCGCGACAAAGGGTTATTTTCCTCTCTCTCCTTCTTTTTCGATTCCAGCTTTCCCTTCTTTATTTTGCTTTCTCCCATTTCTCTTTCCTCTCCATCTTTCTTTTTCATTTCTTTTCCATTCTTTCTTTTCTCCATCTCTTTTCATTCCCAGTTTTCCACAATCTCTTTTCTTCTTCTTTCCTCTTCATTCTCGTTCTTCTTTCTTTCTTGTTCTTTCCTCTCTGTGTTTGGTTGTTGCACTGATGTCGGATAGAGGAGGGGGGCGCTGTAGATGGTGGCCGGATCTGGGCGACGGCGGAGTGATGGTGGCGCGAGGGCGTCGGGGCAGTGGAGGCGGAGCTACGGCTGTCGAGGGCGGTGGTGCTGGCGGCGACAGGAGGATGATGGACGGAGGAGCTGGAATTTGGGGATGGGGGCTGTCGGCTGCAGTGGTGGTTTGAAAAGGAGATGGATGGTGGTGGATTGGTGGTGCGTTGGCTGTGGTTGGTTGTGGGTGTTGGTGTGGATTTGGGGATGGAATTGGTGGTGGTGTGACTGAGATGAGGCGGCGATCGAGATGGGTATGGTGGTGGCGCGGCTGTACAGAGGCTGTTCGCCGGAGATGATTGAGATGGGGCGGTGGCGGACGATGGTGGCGCGAGGTGGAGGAGATGGAGGGATGGTGTTGGTGACGGATGGCGGCGGCCGGCGGCAGCGGCGCCGCCGGCGGTGGCGGCTAGGGTAGGGGTTAGGGTTAGGGTTGGTGATAGAGTATTGGGCTTTGGTGTATGGGCTTGTTTGGGTTTGGACTGAAAATGCCTATTGGGCTTAGTGTAGAACATGGCCCATCAGTGTTAATTTCTTGGGCTGAACAGATTGGATAGATTGGATTGGACTAGACCAAATTAAATTATAACACCTGCAATTAATTAAAGATTAAGAGTGATTAGTGGATCAATTTAATTCTTAATTAAAACAGAAATTGAAAATAGAGATAAACATAAGAAATATAAATATATACATCAAAATAAAATATAAAATAGTATAGATATAATATCTATTTCACTTGATCATTTGGTTTGTGTTCCATTTAATGAACCCATGTTCCACCGAATAGACAACATCAAACCAAACTAATCAAGTGTACGATTTTTAATATTTTTATCATGTTTTTGGATTTTTTAATATAAAATTAATAAAAATAACAATATTTTTGTATTTTTCAATACCAGCTTATTATTTGTACAAACTTGCATAAATATGTTAAATTCAACTGCTTTCTTATTTAAATAAGAACGGAATGCGATCAAATGTCCGTATTAGACACGGAAATAGATTGAAAATAATGGTCAATTTTGGCCATTATCATGATGTATCTGCAAACACTATTCGACTAAGGCTATTTCCCTTCTCTCTGACAAGCGGAGCACGAACATGGTACAAGTCACTGCCCGTAAATCAGAAGTCTACATGAAAAGATGTGATCAGAAACTTCTTAGCAAAATACTTCCCGGAGTCCATGGTGGATGAATGCCGCTCCAAAATTGCGGAATTCAAAATGAAACCAGACGAGTCCTTGTATGATGCAAAGGAAAGATTCTTCAACCTGCTCAGGAAGTGTCCTCAACATGGTTTCCATGACTGGGAGAGACTGAGAAAGTTCTACAGTGGTCTGACCCCAGCATGGAAATCCATGCTTGATGCTGCTGGTGGTCAACATTTGCTCTACATACCGATGGACCAAGCCTGGGCAAAGATTGAAGCCATGAGTGTCAACCGTTCTGTTCTGACTGATGATGGTAATCTCACTCCCCCTCGTGGTTTATGTGCTGTAGGTACAGTAGAGAAGTCAGACATTGAAAAACTTCAAGAGCAAGTGGCAGCGTTGTCTGTAAATCAAGGAGTTGGAAATTCTGCGCAGGGACAGCAAACTGATGTGATCTGTGGTCTGTGTCAAGGTGCTCATGCAACTGACACATGCGAGCAAATCACAGCTGAGAGCTGTAACTATGCAGGAGCTTTTCCAAATAGACACCCGAATTTGTCTTATCAAACAACAATGCCTTGAATTCACATCTCTTGAACAAGCCACAGCAACAACAGTTCAACCCTCAGCAGAATCAGGGATTCGTTCAGAACAGGGGCCAACATTTTCAGAACCCAGGTTTCCAGCCTCAAATCCAGCAGAGGCCGCCTCAGAATTTCCAGCAGCCCAATCAGAGCTTCCAGAACTTTCAGCCCAATCAGAGTTTCCAGCCTCAGTTTGTCCCAAACCAAGGCCAGTGGAATCAGAATCAAAATCAAAATCAGAATCAAAAGCGTCCTTCAAGGCTTGAGAATTTGATGACTGATTTCATCACTAGTCAGAAAGAGATCAACAATCAACTGCAGGCCTCCATCAGAAATGTGGAGACCCAAGTTACACAGATGGCTAATGAGATGCAGAAAAGGGACAAAGGAACGTTGCCAAGCACCGCGGAAAAGAACCCGCAATGCAAGGCAATAACCTTGAAATCTGGAAGAGTACTAGCTGGACCAAAGGAAGCAGATACTGGAGCAGAATGCGAAGAAGATGATATTGTTGACAATGCTGGTAAGGAAGCTGATAATGAGAACGAAGCGAAAAAAGAGACAGCCGAATTGCAGACTGAAGCTGCGCCTGAAATGGCTGAAACAGACAAGGGTACAGGTGAAGGTACAACTTCCTTCCCCTCACCACCAAAAATTGCTAATAACAAGTACATGCCCAGGATTCCTTATCCTGCGCGTCTTAAAAATAAAGAACATGATCTTAAATTCAAGAAATTTCTGCAACGATTAAAGTCTGTAGAGATAACCATTCCTCTCACAGAAATGATTTCCGAAATGCCCATCTATGCTAAGTTCTTGAAAGAATTGATTTCAGGAAAAAGGCAGGTTGAGCAGGAAGAGGTAATTATTCTCAACAGCACATACAGTGCCATCGTTCAAAGGAGAATGCCTGAAAAGAAAGAGGACCCCGGATGTTGCACACTTCCAGTACAATTCGGAAAGGCCAAAGTGAGTATGGGGCTTTGTGATTTAGGATCAAGCATCAATGTGATGCCACTAGCTATGGCTATTCGCCTTAAGCTTGGAGAAATTCAACCGATCAAGATGAGACTGCAACTTGCAGACAGATCAATCACTCAGCCCGTAGGAATCCTTAAGGATGTTGTGGTCAAAACCGGGCAGGTTCTTTTCCCGGTCGACTTCATCATCCTCGACATTGAAGAGGATTCTGAAATGCCGCTTATCCTTGGACGCCCATTTCTAGCCACTGGTGGTGCACTGATTGACGCTAAATCCAGAAAAGTCACCTTAAGGGTCGATGGCGAGGAGATCATCTTTGATATGGAGAAATTGCAGAAATTTCCGAATGACAGTTCTTGTTTTTCATTTGAAAATGTAATAGTTAGGGAAGAGCCAGACTCTGAACTTGATTGTGAAATGATGTTGGATGAGCTATCAAAGCAGGTACTGAAGCCTGCTGGCGTGGAGCACAAAGGATGCAAAGCCGTTCACTTTGCCGATCCCGAAACAGGGGATCTGGAGGAGTTTGACGGCATCGAATTCCATGATGACGCCAACCAAGAGGAAGAAGAGGATCCTGTACTGATGCAGGATCCCGAAGGTAAATCTGTTCTCCCACTACCCATTTCTCGCAAACTACTCCTTTCCGTTGAATGTCCACCAGAGCTTGAACTTAAAACATTACCCGACCATCTCAAGTATGCGTTTCTCGCGGAACATAAAAAGTTACATGTGATTGTTTCGGCTAAGCTCTCCCAAGAGCAAGAAAATGCTCTGGTGGTCATTCTTAAGAAACACGTACATGCAATAGGTTGGACCATTTCTGATATAAAAGGAATAAGCCCTTCTATTTGCATGCACAGGATTCTAATGGAAGAAGAGTTTAAACCCTCCCGTCAACCTCAGAGGCGATTGAATCCCCTTATGCAAGAAGTGGTAAGGAAAGAAGTTATCAAGCTCTTAGATGCTGGTATAATCTATCCTATCTCTGATAGCAAATGGGTTAGCCCAGTGCAGGTCGTACCCAAACGAGGAGGGATGTGCATAACCAAGAATGAGCAAGGAGAAGAGGTTGCAACCAGGCCAGTGACCGGATGGAGAGTTTGTATCGACTACCGGAAGCTGAACGAGGCCACACGCAAGGACCATTTTCCATTGCCATTCATTGATCAGATGCTTGAGAGGTTGGCAGGGAGAGAGTTTTATTGCTTTTTGGATGGTTATTCTGGTTATAATCAGATTGTTATTTCTAGTGAAGACCATGATAAAACCACTTTTACTTGCCCGTACGGCACTTTTGCCTATCGACGGATGCCTTTTGGTTTGTGCAATGCACCTGCTACTTTTCAAAGATGAATGATGTCTATTTTCTCCGAATCTATCGAAAAATGCATTGAGGTCTTCATGGATGACTTCTCTGTGTATGGAGATACGTTCGAAGATTGTTTGACCAATCTTGCTAAGATTTTAAAGAGGTGTGAGGACACTAACTTGGTTTTAAATTGATAAAAGTCCCATTTTTATGGTCACTGAGGGCATAGTGTTAGGTCATCGCATTTCTCGTGCAGGCATTGAAGTTGATCCAGCCAAAGTTTCCATCATTTCCAATCTCCCTCTCCCCAATTCTATCAAATCAGTTAGGAGCTTCTTAGGGCATGCCGGTTTTTACCGGCGATTCATTAAGGATTTCTCTAAAATTGCCAAGCCGCTCACTAATCTGCTTTGTAAAGAAAATCCTTTCTTAATAAATGAAGCGTGTGTCCAAGCCTTTGACACGCTCAAGAAGATGTTGGTTTCTGCACCGATAGTGCAACCACCCGATTGGTCACTACCTTTCGAGGTAATGTGCGATGCTAGTGGTCTCGCCGTAGGCGCAGTTCTTGGACAACATAAGGATGGGAGACACTGCGTAATTCATTACGCAAGTCACGCCCTGAATGAAGCCCAAATTAACTACACCACAACGGAGAAAGAGATGTATGCTGTAGTCTTTGCGTTTGACAAGTTCAGACAGTATCTGATAGGTACGAAGACCATAGTATACACCGATCATACAGCATTGAGATACTTGTTTAGCAAACAAGATGCCAAACCTCGATTAATCAGGTGGGTACTTCTGTTGCAAGAATTCGATATCATAATAAAAGATAGGCGAGGTCGAGATAATGGTGCTGCTGACCACTTATCTCGATTAGATAATGATAAAAAGGAAAAAGCCGTCAATGAAGAGTTTCCGGACGAACAGTTGTTCGCATTGCATCTGCATAATCAAGCTTGTCCATGGTTTTCCGACATCGCTAACTTCTTGGCATGCGGAATAACCCCACAGTTTTCGAATTATCATCAGAAGAGTAAGTTCAAACGAGATGTATTAAGTTACTTCTGGGAAGAACCTTACCTCTTCAAACACTGCGCCGATTCAATAATCAGGCGATGTGTGACCGAGCATGAAGCCTATCAAATTGTCAGAAAATGCCATGAATCAGAATATGGAGGTCACCATGGTCCCGCTCGAGCGGCCCACAAGGTTCTCGAATGTGGATTCTATTGGCCTCACATCTATGAGGATTGCAGGACATTTGTGAAAGGCTGTGACAGATGCCAAAGATTAGGAAACATCTCCAAGAGGGATGAGATGCCTCAAAAGGGGATTCTCACACTTGAGATCTTTGATGTATGGGGCATTGACTTCATGGGACCGTTTCCACCATCTGGTGGAAACTACTATATCTTGGTAGCTGTCGATTACGTGTCCAAATGGGTTGAGGCTGTCGCATTACCGACCAATGATGGTAGCCAAGTCATCAAGTTCCTCAAGAACAACATTTTCAGTCGATTTGGCGTACCTAGGGTGGTGATATCTGATGGAGGAACACACTTTATTAATAAAGCTTTTGAAACTTTAATGAGTAAAAATGGGATCCTCCATAAGATAGGCACGCCTTACCATCCTCAGACTAGTGGTCAAGTCGAAGTATCCAATCGCGAAATCAAACACATACTCGAAGCCACTGTCGGGATAACCCGTAAGGATTGGGCACGTAAGCTCAATGATGCTCTATGGGCATACCGTACAGCATATAAGACTCCCATCGGGATGTCTCCATACAGGCTGGTCTTCGGAAAAGCCTGTCATTTGCCTATAGAGCTAGAGCATAAAGCTTACTGGGCCGTTAAAACGCTGAACTTCGATCCGAAAGTTGCTCAGAGCAAACGTAAGTTGGACCTCAATGAAATTGAGGAAATACGAGCGCAAGCTTATGAAAGCTCTCGAATTTACAAGGAGCAGACCCAGAAATTGCACGATCGCCGGATTAGACCTAAGTATTTCTATGTTGGTCAACATGTATTATTGTTCAATACTAGGTTGAAGCTGTTCCCCGGAAAGCTCAAATCTAGATGGGAAGGGCCACATGAAGTACTAGAGGTGTTCAAAAATGGAGCTGTCAGGATCCGAACTGATAGGGACGATATAGTGGTGAATGGACAACGATTAAAAGAGTACCTCGGACAGTTTGATCCGGAGAAAGAAAGCCAAGCAGTGGCAGACCCGGCTTACACTCAATAAGAAACAACATTAAAAACACAAAAATTTCATTTTATATATATATATAGTACTTATTTCACGACAAGAAAGTACCCAAAGATCAATTGAACATTTAGAGTACTAAGACTCTAAATGTGAGGATGTTGATATTTGGAGAAAATCTAATGCATTTCAATTATCTACCTTGCAGAAGTTCGGAACCATCAAAAAGAAGGAGCAGAAAAGAGTAACATGGAAAAACCAGGTTCTTGGTTGGATTAATTCCATAAGTCTGAGAAAACACTTTCGGAATTTGAAGAAATTCAATACCCGAAATAAAATTCACAGATAAATGGAACTGACCCAACCTAATTTTATGCAAGTGTATCATTTAATTCTCAGCCCAGCACTTTTGAATTTATTTGGACTGAATTTATTCAGCCCAAATCAAATAAATGGACTCAGGCCCAACATCACACTCGGGCCCAGTCCAAGAAAATTTGAAAATTCAAAATTCTTTGTCGCGGAAGGTCCTTTGTCGCGATGTCATGCATCGCGACCAGACCCTGTTCCGCGACAAACCCTCTTTTGTTCTTAACCTTCCTCTGTTGATTGTCGCGGTGCACTTTGTCGCGGAGCATGACTCCGCGACCAGGCCCTGCTCCGCGACACAACCCGCGTTGACTTTGTCTCCATACTGAACTTTGTCGCGATAGCCTTGTCGCGGAGCATGACTCCGCGACCAACCCTCGGCTCCGCGACCTCTCTGATGTCGCTATGCCTTGTCGCGGAACCTTGTTCCGCGACAAAGTCTCGGATTCCGCGACAAATTCTCCAGTATTTATACCCCCCCACCCCCTCCAGTTCTTCACACTCTCTCTTCACTTTCACTTGTCACTTCAGTTTCCTCATCTTCTTTCCCCCATTTTCTCATCTATTCCGAACGAACACCACGTGTTCTTCGCAACCATATCACTCTTTTTCTAAGGGGAAACCATGGATCGATTCTACGGACTCCTCCCAAACCTTGGACCCATGCCCCAACCCGAGCCAAGGAGGGCAGGGTAAACCCCTTTCTCACCATGTTCATGGCACCCATTCGGAATCCCTTGTTTTATTTTCATTTTTGTTGTGTTCTTGGTGTGATGTGGTTAGTGTGCACGTTTAACTCTAGATCTTTGGAGGTTTCAAATGCTCTCGGTTATGAGCACCATTTTTAAAACGTTTGAGACCTCATTTTGAAACTGCTAATGGCATTAAAACTGGTAATGGTTTACAGATTTTGAAGATAAAACTGGAAAGAACAAACTGATGAACATTTGGGTATTGTTTTGAGTATCTTGATGTTATTGGTTTGTTTGACCTTGATGTGACCTCTACAGTGTTGTGTTGGTGTAATAAAAGGGGTAAGATCTTTTTGGGCACATTTGTTCTCATGTTAGAAATCTCATGGGAATAAATGTTTGTTTGTTTATGGAAACATAGTACAAACACCCAATGAGAAGCTCCCACATTTAATAAAAGCAACCCTTTGGAAAAAGACAAAAAGAGTTATTTTTGTTTAATGTTTGACTTGAAGTTTTTGTTCCCAATGGAACACTAGTGTGAGTAAGATAGCAGTATTTTTGTCACCCAACTGCTATCCTTTTCAAAATCCAAAATGGGACCACTTACATCCCACTTTTATTAAATAAAATAAGTCAACCATTTTAAAATTAAAAACAGTGTTTGCAAACTTTTGGATGCTTTAACTGTCCAAACAGTCCAAGCTATCCAGAAATAGCAGATCCGTTCCGCCACGTCTTCATTGCACATTCCAATATTCGAGCATTCCATTTCCATCTGTCCATCCCACTCCACTTCCAACAAGTGTCTCGGACTTGTTTAATAAAATTGAAAAACCTTTGGGCCCAATGGCCCATTAAAAAAAGATTTTAGGCCCAATGGCTAATTTTATTTTATTCTGGGCTCCTTAGCCCATTTAAAATCAAATTTTGTTTACCTGTGCTTTAAATCAGAAATTCGTTTTGGAAATCTAATAACCTCACATCCAGAGCAAAGCTCTAAATGTGAGGATGTTGGTTTCTGAACTTGAATAATTTCTGAAAATTATATAAAATTTGGATTCATCACTTCTTATCTTTTCAGGGGTAATCCTCCCATTCCAGATCCTGCACCCGAAGGGACCCAGCTGCTGGACTTGCCACTCGAACTCCTTGGTGAAATTCTCTCCCGAATAGGAGAGGATGAAATCAAGGAGGTGTTTACTGCACAACGGATATGCAAGAAGTTCAGGGATGCTGGAAACCTTGCCATTGTGTACAGGCGATGCGAGGTTAACTCCTCCACTGTGAAGAGATGGCAAGGAAGGATCCGTCGGCAGAAGGAGAGATTCCTGCGAATATGCACAGCGGCAGGAAACTTCAATCTTCAGATCATTCCAGCACTCATGGCATTTGCAGAAGGGAATGAGGAGCAAGCCTGTGAACTGCTGCGCCCAGGACTTGAGGACAACCATAAGGCGTCAATCTTCACCCGGGGACTGATGCTTATGAGTAAGACGGATGAAAGCCAAGTCGAGCGAGGGATCAGAATGATCGACAGGATGGTGACAGATCGATCAGTTCTTCAGTATACGTCCACCAACGTCCTCGCTTGGATAACAGACAACCCAGACACCCCACACCTGTGGGCTGGTCAAGGAGTCAGAGTCTACTGCCCAAGGTGGCATGCACCTCTGAGAAACCGCGATTGGTGCCTGCGTTGTGAGCTTTCCAGCTGCATCCTCTGGCTCCGATACATGCTCTGAAGAAAGAAAGATGAATCCCAGTTTGTTTGGCTTTAATTCATTTCCGTTTTAGTAGTAGTAATCTGCAAGGGATTCCTCCTTTTGTGTGTGCAGGTTCGTACCAACTGCACGAGAACCCCTTGCCTCGGATGTATTTATTTGCTTTCCCCCAAAATGGAACTCAGCTTTTGAGACCACTGAACAATTCTTTATTGCTTTCCTTTTGAAAAAAAAAAGATGTCTGTACAGTCCGAGATGAATAAGTGACTGTCAGACCAAAAATATGTTGTTGACATACATAGTATGTCAGCAGTGCTTCTTTACTGCTTTCAATTAAATAACCAGCAAAAATATGCATAAACTTGCTCTAAATTCACATGTTGAATTTAGGCTTGTGATTAAATTCTCAAACTTTTAAATTGGGATAATGTAATTGAAGACATGCATGACATAAATTCCTGAGGTTTTGAGCTATAAAAATTTAATGATGTGATCAGCTTATTGGGTAATAAATCTGCATGTTAGAGGTTTCGATTGAATAGATTGTTAGAACTAAGCTTCGATTAAATTTGAGAACATTGTATGACATGAATCAATCCAACCTTGTGAGATTTGAGCCATGAGTCACTTTTACTCATTTATTTTCTTTGATGTGTGAATCATTTTGATTAAAGGAAACTAGAACTTGCAATTGGGACCGATTCAAGATCAGGCCATATTCCAAAAATCGAGCATATGATCGAGGCACCTAGAAAAAAACCAAAATTTGGCCTTCGATTGAAATCCAAACCCAAAAATATTTTTCCCTTTAGGATCAACCAATTTGAGCCTTAAGCCTAATTTTTCTTTGAAACCCACTATATTATTCCTAGCCTTATAAAAAAAGACCAAGAAATTCAAACCCAAGTGTGCAAGGATAAATTCTATCAAGGACATTAAACTTATGATCATCATCCATGCTAATCGGTATGTTATAAACCGATTCAAAAAAAAAAAAAGTTGAATTCCATTCAACACAAATAAATTGCAAATGACAAAGCAAATTAGACAATAGTCTAATGTCATGCAATATGAAAAAGAAAAAGCAAAAGAAAGAAATAATGATGATCATAAACTTTAAATAAAAATGCCAAGTTATGATAGATTAATTCTTGCCACTTCTTAGCCCAATAATTTCCCTTTCCTACCTAACGTTACAACCGTATGCCCCATTATAACCCTTAAATAAGACCTCGTGATCTCGATTTGAAGAAATGAGCCGGTGGCGAGGTGGTCTGATTGCAAGCTTATGGGATAATTTAATTAAATTTGATTTGGAGCGTTCATAATTAAACCCAATTGAGAGTGAGTGATCTTTCCGATTCTCTTATAAGTGAGGCTCTGTTTCATTTAAAATGTTCATGCCATCCTCTAACTCTCACCCTTAATCTTTGCATCTTTCAAACATGATATTCATGAAGGATTAATAATAATGTTTGATTTGTAGGCCCGATATAGTGAGCAAGTATCATTTTATTAAACACTGCAATCAAGGGAGTTTAATACTTGTAGTTTTTGATTGTCTTATCCCAATCCAAAAAGAATGTGATTTATGAAGCCACGAAAATGAATTGAATATGTAGAGTCCGTGTTCTTACGAACATTGACTCTGGCTGCTCGGGGACGATCAGTATTAAATGTGAGGATGTTGATAATGGCCAGAAATGACCATTATTTTCAATCCATTTCCGTGTCTTAAACGGGCATTTGATCGTATTCCGGTCTTACATTAAGTAAGAAAGCAGTCGAATTGGACTGATTTATACATAATTGTAAAAATAATAAGCTGGTGTGAAAAAGACATAAATATGTAAATTTTATTACATATTTATGTTAGAAAAATCCAAAAACATGAGAAAAAGAAAAGAAAAGAAAAAGGAACGAAAAGATGGGCAAAAGAATAAAGCAAGCCCACAAAATACAAAAAGATGGGAAAAAGATAGAAAAGCCCACAAAAAGAATATTTTCGGCCCATCTGGCCCAATCCAGCAGGCCCAGGAATACCTTTGTCGCGGAAGCCCCTTTGTCGCAATGCATGGTTCCGCGACAAAGGAGGATTCCACGACCAAGCAGCCAGAAGAAGAAGGAAACCAGCCAAGCCCCCTTTGTCGCGATGGCATGCTCCGCGACAAAGGCATGTTCCGCGACCAAGAAACCCAATTAGAGACACCAGACCCAGTCGAGAAGCTTTGCCACATGCAGTGTGTTCCGCGACCAAACTTGATGCTCCGAGACAAAGCTGTGATGTGTGTGATGTCTTGAGACACAATGGGCTCGAATCAAGGCCCATGGGCTTAGGGTTACACTTCTATAAATATGAGGTGTTTCCCATGAGCTAGGGGTTGAATAGTTGGAATTTTGTTGATTAGAGCTCTCTTGAAGGCAAGCAGTAGGAGTTCTCTCTTAGGTAGTGTAGTTTAGATTTATTTTCATGTATTATTTAATTTTTGCTCTTAGTTTAGTTTAGTTTAGTGTTTTTACTGTTCACAGTCATCTAGATAGCCATTTTTATACCATGTTTTGGTTTCTAAACTCTTGTTTTAGGGTTTGTAATACCCAAATCATGGGTATTAACAACACCCCTTCAATAATATGGGAAAACATTCATCATTTGTGTCCCAAATCATGAAATGGGTCTCACACCCCATGGATTTATGCTTTCTTTTTCATTTTGGGGTCACTTGACCCCCATTATGCTTTTTTTTTTTATGTTTACTGTTTGCATTTTATGGATGATGCTATATATTTGAGTATGGTCAAACCCTAGATTAGGACTCTTGCTTTATTTTTAATATTCTGTCCAGTTTTGTTTAAGCATGTTCTTCCTTATTTTGAATGTTTCTTGTTTGTTTTTAGCTTAGAATAGCTTTTTGATCTGAAATAGGGTGAGATCACGCTGTTTGCATGCCACTGTTCATTTCTGTTTTTTCTGACTTTTGTCCTGAACCACCTTGGTCGCCAACCGCCTTTTGTCGCGGAACCACGTTCCACGACAAAGGTGTCTAAAGACACTTGTCTTCATAATTTAAAACCCTTTGTCGCGGAATACCTTGTCGCGGAACCACGTTCCGCGACAAAACTTTCCATGCATAGCGACAAAGGAGCCAAACTCTTGCATTTTGTCTGCATGGCTTTTTGTCGCGGAATAATCTTGTCGCGGAACCACGTTTCGCGACAAAATCTCATTCTGAGACAGAAAAAATTATGCCATGTTCCTTATTCTTTGAACACTTTGTCGCGGAACACCTAGTCGCGGAACCACGTTCCGCGACAAAATTTTCCATGCATAGCGACAAAGGTCCAAATGCTTTAAGGATTTTCTGAAAATCCTTTGTCGCGAAACACTCTTGTCGCGGAACCACGTTCCGCGACAAAATCTTGCTTAGCGACAAAGAAGCGTTATGCTGCCAAAAATTCTAAAAACTTGTCGGGATATCCATGTCGCGGACCTCGGTCCGCAACAAAATTTATGATATCGCGACAAAGATTCCCCTCTCTCTATTTAATCTCAAACAATCTTCATTCTCTTCCTATATTATATTGCAACACTCACATCATAACCCCACGGGTTAAGGTGTAACATTCTGGAATTGCAATATAGGGTGTTATGCTGCCCAAATTTTGATTCTCCATTTTCATCGCTTAACTGATTGAACCCTTGACTCATTAATGATTAAAGATTGAGATTAGCAATAATCAAACATCAATAATCATCATGATTAAAGGACCTTTGTTCAATTGCCAGTAAAATACTCCTCTATAAACAAAATCTTGATGACTTAAACAGATAATCCGGACTGTAATTAATTATGGTAGGAAGGATTATTTAAGACCATCAATTGTGGACCCAATCCACAACCTTGCATGAGAAACCAATGTCTCTCATACAAGGAGTCTTCTTTTATTTCTTATTGATTTTGTCTTTGCGTGTTGTGTGGAACAATTAGTAAAGAATGCATCAGACTAATGTTGGCGGGTATTCCCTCATGGATAACTAGCTCGTATTCTAGGTATTAATTACTAAGTGTTATTTTGCATGGTCTGGATGTTTGTCAGTGGAAGCCTTGGCGGTTCGCCCATCCGGGGTTATATTAGCTGCTCGGCTGACTCCCATCCAGATACAGTTTTATTTTTCTTATCTTAATTTCCAAACCCAAATTCCAATCTGTACTGGAAATCTGTTGACATCAGTCAATGCTAATTGATGATCATTATAGAAGGGAAGCATGTAGGTTTTTATCCGAATTCACAGACAGTGGAGATCCAACTGGTATTGACACTACCATTATAGGGTTTAAGCTGTCTAAATTCGCTCCATCCGAGTAATTGGGAAATTGGACAGTAGATGTTTACAGTCCACCTGATTATTCTGCCATTACTTTGGTCTCCTGACCACTTCATATCTGTGTTTCACCTTCTGTCTAGACCCACATCTATATTTTGGGTCAATTAATTTTACACTTCCCTATATCCTTATGCATGATAATATTATGTATTATTGTGGTCTGTAATTATTTTGGGATCCTTCCCTTGGACAATAGAAGTCTAGATCTTAAACGGATATTGTGTGATAAATTTCCAACACAAATCTCTTTATAAAATCCGGATCTGAGTCAGGGATAAACTCGTCAGTTATGACTAATTCATATTCTGTTAAGGGTTGATTTTGGGGAATTAGAAGCAGAATCAGCGATTAGGTCTCTTCTAGACTGAAAGGGTCTGTGTTTTAACTGAGAGTCTAGTATCTGTTCAGGAAATGATTTTCAAATACATTATTTTCCAAAATTGCTGTTTGTTGGAAATCTAAGATTAAATATTACACCGAGATGGGGTCCACTTGGACTCAAATACAGTGTAGTAAATAATCTCAAAGGAACATCATCCAGGCCTTGGTTATTTTCTAAGATAGGGTTGAGTTTTCTTTTAACTGCTATCCTCTTCTGCCAAAGCCTATTTTTGAGTCCTGAGTGAGTGCATCCGGAACGAACTAAATCATTAGTTCGTTTCATTAGTTTGTATTTCATAATCACCCGGAAGGAAGTGAACACACTAGTGGTTCACCAAGAGCCGGGAATTCTTGATCCATACTCCTTCATCCTGATGGGGAGCTGTCTTTTACTACCAGGGTCAGATTTTCAAAACCTCCGAGTGATAGGTTTTAAATGCTTTCTTTACTGCTTTCTTTTAACCGCTTTCATTAGAGGTCACTCGGTTGTATTGAGAGTTGCGTAACTGCTACTAGGATTGACAGTTAAGGGATAGTTTAGGACTTAATTAGAATCTTTGGGTGTGACATGGGGGAATGATAGTAGTACTTGGCATTTCAATAAATGATATGTCGGGTGTTGCTTTTCCACCACAGAGGAAGTAACACACCCAGGCCAGGGCAGTTACGAATCTGTGGTATTTTAGAATCTGTGGTCTTGAGAACATGTAAACTCATATTGTAAGTACCTGTCTGTTAAAGGGAAAGCATAACTAAGAGCATGAGAATTAGCTATCTGATAGAATTATCCCAAACAAAGATCTGTGTATAAAAATGGAAGTTTAATACTGCTATATCTAAATCTTGTCCAATTTTCATTCTTTTCTCCTGTCCCTTCTGTCTACATTGTGATTCAGCTTCACGGTTGGCACAATGTAATTTTTCCTTGCTTTCATAGATAATGTTAGATAATGTTTATCGCATTCTTAGAATAATCTTTACCCGCTTTCTAGAACAGACTTATTCGTTTTGTAGAGTAAATTTAAATGCTTTTGTAGTTAGTTTAAATTCAGTCAGTAGTTATTAATCACTTTTCAAACCCATTGAGCAATACGAATGGAAAAATCTAGTAAAACGACGTGGGCCCTGCTTCTATCGCAGATCCTCCAGTGAACGATCCGGTCTTACTATAAATTACTGCAATTTTTGACACCGTGCGCTTTCGGGCCACAGTTTCTTAAACATGAGCAATAAAAATATGACTACTTATAAATATATCCCTAATCACAACCCCGCCATCATAAATTGGTTTCATTAAATAAAACCTAAACCAGGATCATGATTTTTCAGAAAATACTCAGGGAGTGGAAATCTGTCAAAAGTTTCATGGCAGGAAATCTCATGTCAAGAATTGATGAGAAATATCATGGCACATGTGCCGGGGACCCTCAGTGTGACAGGCTGAAGGTCAACCTATCCCGGCTGTACCATGAGATTTGTCAACTGTTTCATGACAGAGAGGACCACATCGCCATTTGAAATTAAAGCACCACACTTGAGTAATAAGAAGACTAACAATCTTGATGTATCCCTAAACCCCTTCCCGTGAATCATAACTCTTTTCATTTGATAAATCTAACCTGGTGTATTTTAGAAAACGCTCGTGTGGGAAATTGTCAAAAGTTTCATATCATTATGTGTTGTTGTTGTTGATATTGTTTGTATTATTTTATTATATTGTTTGACTTAACCCAGAATTGAAATTTCCAAGTTGCCTACGTACCCGGTGAAGGGATCAAGTCATTACGTAGTTCAAAACAATTTGAATTTGTTTATTTGAAATACAAAATATTCGGACTAGAATATTCGGGTCGTTACATCCTCCCCCCCTTAAGATTACAGTTATGTCCCCATAACTGTCTATGTATTATTCCCAAGAAGGTTCGAGTATCGTCGCCTAGCACAGGTATGTCCGCTTTATTTACTACATTTAATGTCCCGTGAGTTCCCCTTGGTCATTCGTGGCTAGTTAGGTCCAGCGACCAGATCATCTCTTTTGGTTATATTCTTAATCTGGGTTCGACACTCTTTCATCCGATGTCCACGCCAACCACATCGGAAGCATGTGTCGGGTTGAGGGCATCCCCTCACCAGA
This sequence comes from Hygrophila difformis, assembly GCA_030278955.1. NCBI lineage: Eukaryota > Viridiplantae > Streptophyta > Magnoliopsida > Lamiales > Acanthaceae > Hygrophila > Hygrophila difformis. Next base: position 36,536,926 of record JAOANR010000015.1, read on the forward strand.
TGAGGTTGGTTACAGCTTGGGCATCGGGGCACGTAGCATTTACGGGTGAAAATCCTTCTATTGTTGCCTCCATCGTTACCTTGGGCTGGTTCATTTGGGCCTTCGCGAAGGTTATTCCTACCCGAGTCATTATCAGCTCCCCGATCCTTACCTCTCTTGTCTTGTCCCTGGAGACCTTGGCTAGTCTCACCTATCGCCTTCCGCTTCAGTCCCTGAACTCGTGCAACTGCTACCGCCTGATCATAAACAGCTGGCGGGTCAGAGTAGTGCACACCCGTGATCACTTCCCTAATAGCCAGGTTTAACCCCATCTCAAATTTCTGAGCCTTGTCGGAGTCAGTTGGTACTAGCCTCGTAGCAAATCGTACTAGCTCCTTGAATTTGGTGTAGTACTCTTGCACTGTCTGTGCGCCTTGCCTTAGGTTGATGAATTCCTCGTACTTCGCCGCTTTTGTGCTTAACGGGTAGAACCTCTCCCTCAGAACTTCCTTAAACTCCTCCCAAGTGTAGGCTTTCTAATCTTCCACTAATTTCCTCTGGAGGTTTTGCCACCACTCATCGGCTTCACCTCCTAAGTAGTAAGTTGCTACATGTATCTTTTCCTCATTAGGGCATTTGATAGCGTTTAAGAGTTTATCGAATGTACGGGTCCACTCCTCAAGTTTGGCGGGATCTTCCTCCCCATCATAGTGTGGTGGTTGATAAGGATTCACCAACGCTAGATAGTTAGTCCGAGCTTCTGGTGGAGGTATTGCCGCCTACGCCCTATGTACCTCGGCGTTTCCCAAAACTATGAGTATTTCTTCTACGGTCCTTAAACGTTCGTCCATGTTGTTGGGAACAGGAGGCGCTCGTTCTCCTACGTTCGGAGGAACCTTATCGTGGTTAGGTGCGTTCGGGAGGTCAGTGTCAGTGCCGTTTGGGCTTACCTTCCTCGGCTTTCTCCTAGGTGCCATTTTCTGTTATTAAGCACGCGAATATGAGTTTCTAAGTGATCAAGATCTAGGACTAAGACAAAATTAGTCTCAAGCTAACGCTTCTAAGTCAAGAGTCAAGGTCTAGCCAGATACTAGTGTGAGAATATTATCTAACGTAAGCGATTCACATAAGAAGGTTACTACAAGTATGTATGTATGCATATGCTATCCCCCCCCCATAAAATTTACTTTATGCATGCATTTATTTATCCATGGGTTTTAAAAATAAATTTATTCCATGGATAGATTTTAAAAGAATAAGGGTAAAAGGTTTGGGCCACTATATTGGGCCAAAAGAAATAAATTATTTGGGCTTAAGTAAAAACAAGGGTATTGGGCCAAAATAATTGGGCTTAACATGATAATTAAATATTGGGCCAAAATAATTAATCTTTGGGCTTAAAATATTACACTATAGGAATAAAATTTTTGGGCTCACCCTTTTGGGCTAAAAATAAGTTAAAAATAATTAAACTAAAAATAATACTAAGTTTTAAAATAATGGTTTAAAAATAATAATAGTAGCTTTAAAATTTTCTGGGCTCTGATACCACTCTGTAACACCCCGGATTTGATAACCCAGGCCGGGATGTCACCGCCACACCTCCCTAGCAAGACACGGTTTCTCCGAGCTTACTAAAGAGATGCAAGACTATGGTTTTTCAGAATTTAAAACGTTCAAATAGCCCATTGAAATATAACTTGAAAATAGTATCATTACAGTTGCAGCGGAAAATAATATTTAGATATAAGTAATGCAGCGGAATTTAAATTGGGCCAACACGGCCAAAACACGGGTTAAAATAGGCCCGTTCATACTATAGTCTAATGCAAATTTAAAATAAAGCGTTCCCAGAAAATTCCCATGCATGTACGTGCTCAAGTATAATCCACATGCTCTGTTGGAAAAAGAAAGAAATGGTTTTGGGTCAGCACAACTTGCTGAGTAAGTTAACGCCTATTATGATCAAGGGGTTTCAAAACCTTTAATTAAATTTTAAGGAAAACATGTGCATACAAGACATGATTTAAATTTTATTCATCTAATAATAATTTAATTACATAATTTAAAAGACAAGGATTCCACAAGATCATAATTTAACACACATGAAAAAGGGGTTTAATTAAATAAATAGATTTTACTCCTAGGCCTGCATACAACAATATTCTATTTACCAATTTAAAAATAAATAATTTAATCGTGCACTCGAACATGTATTAAATTCATAAATAATAATTTAACATGTTATAAAATTTAAGACATAAATTTTAAATGCAAAATTTAATGACAAGAACAAATAAATAATTACATAAAAAGTATTAAATCTTTTAATTTTTCCCCTTGCGTCCCGTTTCTCAATATTTAGTGTAGCCGGTCATCCGGCGGCCGCAGCCGTTTCGTATTTCAAGTATTTCATTGGCCGTTTTGGCACAGTTTCTCATAACATTCACCATCGGCCGTTTTGGCACGAAGCGAAAAGCTAGGGGGCATTCTATTGAGCATTTTCCCCTACGTCGGTCACCCTCGTCCGTCAAGGCACGAAGCGAAAAGCTAGAGGGCACTCCATCGAGCGCTCACCCCCTACATAGGTCACACTCGTCCGTCTAGGCACGATGCGAAAAGCTAGAGGGGCACTCTATCGAGCACTCACCCCCTACATAGCCAAGTATCTCATATGTTTCAATTTAGTGTAACAGGATTTTTCAAAACTATAGATGTATCGTATTTCAAGGTTTCGATCGTTTGTTTCGAAATTTCAAAATCTCACGATTTAAAAGTCGTTTGGCGTCACAGTTTACGCCTTTTTAATTCAAAAATTCATTTCAAGTCCAAAAATTCTGAAATTTTCACAGTATATCAAAAACACCCTAACAAACAACTTTCGTGTTTTAATGATTTCTAAATAAGTTGAGGAAACATATCAAAGATCGAGTTTATTGCACAACATATACACTGTCAGGTTTCAGGTTGACCACCGTTTGGAAAATCGACGTTTTGACATACCAAATGGACTCCAAAAATTCTAAAGTTTTATATGCGCATAGTAGACATGATTATCTACAACTTTCATTTAGATTGCAAAGATCAATTCGGAGTAGAAAATATAGAACATGCTTATCAAGTTTGGACATCTACACTGTCAGATTTCCAAAAAGGTTTTAAATCACAGTTTATGTTCGGATCGATTTGGGGTAGCAAACGTTGATGAAAATCGATGAAATTTTTACACAACATAGTTTCATGTGTTAGGATCAAAAGTCTAGTTTTGAGTTTTTCGGTTTGAACTCTCGAAATAGGGGTTTTGGTCCGATTTCAAATCTGTCACCGTTTCAAGATCAACTCTCAAGGCAGGTTGGTTCTCGGCCGTTTTTGGATATCAAAACGCAATGAAAAATTATGAAAATTTTACACAAACTAGATCTATGTCTTAAAAACGTTTTTCATGTTTTGAGTTTTTCCGTTTGAGCAGTTTTAAGGGTTCGAAAAATTCGCACCAAATCGCTGCGCCGTGGGTTTTTCGTGTTGACAGATTTTAGAGTTATTAAATCCCTATGTTTGGTTGCATGTTAAGTCACCCAAAACCAAGTAAGTATTTACAGTGATTGAGTTTTTGGTCGTCCTAGGGTCGCTCGGCTCGTCCAAATATACTACGAACGGATCTACACACACGTTCTCCTTCTCCTTCGGCCACGAACGTGTTTGCAAGTTAAAGATTCGAGAGTTAGATTGAGGATTGGAGATTTAAAATGAGAATGGGACCTAATGTAAACCTTACCAATGATTCTATTACTGTAATCCCTGATCTACACCCTTGCTCGGTCGTCGTCGGTTGCCGGAAACTCGTCGGAAGTTCGCCGGAAAGTCGTCGGGTAGGTGTTTGGCTTTGGGAGTGTTTTGGGAGAGAAGAGGGAAGTTTGGAGACTGATTATGGGGTGGAATCTGTTCCCCCATCGTCCTAATACTCCTTCCCCCGTCCAAAATCCACTTTCCATAGTCGGGGGGTCAAATTATGGCAAGAAATCGCCGAGATCGTGTGATCTGCCGCAATCTGTGATCCCACGCGGTGGTGGCGCGCTGGTAGAAGGAACACCGCGCGGCCAGCGCGCGGCCAACGCCTGGACTTCGGTCCGGGCGGGTCGTGCGATCCGTCGAGCCTTTCCTCCTCTCTTTCGGACTCCTATCCCTCTATGTTCTCGGATTCCAATTTTCCGGGTCATTCTCGGATTACGATTCCTATCTTAAGTCCGTTGGTTTCGGATTTGTCGGCTTCTAATTCGTCGTCCTTCGACTCCCGTGTAATAATTTATCTAATTAAATTATTTCCGACTTCACGGGTTCCTGGAATTAAAATTCTTTTCTTTCTTGAATTTAATTTCAATTCTTTTGACTCGATTCATGGAATATCTTCGGGCTTCCTTTCCCTCTTTTATTCCATTTTAAATTTTTGAATCTATCAGCGTTTCATTTCCGAGCAATAATTTATTGTGATAAATTATTTTCTTCTTCTCGGAGATATTTCGACCTTGATTGGATTAAGGAATAAATTTTATTCCTTTGGACGCCGATAAAAATCCCGGGTATTATAACTTTAATCTTCCTCCCGGTCTGTTTCTCCATCATTTTCTTCCAAGCGAGTAATTTCCCGAATGCTTCATTTTTTATTCGCATGGGATACACCCATACTCTCCGGGTAAAGTCATCAACAAACGTTACAAAATAATGGTTTCCTCATAAAGAAGCCGTCTTGGTAGGTCCCCAATGATCTGAGTGAATGTAATCCATAATGCCTATAGTGTTATGGATTGTTGTTCCGAACGTCACCCGCGTTTGCTTTCCCAGAACACATTGCTCGCAAAATTCAAGTTTGCAAGTCTTTGCACCCTTTAATAATCCTTACTTTTCTAGAGTCTGCAAAGATTTTTCCCCAGCATGCCCAAGCCTCATATGCCATAGCTTGGTCATCTCATCTTCCTTGTCTGCTTCTGATACTGCTGCTGCAATGCCAATCACTGTATTGCCCTGGAAGTGGTATAAGTTATTTTTCCTTATACCTTTCATGGCGACAAGTGCTCCCGAGATCACTTTCATAATCCCATTCTGAATGCTGATGGAGTGGCCTTTAGCTTCCAAGACTCCCACATATATGAGATTCTTAGCAAATTTCGATATGTACCGAACTTCCGTGAGCACCTTGGTTGTTCCATCGTGGTTCTTCAGATATACTGAGCCAACTCCAGCTATCTGGCAATATCCGTTGTTGGCTAGGTAGACAACTCCACCGTCAACACTTTCAAAGTTAACAAACCACTCCTTCCTGGAACACATGTGGAATGAGAATCCCGAGTCTAGCAACCAGTCGTCAATGCACGTTACTGATGAGACACAAGCTAAAGAATACTCTGTCTCATCACTATCAGCAACACAAGCCTCTGCTACCGCTTTCCCCTTTTTCTTTTGCAGCTTAGCCTCACCGGCGGCGTGGTGGTGGCAGCGACGCCGTGATGGTGGCGGGTCAGTGGTGGAGTGATGGTGGCAGTCGGTGGGGTGTTGGAGTTTTCGTGTTCTTTGTTTTGATGTTGAAATGGTTGGATCTATGTTGAAATATTTGGGAAATTGCATGTTTATTTGATTAGGAGATGAATGTGAATGTGAAGGTAATTTTAGTTAATTTAGTACTTAAAGATTTCTATTAGAAATAATAGTTTGTTAGATATTGACTATTTGGGGATTATGTGTTCCAATTGTTGAATTGGTGAGTAAATCTTTAAAATGGCTATTGTGATTCTTGAGATTGAAGTAGAATTTGAGGTTGATGTGTGATTTGAGAATTTGGGAATACTTGCTCTTGACCAATTGAAATGTGGATTATACTGACATGTATAATTTATGGTGGATAAATTGACTAATGTTGATTAAATGTGGAATTGACCGAATTATTTTAATGAAGTTTGATCATTAGCATTGGAGTTTAGTGATTTTTCTTTAGATGGAAGACTTAAATGTTGAAGTACTTATGGAATTGTTCTTTATAATTTTGGAGAAAAACCATGTGCTAATTGAGTTGTTTTGCTTAATTGATAATGTGAAATCTATGGCATGTCAAGAATTGAGTGTTAGAATGAACATTCGTTGAATATATTTGGATTCATGAGTTAAAGGGATTGTTACTAGTATCTTGAATATCTAAGTTGGAGTATTTGTTAGATGTTGTGGATTCTAGTATACTACTTAAAGAATATTTCCTTGTTAAAGTGTTCTAATGGAAGAATACTTGAATGCTTAAAGTTTAGAATATTATGTTAGGTGTTGGGTTAATCTTTATTATTTGGTCTTGTGAATTATTTTTGGAGTTATCTAATTCTATGTTGATAAACATAGAATGAGAATTGTTGAGTGGTTTTGATGGGAGTGTAGAAGAGGATTGGAGATGATGTTGGAGGTGGAGGAAGTAAGAGACGAGTGTGTTGGTGCCGTTAAATTATTGTAATTCTTATGATGATATTATTATACAGGGAATGATTGCGGACTCACATTGAGGCCACAGAAGGACTGAAGATGTACCAAGGAAGCTTTGAAGCTTGAGTATACAGGCAAGGAGTAGTTAGTAATCTGTAGATTAGGGAGTTAGGCCGAGATGTCTAACTAGTATTAAATTATAATTGAACTAAGTCATGGCATGTTAACCTAGACGATTAGGATGTGAACCTAATTAAGTTATACTTTAGATTTACGGACGTCTATGATTAGACTGGCTCCCTAGGGATCTATCACTCATTATGTTAGAGCTAGTGATGTTTATAATGGATATAGAAGTTGTATATCGAATGGTTGAATTTATGATAGAGAACCTAGACGGCTAGGTGGTTTCTCTGATTCCTCAGGTTATGTGTGTGCATTTGTTTGGGGTATATTCCCTGGAATTATTTTGGGATTCATTTTCTGTAACTGTGTTGTGATTTATTCCTTGTGTTTGATTTGAGATTTATTCCCTTATGTGTGTTTGACCCTATAGGGATATTCAGCTGATATCCCGGGTCTGTGTGTTGTGCGTGTGGCACGTTGCGGCAATTGGGGAGTGAACCCTTTGCCATGCGGTAGTTGGGGAGTGAACCCTCTGCCATGACCCGCTAGACGCCGCTCTGGTCAGTGACGACTATCCGTCTCCCTCACCTGTGTTATTGGCCCTGCGTAGGATGTTCATCCGCGGCGGGGGCGAAGTTGACGGGCAGTTCATTGTGTATGGTAGAGTGTGGTGACCTCTGGCCAATGATGACTGTCGACCATGGTTATTAGGAAACGCGTTAGACATGATTATTTGTTGCATTTAGGATAGATAGACACATAGGTCATATCATTCATCTCATCATTCATCATGCATAATGATTGCAATGCATTTTATGGTTGAAGCACCGGTATGGGACGGTTTGATGTTTAAATACTGTATTTAATTTATGTTATTAATATATTTGTATCTATAATTAGGTCGTTTAATTTTCGTACTGTCTAATCTACTTATTACTGCTATTACCTTGCCAGTACGTTGTACTGACACCTTGTTGTTTTCTTTTTTTATAGATCTTCCTTCGGATGGCGCATATTATGAGGATGGGATACGGGCTGAGCGAACTAGTGTAGATTGTATTTATTGAATTATATTGGCATTAGTAGGCTTTTGCCTTGTTAGTAAATAATTCAGGGCTTGTAGCCTGGATATGTTTTTGTTGTTCATGGGATCATTTTACTGTATTTGTTGTTATTATCTCACTTCGTATTAGCTGTCTAAGCTGAGTGATCAACAATTTAGAACAGTTAATCCGGCGGTGACGTCACGAAATGGTTTTAAATTTTCGGGGAGTTACAGATGGTATCAGAGCGGTTTGCTCTATTATGTGTTTAAAACTTGATAAAAGCATGTGGTGAGGTGTGTGGGGATTGCGTAAAGGATAGGTTTTGCATTGTCATATGCTAGTTAGATTTATTTTATGCTATGGCTTTTGTCAAATTATACTGCGCAACTTGTGGATTCAAGTCATGGTTTGCAAGATAACCATGGGTAGATAACAAGGATATCTTAAGGGGATCTATGTTTCAATTCAACTAGCAACTTATTTAGAAGTTGCTAAATAATCATTGTTATTAATATTATTAATTGCTTGGGATAATTCATGAGATCTGTCTCTAAGGTAAATTGCATGTATTGAATATCTAGACGACTTGATTACGAAGGATCGTCAGGAAGCACCTGAGTCGTTAAGCGTTGGGTAATCATCAACAACAAGCTCTTCTGTGGGGCCCGTAACTAAATTGAAGCTGATCGGCACCTGCAAATCCGTGCTATACAGATGCGTGATGATGATCCATTGTAAGCAGATGATCAGAACATCAGGAGAATAATATCTCAAACATCTTTAAATCTTAAAGATATATAGAGTAACTCATTCGACTGTATTGCTCGACGGATGTATGATGACATTCAATTCGAGACATCGAATTTAGTATACCGCAAAGATTAATTGGAGGCGTTTATGCAAGTGAACGTCCTGATACGCGATGCTCGCATGCTAATATATGTATTCATATTATTGGTTACGTTTCATCCATAAAATTCTTCTTTTCATTTTCTTATTTATGAGAAAATGAATTCCTCTATTATTTTCCTTGCCTCATCTTCGGATTTTACTGTGTATGATTCGGTACCAGTTTTTCTCTCCAAGTTAACTCTATTTGCTGTCACATGTATCCCTCGTGGGCCATCTGAATGGTTCTCAACGATACTCTATCAGTATCGATATTTTCCACCGTTTCTATATTCTAATTAGTTTAAATTACTTGTCCTCTATATTGATAGGTGTAATGTGATTTAAACTTTTCAACTCCTTTATCGATTCCCGAACTTATACGATAACATTGTCACTAACTTCCTTACACTGTCTGGAAGTTTCTTTAGTAACTGTTTGACTCTAAATTGGCCATTTTCCATTCATTTGTTATTCTCGTTCTTAAATTGTCCTACTATTTCATACCTACCAGAGTAGAGTAGTTACTTACCGAATATTCTGTTAGTTCCTCGTATTTTCTACTTATTTATTCTCACTACGATAATTTGGAGTCTTTATCAGTCGGCGTCATTTCTTTTGCTAATCTGAGTCAGTTCGTTATTGATTCACTTATTTACTTATATTTGTTCCATTATAAAATAACTCCCGTCTCAGTATCCTTACTTCCGCAAACAACGATTTTAGTTGTTTCGCATTCCTTTCCGCCTGTATGGAAGATTTTGATTCTCGATATGATTCTGAATTTACCATACTCTTGGGAATTTGATCTCGCTTCCTATATTGTGTTTGAGACAGTTCATTTCTTTTGTAATGCAGGTTTATTCCAAGGCGAGAACTTCAAAAGAATTGTTAAAATAACACTGCACTTTGTGCAAATTGGCAGTGTGAATGCGAAGCAGAACATCCTACAGCGCGAAGTTGGAAGCGACTGATTCAAGATGTAAATAGTATATTCGGAGCAGAACTCAGTCCTAACAACATCCACATGAATTCTCGGGGAATAATTAATTGTTTTAACAGTTAGGAATTATGTAATATATCCTCGGAATGAGATGTAATCTTGGGATGTCATCAAACAAACACTACGAGCTGTAGATTGAGATGGATCCCGGGGTAAAATTCACTGAAGTTGGGATCAGTAAGCATGGAAATTGAGTGGATTGTATTAATTTTCCAACTTTTCAATGAGAAAACACGAGATCGACGAGAGCATTGTGTGATGAGATGCAACAAACACAGAGCTTCAGGCCAACATAACGATCGCATCTCAGAAATCGTGATACATGCCGTAAAAAGTGTGAGGAGGAACACGACAAAAGGTTGAGGCACGCAGGTTACCAACGGATGGTGAGCTCATTTGAGGTGATATCTAATTGATATGTCAGAAGTTGATGGAGCCTTAGGGAAAAGGCCATTGCTTGAAATAAAATGTCAGATGGAATCTAGATTTTAATGAATGGATATGAGTTTGTAAGTGAGTTCCAGTGTAAGTGGGAGAAACACCTGAAGATGTTTAAGTTTCTCTTGCAATAACCAACAACGTTCGAGTGTTAGGTTGACAAGGGTCGAGAATATGAATCATACTAAAGACGAGTAATCAATGAAGGATGAAGTAATTATTATAAGATGCTCTAGATGGCGAAAGAACTATGGTCTCAACCGGTGACAAAGACACGATGTTAGGGACTGATAGAAACGTGTGCTTAGATGTTCAAAGTTGGATCTCACCCACAATTCAGTGGAGATAACATATTGGTCATACCCTTAATTCATTCGAGGACGAATGATCCTAAGGGAGAGGAAATGTAACATCCCGATTAATTATTTCGTAATTAATTAAATTAATTGGGATTAGTTAATTAATTGAGTAAATTACAAATTGGACTTTGACTACTTTAATATATTGGGCCATTGGATAAACTAAATGAGTATGCTCAATTATAATAAAATGTATGATCAATTAATTAAAGTCCATTGTGAGCAAGAACTCAAGAGAAATGATGGAGTCCAATAGCATTAGCACTCAAGCCCACAAGTGTTTAAACAATGGGTCAAGATGCATTATTGAAACAATGGGAGGATTAAATGAAAAAAAGAGGATATTGCAAATTGACCCTTGGACTTTAATTGGGGGAAGAAGTTAGAAATGGGTCTCATTCAGTCATTCTCTTCCAATGCAATTACGGGAGTTATGGAGAAGGATGAAGAGGCCGACAGTTAGAGAAAAGAAGAAGGAGACTCAATTTTTCTTAGCTTGAAGAATTGAGAAATCGATTTTCATGGGTAAGGTTTGCACTTTCAATTTCCCAAATTTTCCCTTGTTCCCGTTCCTTCTTCCCATTCTTGATTGGAGTTTGAAATTGGGCTGTGGGGGTGGTGGTGCCGCCGCGTCGGCGGCGAGGTGAAGGGAGGACGGAGGAGACACCGGCGGTGGTGGTAGCGTCGCGGTGGCGCGATGCCTGGAGCAGCAACGGGCTGCTGCCCGCTGCATGAAGGAGCAGCGCACAGCGCTGCTGTGCTTCTGCTGGCGGTGCGCCGGTGCCTCGCCGGCGGCGTGGTGGTGGCAGCGACTCCGTGATGGAGACGGGTAGTGATGGTGGCAGTCGGTGGGGTGTTGGAGTTTTCGTGTTCTTTGTTTTGATGTTGAAAGGGTTGGATCTATGTTGAAATATTTGGGGAATTGCATGTTTATTTGATTAGAAGATGAATGTAATGTGAAGGTAATTTTAGTTAATTTAGTACTTAAATATTTCTATTAGAAATAATAGTTTGTTAGATATTGACTATTTGGGGATTATGTGTTCCAATTGTTGAATTGGTGAGTAAATCTTTAAAATGGCTATTGTGATTCTTGAGATTGAAGTATTATTTGAGGTTGATGTGTGATTTGAGAATTTGGGAATACTTGTTCTTGAACAATTGAAATGTGGATTATACTGACATGTATAATTTATGGTGGATAAATTGACTAATATTGATTAAATGTGGAATTGACCGAATTATTTTAATGAAGTTTGATTATTAGCATTGGAGTTTAGTGATTTTTCTTTAGATGGAAGACTTAAATGTTGTTGAAGTCCTTATGGAATTGTTGTTTATAATTTTGGAGAAAAACCATGTGCTAATTGAGTTGTTTTGCTTAATTGATAATGTGAAATCTATGGCATGTCAAGAATTGAATGTTAGAATGAACATTCGTTGAATATATTGCTAGCTCGTCGCAAAGCTGCAAATTAAATATTAGTCCTACACCACAGAAGAAGATAAATAAATGTAATATATATAGTGAGTAGGGTCGTCTCCACAGGGAACTTGCTCAAAGAGTTTATTTTCAATCACTTGATTAATTATAAATTATATTTATATTTATAAAGATGGGGGGATTTGATTTCAACTAAACTAGTAAAAAGAAAATAAAAATTAAACAAGAATAAAAACAAATGCAAGGTAACAAGTGAGCTCTTTAGGATAATTAAAACTCTAGTTTAGGCATGAATTATGTATTGGATATGGAATTGATCATTGACATGCATTTAACTTAATTGGTTAATTGACTAAATTGGTTAAAGTTGGTCTACAAGCGTTTCCCAACCAATTTTTCCATACTTATTCGATGGCTTAGGTACGACCATAAACCATTCCCCTAATCAAGTGTGAATACTAGGTACGACCATAGCATAACATGACTTAATAGCATTTAGCACAAGAAAAACCCAATTCGATTCAACACTAATCCTACGAGGTAGTGTTTAAAACCGATTTTAATCCCTCACTAGAGTATTCTTCCTCTAGTTTGCTACTTGATTGGAAAATTACACAATTACGGATGCACTTCCCAATATAGCAATAAATTACTCAATCAACACGCGGCCGCTATATCAATCAAGCAATTCAAAACATAATAAATAGAGGAATTAAAAATACCCAATTCAATTAAGCATAAAAATATGTCAACAAAATAAGTCTCACAATTCCATATCCACACACAAATTCAAAGCCTAAACTAGATAAGAAAACTACTCACAATCCATCCAAAACATAACCAAATCCACACAATCCAACATGGTAATCAATTATAGAATTTGAACAAGAAAATCACCCACGAAGGATCGAATCCTTATTGCCCTTGGAATCCTCCAATTTTGTAAGTGCCAACAAAAATGGAGTATCCTCTCTAGTGTGTCTCCAATGGTTGGAACCTCTTTTTTGTGGAAAATTGGCCAATGTCTTGTGTTTTGTGGAATAATGGCCAATGTGTTGTGTTTTGTGGAATAATGGCCAATGTGTTGTGTGTTGTGGAATAATGGCCAATGTGTTGTGTGTTCTTTGCTCTTTGGTCTCCTCCTATTTATAGCAAAACAAACCAATTTTTTTATTCTTCTTTCTCCCTTTTTGCATGTTCATGGTAGTAGCCTCCTCAATTGCATCCAAAAGCCTCCCTCAATTGCATCCAAAAACATCAAAATCATGCCTTTGATTATTCTTTTGTAATTGATTCCCAAGGATTTGATGCCCAAAGATTTGATGCCAAAAAATCTGAAAATTGATGCCCAAAGATTTAGATGCTTCAATTTAGCCCCAAGGATATTTTTGCAAATTTTGATGCTTCACACATAGACCCCACAGCTGGGAATTGGACCTTAGGCGTGGGCACGCCCAACACTTCAAAATAGGCTGTCCAATGTTGGAAATTTGCCACCTTTCCTACAAAACCAATGTCCCAAAAATCAATCCAATCAAAGCCATTTTTATTAATTTTCTCAAACAATTTAAGTTGACATATGCATAAAAATATCATCAAATACAACATATATCAACTCCCCCACACCTAATCCATGCTTGTCCTCAAGCATATATCAAGACCAAATATCAAAAGTGCATGCCAAACCAAGTATCATTCAACCATGTCAAAGTTTCATCAAAATCAAGGTATGCAAAGCCAACTATCCTCACAAAATGGGAAAATATAATAAGAGATCACTCACCCTCAAGTGTTTAGGCTAGATTTCACTCAATACGCATAGAGAACTATCAATCCCATAGGCTTGCTATCAAATCACAGTAAATTCACATCTCAAATAATAACATGATGCTCATAATCAAAGGGTCTTTATTAGGGTTGTAACGGGGCTAAGGTTGGGGTAGGAAAATATGGATATATGTAGGTTAAAAGGAATTGAGGAAATTGTCTAACCATCAAAACATGCTACGAAACATAAGTTGCACAAATTCTCTTTGACATCAATGATCATGCTGCTCTCAAAATAAAGAATTACACTTGCAGCTAATACAAGCATGCCTGTCTCTCTCTCTTTTTTTTCTTCTTCTTTTTTTTTTTTTTTTTTTGGTGGCTTTCAATAGCTTGGTACGTTTATGAGAGGAATTCCATTGTCTGAAAATTGCAGACAGAACTTCAACTCTTTGTTCATAACACTCCGGTTAGAGGAACACGTTCCAAACTATTTATTTCCACTGCCCTGGTATTTTATTATTTTTTTTTTCTTTTTTTTTTTTTTTTTTTTAGAGAGAGGCAGTACAATAACAAAATCACATGTCGAATACAAAAACTCAATCAACTCACATCAAGTGCAACCTTTAACCAATTTCACATGTAATGATACTTAAACAAATTTCCTCATGTTCCTAGGGTTCAAATGAGTGTATGGCCATAATCGAAGAAAAAGGTCTCAGGCTAAGGGGTTAAACATGAACCAAGAAAAATGGATATATCATCAATAGGCTCAGAGTGGTTCACTAAAGGATAAACATGGGTAAAGAGGAAAACAAGGCCAAAATGGGGTATTCCTAGTGCCCTTATCATTTTATTTGCATCAAGATTCAAAAATGAGAGTACAATCAATTATGTATAATCAAGCAAGTTCTAGAAAATCAAGTCTCATGCGTTTCACACAATAAGAAAATTTGAGCAAATATGTGATGAGTTTTTTTTTTATTTTTTATTTTTTTATTTTTTATTTTTTTTATGATTTTTTTATTTCATGGATTTTTTATTTTTTATTTTTTATTTTAAAGGCTCAAATTAAAAAAAAGGCTCAAATAGCTCACTTAGGGTTAAGTGATAGAAAACTAAGCATACCCCTCAATTAATTTGACTAAGAACATGATAAACTCTACAATAGTCAAGCAATGCACATAAGACTTGGCAAGACAACACAAGAGGACAAGCTAGGAAGTTCAAAAATCATATTCATGTGTAAGAATATCCTAAAAATCCCCCCACACCTAAATCATGCAATGTCCCTATTGCAAAATAAAGATGAAATAGAGAGGGTGAATGAAACTTCCCTGGATTACATGTGGGTGACCAAATGTGCCTATTGTCATCTTTCCAAAACCTGCTATTGAAGCTTGCCCATTTGCACCTTGGGCATATGTGGAACATTTGAAGATGGTGTATTGGATTTCTTGTCCCATTACTAGACCTGCAAGCAGAAATTTCCCACAAACAACCAAGTAGAACAAGAATAGCACAATCCAATACCTCTTGAGCAAACCACAGTTCAAAGAAGTTTTAAATCCAGACTAGCTTATGCTCAACCAATCTTAATTCACAATATGCACACTTCAACTACACATATCATCTTGATTTACAGAAATCCCCAACGTAATTAATCAAACTAAGCCAATACTCAAGTGGATATTTGAATACAAGAATAATCCCAATTCACCAAGCATATACTAATAGCAGTGTGCACAATTCAATCTCAATTATGAATTCTAATTCAGCAAATAACCACAGAATGAATTACTAGATTTGTGCAGGGGATTAGGGATTTCAAAAAAAAGGGATAATTTGACTTACAAGATTGGGTTGATTAGGGTGTGGCAGCGGCGGCGTTGGGTGGAGCGGAGGCGGCGGCTCCTGTAAGACAGGGATGGTGGCGTGGGCGGCTGAGAAAGGCAGGGGTGGCTGAGAAAGGCAGGGGTGGACGGCGGGAGGTGGCCGGAGACGCGAGGCGGCGGCGACGTCGAGCTTCAGATCCCGCGAGACAGAGACGCGGAGGGGCGGGGAGCTAGGGTTCCGGTCGACGAGGGGCGGCGCTGGTTTTCAGGGGCGACGGTGGCTGCGCGGATCCGGCAGCTGGAGGGCGGAGGCGGCGAAGGTGCTCGTGAACAGGGACGAAAGTGGAGGCCGGATCTTGGGCATGGGTGGAGCAGCGGCGGTGGAGTTCGAAGGTGACCGGCGGCGGGCTGCGGGGGAGCGGCGCTGACTTTCGCGAACGCCGAGGAAGGAAGGGACGGTGGTGAGGGATCCGGCTGCGGCGGCGGTTGCGAGGGTTGAGTGCGGCGGCGCTAGGCGGATCCGGCGGCGTTGGCGCGGCGGGCAGGGAGCGGCTCCGGCGGTGGTGAGGGTTCAGGCGAGAGAGAGAAGACACACGAGTGAGAGAAAAGAGAGTGAGAGAGAATGAGATCTAGAGTTTGGACTTATTTTTGCCTTATGTCCTCTTTAATTGCAGGCTATTTTTGTTTCTTATGTGTGCCCACGCCTAGGGCTCTCATTTAGCCTGGTGGACCTCCTTCCTTCCACTCCAATTCCAGTGTAAATTGACTCCTTGGGCGTGCCCACGCCTAAGGCTTCAAATTATTCTGTTTCTCCCTCTCTTTACTTGAACCCAAATTCCAGTGTAATTTTACTCCTTATGCGTGCCCACGCACAAGGCTTCTAATTACTCTGTTTCTCCAATTTTTTTTTTTTTTATGAATTCCAGAATGAATTTTGCTCTTAAGTATGCCCACGCACAACACCAATTTTTACTCTGCAACTCCAAAAGCTCCTGAAATCAACAAATAAAATCCAAAACCAAAGAAAACTTTATTATACTCGAATCAAGACTCGAAAATTTAACTAAACAAAGCGAAATTTAAATATGAAACTTGGGTTGCCTCCCAAGAAGCGCCTTTCTTTTAGGTCTTTGGCTAGACATATCGTCAAAGTTCCAATTAACATTTTCCCACTTGGGACTTCTGGGAGTCATATACTCCATTTCTTTTCTTTGCAAATCCCTTGTAATATGGCTTAAGTTGGAAACCATTTACATTCACCTTCTTGTCCAAGGCAAAACTTGGGGTTGCCATTTTATCAAAAGAATCATTGTTAGATTTAGTAAATGGACAAATCTCACAAGAACAACTCTTACCTTGATCAAATAATGAAGAAGATTCACAAAATTTCATACCATTTTCTTTTAAAAGTGGTGGATCTTCCTTGTACACCATGACATCCTCTTGCATCTCTTTCCACACTTCCTGCACACAACTATCAAGTATATCCACTCCACACAATTCATTAGATTCCATAGGGTATTTCATAGCATCAAAAATGTTAAACTTTATTTGTTCCCCATCAAATTCCATTGTGAGAGTTCCATTTTTTACATCAATTTTAGTTTGTGCAGTGCTCATAAAAGGTCTTCCTAGCAAAATAGGTGAGGGATTTGGTGAGTTTTCGTCATGCATGTCCAAAATATAGAAATCAACAGGAAATATTAACTCATTAACTTGAACTAGGACATCCTCTATAATCCCTTCAGGATATGCATTAGTCCTATCCGCTAATTGAATTATTATGCCCGTTTCTTTAAGTGGTCCAATGTTCAAAGAGTTAAAAATAGATCTAGGCATTACATTAATAGCAGCACCTAAATCTAACATAGCCCTTTTTACCTCCATTTTACCTATCTTGCATGGAATGACAAACATACCGGGATCTCCGCATTTTTGTGGAAGTTTCCTTTGAAGCATGGCGGATACACTTTCTCCCGCTATCACCTTCTCATCTCCTCTCAATTTTTGCTTGTTGGAACACAAGTCCTTTAGAAACTTTGCATATCGAGGGATCTGCTTGATTGCATCTAACAATGGAATGCTCAATTCCACTTTTTTAAACACCTCCATGATTTCCTTGTCCTTGTCTCCCTTTGAAGGCTTCACCAACCTATGAGGAAAAGGAGCAATATTAGATTTTGAAGTAATTGGTAAGTTTAATTTTACCTCGTCACTTGATTTTTGTGCTTCTTGCTCCATTTCTTTTTCAATTTCATCCTCTGCCTTTTCCTTTGAAACAATCTCCTTTGGACCTTCTAATTCCTTTCCACTTCTCAGCGTCATTGCACTAACATTTCCAGGATTAGCATGCGTTTGAGCAGGCAATTTTCCTTTTTCCCTTTGCTTCATATCACGCACCTCATTCACTACTTGGGACATTTGATCCTCCAAATTCTTTATACTTGTTCTAGTTTCCTGTTGAAATTGCAACATATTAGCTGCCATATTCTTAACTAGATCATGTAGAGAATTACCTGGGAAGGGAGCTTGTGGGGCTGCCCTTTGTTGTGGCGGCAGTGGAGCTGGTTGAAAACCCGGAGGTTGTTGTGTAGGAGCTTGTTGATTCCCATAACGCAAATTGGGATGATCCCTCCATCCCGGATTGTACGTGTTGGAAAATGGGTCGTAATTCCTCATTTGCACAAATCCAGTTGCATTAACTTCTACTTCCTCAGACAACGTGGGACAAGCATCAGTGGAATGATTCGTGTTTGAGCATATTCCACAGGCCTTTACCTGTGCATTCCCTACAGCAAGCTTACGAACAAAAGATGTTAATTCAGTTAATTGTTGCTGTAAAGAACTTACTTCCCCAGCTTCTTTCACTGGAACAACTTCCCTTGTCCCAAACTGCTGTGAATTCATTGCCATATTATTCAACAATGCCCAGGCCTCCTCCGGTGTCTTGTTCATAAGTGCACCTCCACTTGCAGCATCTATAAGCATCCTGTCCATAGTGGTTAAACCTTCATAGAAATACTGGATTAGTAATTGCTCGGAAATTTGGTGTTGTGGACACCTAGTAATAAGTTTATTGAACCTATCCCAGTATTCGAAAAGTGATTCCCCTGTAGCTTGTTTAATACCACATATTTCTTTCCTCAGATTTGCAGCTCGAGAAGCAGGAAAATACTTCTCCAAAAACTTACGCTTCATCTCATTCCAAGTGGTGATACTACCTGCAGGAAGGTTGAACAACCAATCCTTTGCTGCATCTTTCAAGGAAAATGGAAATGCCCTTAGCTTGATTTGATCTTCAGTGACACCAGCTGGTTTCATGCTTGTACACACCACATCAAACTCCTGTAAGTGTTTGTGTGGTTCTTCTCCTGACAAACCATGAAAGTTAGGCAACAAATGTATTAGTCCAGTTTTCAACACAGAGGCCGCATTGTCGGCCACAGTAGGAAAAGTAATACAGAGTGGCTGTTGAGCCAAGTCAGGGGATGCTAGCTCCCTCAATGTTCTCTGTTGTGCCATAGCAGGTTGAGGAATTTCAGTTTCCTCTTTCACTTTTTTGCTTTCCTCAGAATCTGATGATGAACTTGAATCTTCCGCTATTTGAATTTCCAAATTGAGCAAAGGTGTCGACACCTCCGCTTTCTCTTCTTTCCTTCGTTCCCTGGCTTCTTTACTCAAACGGCGTGCGGTCTTTTCAATCTCTGGATCGTAATTCTTTTCACCACCACGATCTGTGCGAGGCATATACCAATAAGTGGAAATAAAGATTAGAGAAATATATATATATTAAATTAACCAAGGTATGAAAAATCCTCTTTTGGCGATAGTCCCCGGCAACGGCGCCAAAAATTGCTAGCTCGTCGCAAAGCTGCAAATTAAATATTAGTCCTACACCACAGAAGAAGATAAATAAATGTAATATATATAGTGAGTAGGGTCGTCTCCACAGAGAACTTGCTCAAAGAGTTTATTTTCAATCACTTGATTAATTATAAATTATATTTATATTTATAAAGATGGGGGGATTTGATTTCAACTAAACTAGTAAAAAGAAAATAAAAATTAAACAAGAATAAAAACAAATGCAAGGTAACAAGTGAGCTCTTTAGGATAATTAAAACTCTAGTTTAGGCATGAATTATGTATTGGATATGGAATTGATCATTGACATGCATTTAACTTAATTGGTTAATTGACTAAATTGGTTAAAGTTGGTCTACAAGCGTTTCCCAACCAATTTTTCCATACTTATTCGATGGCTTAGGTACGACCATAAACCATTCCCCTAATCAAGTGTGAATACTAGGTACGACCATAGCATAACATGACTTAATAGCATTTAGCACAAGAAAAACCCAATTCGATTCAACACTAATCCTACGAGGTAGTGTTTAAAACCGATTTTAATCCCTCACTAGAGTATTCTTCCTCTAGTTTGCTACTTGATTGGAAAATTACACAATTACGGATGCACTTCCCAATATAGCAATAAATTACTCAATCAACACGCGGCCGCTATATCAATCAAGCAATTCAAAACATAATAAATAGAGGAATTAAAAATACCCAATTCAATTAAGCATAAAAATATGTCAACAAAATAAGTCTCACAATTCCATATCCACACACAAATTCAAAGCCTAAACTAGATAAGAAAACTACTCACAATCCATCCAAAACATAACCAAATCCACACAATCCAACATGGTAATCAATTATAGAATTTGAACAAGAAAATCACCCACGAAGGATCGAATCCTTATTGCCCTTGGAATCCTCCAATTTTGTAAGTGCCAACAAAAATGGAGTATCCTCTCTAGTGTGTCTCCAATGGTTGGAACCTCTTTTTTGTGGAAAATTGGCCAATGTCTTGTGTTTTGTGGAATAATGGCCAATGTGTTGTGTTTTGTGGAATAATGGCCAATGTGTTGTGTTTTGTGGAATAATGGCCAATGTGTTGTGTGTTGTGGAATA
This sequence comes from Hygrophila difformis, assembly GCA_030278955.1. Lineage (NCBI taxonomy): Eukaryota > Viridiplantae > Streptophyta > Magnoliopsida > Lamiales > Acanthaceae > Hygrophila > Hygrophila difformis. The sequence continues at coordinate 36,557,244 of JAOANR010000015.1, forward strand.
ATGGCCAATGTGTTGTGTGTTCTTTGCTCTTTGGTCTCCTCCTATTTATAGCAAAACAAACCAATTTTTTTATTCTTCTTTCTCCCTTTTTGCATGTTCATGGTAGTAGCCTCCTCAATTGCATCCAAAAGCCTCCCTCAATTGCATCCAAAAACATCAAAATCATGCCTTTGATTATTCTTTTGTAATTGATTCCCAAGGATTTGATGCCCAAAGATTTGATGCCAAAAAATCTGAAAATTGATGCCCAAAGATTTAGATGCTTCAATTTAGCCCCAAGGATCTTTTTGCAAATTTTGATGCTTCACACATAGACCCCACAGCTGGGAATTGGACCTTAGGCGTGGGCACGCCCAACACTTCAAAATAGGCTGTCCAATGTTGGAAATTTGCCACCTTTCCTACAAAACCAATGTCCCAAAAATCAATCCAATCAAAGCCATTTTTATTAATTTTCTCAAACAATTTAAGTTGACATATGCATAAAAATATCATCAAATACAACATATATCATATATTTGGATTCATGAATTAAAGGGATTGTTACTAGTATCTTGAATATCTAAGTTGGAGTATTTGTTAGATGTTGTGGATTCTAGTATACTACTTAAAGAATATTTCCTTGTTAAAGTGTTCTAATGGAAGAATACTTGAATGCTTAAAGTTTAGAATATTATGTTAGGTGTTGGGTTAATCTTTATTATTTGGTCTTGTGAATTATTTTTGGAGTTATCTAATTCTATGTTGATAAACATAGAATGAGAATTGTTGAGTGGTTTTGATGGGGGTGTAGAAGAGGATTGGAGATGATGTTGGAGTTGGAGGAAGTAAGAGACGAGTGTGTTGGTGCCGTTAAATTATTGTAATTCTTATGATGATATTATTATACAGGGAACGATTGCGGACTCACATTGAGGCCACAGAAGGACTGAAGATGTACCAAGGAAGCTTTGAAGCTTGAGTATACAGGCAAGCAGTAGTTAGTAATCTGTAGATTAGGGAGTTAGGCCGAGATGTCTAACTAGTATTGAATTATAATTGAACTAAGTCATGGCATGTTAACCTAGACGATTAGGATGTGAACCTAATTAGGTTATACTTTAGATTTAGGGACGTCTATGATTAGATTGCCTCCCTATGGATCTATCACTCATTATGTTAGAGCTAGTGATGTTTATAATGGATATAGAAGTTGTATATCGAATGGTTGAATTTATGATAGAGAACCTAGACGGCTAGGTGGTTTCTCTGATTCCTCAGGTTATGTGTGTGCATTTGTTTGGGGTATATTCCCTGGAATTATTTTGGGATTCGTTTTCTGTAACTGTGTTATGATTTATTCCATGTGCTTGATTTGAGATTTATTCCCTTATGTGTATTTGACCCTATAGGGATATTCAGCTGATATCCCGGGTCTGTATGTTGTGCGTGTGGCACGTTGCGGCAATTGGGGAGTGAACCCTTTGCCATGCGGTAGTTGGGGAGTGAACCCTCTGTCATGACCCGCTAGACGCCGCTCTGGTCAGTGACGACTATCCGGCTCCCTCACCTGTGTTATTGGCCCTGCGTAGACTGTTCGTCCGCGGCGGGGGCGAAGTTGACGGGCAGTTCATTGTGTATGGCAGAGTGTGGTGACCTCTGGCAAATGATGACTGTTGACCATGGTTATTAGAAAACGCGTTAGACATAATTATTTGTTGCATTTAGGATAGATAGACACATAGGTCATATCATTCATCTCATCATTCATCATGCATAACGATTGCAATGCATTTTATGGTTGAAGCACCGGTATGGGACGGTGTGATGTTTAAATACTGTATTTAATTTATGTTATTAATATATTTGTACTTATAATTATGTCGTTTAATTCTCGTACTGTCTAATCTACTTATTACTGCTATTACCTTGTCAGTACGTTGTACTGACACCTTGTTGTTTTCTGTTTTATAGATCCTCCTTCGGATGGCGTATATTATGAGGATGGGATACGGGCTGAGCGAACTAGTGTAGATTGTATTTATTAAATTATATTGGCGTTAGTAGGCTTTTGCCTTGTTAGTAAATAATTCAGGGCTTGTAGCCTGGATATGTTTTTGTTGTTCCTGGGATCATTTTACTGTATTTGTTGTTATTATCTCGCTTCGTATTAGCTGTCTAAGCTGAGTGATCAACAGTTTAGAATAGTTAATACGGCGGTGATGTCACGAAATGGTTTTAAATTTTCGGGGCATTACAGCTTAAAGCTGACCTACAACACTTCTGAAATTTAGGAGCGGCTAACCAAGAACGCATAAATAACCTGGAGCCCCCACTGAAAAAAAAGAAACCCTAAACCCTAACTCTAACCCTGAACTCTGAACCCTAATCTTAAAACCCTCAACCCTGAAAAAAAAAACAAAATAAAACTCGATTTCTGGACTTCATAATTCTCTTTCTAAACGATCTCTTAATAACATAAATTACGTTTGTAGCAGAATGGCACCAAGGGAAAGACCGAGAAACCAACATGCACCACAAACTACTAATGAAGTACCACCAAACACCACGGAGCCAGCTCAACCTGTAGGAGCTCAAAACCAAAGTGCGCAGGACGCCCCGCACCGAACAATGTGGGCGATCGTCTCCGTCCGATAGAGGAGGTTCTAATTGCGCTGCGAGACGCGTAAGTGAACCAAGGGAAAGCCGCGGCGGTGCCTCTGCCCCAGGCTCGCATCAACTATCTGGCTATGGTGAACCCTTACCAGCCACCACACTACGCTGGTGAGGATGATCCTGCCAAACTGGAGGAATGGATTAGAACGTTTGACAAACTGTTGAACGTCGTCAAGTGCCCGGAGGGAGAGAAAGTACACATCGCCTCGTATTACTTGGGAGGTGAAGCAGATGACTGGTAGCAGGCCACCCAAGGGAAGTTGACAGAGGAGGAAGAGCCCTATTCGTGGGCAGAATTCATAGAGCTGCTCAGGGATTGGTTCTATCATACGAGCACGAAAGCTGCAATGTACGAGGAATTCCTATTATTAAAACAAGAAGGTCAAATGGTGCAGGAATACTACACCCGCTTTAAGGAACTAGTACGATTTGGCCAAGGTTGGTACCGACGGACATGGAGAAAGCCCAGAAGTTCAAAATGGGCTTAAATCTGGCAATTCGCGAGGTGATCACAGGGGTGCACTACCCTGACCTACAAGCTGTTTATGATCGTGCGGTAGCGGTTGCACGACTTCAAGGACTGAAGCGGAAGGCGATTGGTGAGACTAGTCGAGGTCCCCAAGGATAAGACAAGAGAGATAAGGACCGCAGAACTGATATTGACTCGGGTATGAATAATTTTCATGAAGGCCCAAATGGACCAGCCCAAGGCAACGATGGAGGCAATAATAGAAGGATTTTCAACCGTGATGGCTACGTACCCCGATGCCCAAGGTGTAGCCAACCTCATCTGGTGAGGGGATGCCCTCAACCCGACACATGCTTCCGATGTGGTCGACGTGGACATCGGATGAAAGAGTGTCGAACCCAGATTAAGAATATCAACAAATAGAGGATCTGGTCGCGGGACCTGACCAGCCAAGGAACCCAGACGGTCAAAATGACAACAACCAAGGGCATCGACTCCAAAATCAACACCCTCAACAAAACCCGAACCTTCTTGAGAATAATGTGTAGGCAGTTATGTGGACATAACTGAAGTCCTAAGGGGGAGAGGATGTGATACTCCGTAATAATGTATAGGTAATTATTTTTGAGTTCGACTCGACAATATGTATCCCAAATAAAAAATAAACAGATTCAAATTATTTTGAACTACATAATGGCTTGATCCCTTCACAGGGTACGTATGCAAATCGGAAATCTCAATTCTGAGTTCAGTCATAATATAATAAAAAAAATAAAGAAACCACGAAATGAGCAAAAGAACCCGAGCCCTTAGCTCGAGAAAAAAACTAAAACGCAACTTCGAGGACAAAGTTGATTCTTAAGGAGGGTAGACTGTAATACCCGAGAAATTTGTCACATAAATAAATAAAACCAATACATAAATAATAAATACATGAATAAATAAATAATTAAAAGATGAAATGAGAAATGGAATTTGATTCAAGAAGGAATTAAAGTTCCAAGTGCGCGTGAAGTTAAAGATAATTTAATTAAATAAATTGTTGCAAGAGAACACAAATACAAATGGACCCAATATTTCGAACCCGAAATTAAGTGGAGACCCAAATAAAATTAAGTTAGGAATTTAGAGCCCCAGGATAGCCCGAAAATCGAAACCCAAAAACATAGAAGGATAGAAGTCCGAAAGAGAGGAGAAAAGGCCCGACAGATCGCACGACCCGGCCCAGGGCGCAGCCCGGACCAGGCCCGGTAGGTGGTGGCGCATTCCGGACCACATCCCGCTCCAAGGCCGCGCCACCCGCGGCTGTTGCGGCGTTGCGGATTTTCTCGCCCGACTCCGGATTTTTCGACGTTCGGTTGCTTACCTTTCGGCCCAAGACTCTTCATATTGTTCTTGGACGTCGTCCAAGCCCTTCAAGTCTATAAAAAGGCCTCTTGACAGCCCGTACGTCCTTTTGAACACCTTCGAAATTCCACATACCGAAAACCCTAATTCTAAGACGTTGGAGGCAAGAAGTCAGCGAAGGAGGCAGTGTTTTGGACGAATTCAGAGACTCCCAAGCATAGGGGTATCGTGTGGTAAGGCGTACGTTAATATTTCACTCCCGAATTTTCAATTCCAACCCCTAACTTGGAACGTTTTCTTTCTAAACCCCGATCCGGACAAGAAGAAGGAGAACGAAGGATCTCGGGAGACAAACGGTGAACGCGGAGGCCATGACTTCGAATTAGGAGAGCCGTAGAACCATTTCAAGTAAGTTGATCCTTACTTACGGTTGATGGTGGCTAAAATGTAACCCGAACATAAACATCTAATAAGAAACCCGTAAAATCTGTTTAAATGGAATTTCATGAGCGCAGTGTTTTTACTCGAATTTTTCAGACCCTTTAACATGCTCAAATAGAAAAACTTAAAACATAAAAAGTGTTCCTAAGACTCTGATCTACGTTCCGAATCTTGAAATGGTGACAGATTTAGTTTTCAAACTTCTTGGCTATTTTGACTTTAGATCTAGACTGAATTACTTGAGTTGAACATGAAATATGTAAATCTATGAGTCGTGAATATATCTGTAAAATTTCATAAATGTTCGTCAAGATTTGGACCTTCGAATTCGAACCGAACTAATCTGCATTTTCTTCAAACTTATAAAAGCTGACAGACTTGATTTTGAACTTGATCCAAATATTCATAACTGATCCGATTGAAATTAGACCTTGATTTCTAACCGAAAGTTGTAGATAATTATGTTAAAATTGTGCCCGAAAAATTTCAGAACTTTTGAAGTTCATTTGATAAGTTAAAAATCGGATCTTTGAAAATTGCTACATCCTGAATTCTGACAGATTTATGTTTTTGTACAAATTCAAACTTTTGACTCGTTTCCTTACCCCGGATCAAAAAACTTAAAACACGAAATTTGTTCGTTACGGTGTTTTTGACCTACTGTAGAATTTTTAGATTTTTCTTCCCTGAATTGAATTTTTAAATATGAATGGCGCGGACAATGACCATGTGAAAGTTGTATCTTGAGGAAATTGCGAAAACTTGGAAAAGTGTCTTTTCGAAACAAACAAACGGAACACCTTTTGAAAAATAAATATAACGATTTCAAAAATCCCCTTATGACTAGATTGAGCTTGCTATGTAGGCGGTGAGTGCTCTATAGGGTACCCCTCTAGCTTTTCGCTTCGTGCCTAGACGTACGAGAGTGACCTATGTAGGGGGTGAGTGCTCTGCAGGGTGCCTCCTAGCTTTACCCTTCGTGCCTAAATGGACGAGAGAGAACGTTAGGCGAAATTATGCCAAAACGGCAAGATATTTAGGGCCTACACTCTCGTGAGTATCCATATGGGTTTCCCGAGACTCTGGAGTGGTACTGGGTATGACGGATTTGGCTGCGGCCAACGGTTACTTGAAATGTGGTTGAGATTGCGATGCAATCGAGAAATACTTGAAATACCAATGAAATCTTGATACTCGACTGTAATACCCGAGACTTTTGACAATAGGAAATGGAATTAAATTCAAAAAGCAAGGGAATTTTAGTTCCAAGAACCGTGAAGTCGAAAATGATTTAAATAAATAAATCATTGCACGGGAATCAAAAGACGACAAATTCGACACCAATGAATTCAAATCAATGGATTCAAGAATTCATATATGAATTAATTAAAGACGGAATAAAATTGAGGATAGAAATCCGAATCCGAGAATGACCCGGAAAACCGAGCCCGAAAATGTAGGAGGATAGAAACCCAAACGAGAGGAGGAAAGGCCCGACGGATTGCACGGCCCGGCCCACGGCGCAGCCCTACCAAGAGTCGCGTGGTGGCCGCGAGGTCTGGAGGTTTTCCGCGCCGAGGCCGTGTGGTCGAGCAGTGTGCGATCAAGTTTCTCTTTTCGACGATTTCTTACCTTTTTCGACTCCCGGCTTAGGTAACTCAATCTTAGGCAATGGGAATGATATATGGACGGATCTTGAGTCTTACATATCAATATTGATGGCTTAGAACCGTTCGAAACATTAGTTTTAAAACAAACCCTAAAATCGGACATGAAAGATTCAATCTTTACGCGTTTTATGAGATTGGCCAAAAAACCCTATTTTGAGAATCCGAACCGAAAAATTCTGAACTAGAGATTTGTTCCTAACATCTTAATATAGCTTTTATCAAAATTTCATGCATTTTAGTTAAGATTTGAAATCCCAAATCGCATCGAATGTTTGCTGTGATATATGAACTTTTCGAAAACCAAGACAGATTACATGGTCAAACTTCATGTGCGCTTTTCTATCACTTGTGGTCAGAACTAACCTTTGGTGAAAACATAAAAATTGTAGATAAATGTCTTGAGAATATGCCTGTAAAATTTCGAGCATTGTCATTAACGTTTGGATAGTCAAAACCCATTTTGAATACACTATGTCAGTGAAGAAAAGTCAACAAATTTTAAGTCCGAACTTAGTGGATTATTCTGAATTAATTAGAAATGAATTTGCATAATTTGCCTCTAATAAAACTTGTTTATTTTGGTGTCTTTTAAGTGTCTGTAAAAGTTCATAAATTTTGGAGATCATTTGTTATGTCAAAAACTCTTTCGAAAATCAGTGCGCTGTTTAGAAAATGTTGGCAGATTTTATCCTTTGTAAAGATTGCAAAATTTCACCCGTTTCCTCACCTAATTATGAAAAAACTTAAAACACGAAAGTTGTTTGTTAGCGTGTTTTTGAGCTACTGTAGAAATCTCAAGTCGATTGCCTTTGAAATGAATTTTTAAACTGAGAAGGCGTAAACTGTGGCAATGGCTTGGTTGAAATGTTGAAAAACTCGACTTTTGAGAAACAAATGATTTGTAAGATATGTCTAAACATTAAAAGAACATTTTTTTTAAACCCCGTTAATCTAGGTTGAGCCAGATCTCCATGTTAAGTAGAGGGTGAGTGCTCTGCAGGGTGCCCCTCTATCTTGAAATTAGTGCCCGAGTGGACGAAATGTGATATATTGTGAAATTGTGCCAAAACGGCCATTGAGAAATTAGTCTACACTCTCGGGTGTATCCGAATGGGTTACTCGAGACTCCGGAGTGGTACTGTGTATGGCGTGATAAGCGGAGTGCTTCGGCAGTTTTCGAAATTTGATAAGCGGGTTGCTTCGGCAATATTTCCGAAACTTGATATATGAGAAACGAGATACTTGAGATATTTGGTTGTGGCGTCCTCTTCTTAGTTAACGGGAGAAAAATTTAAAAGACTTAAACGTTTATTTATTTATGTCGTTAATTATGCATCTTTAATTATGTCTTTAAATTATGCCTATAACTCGAATTATTATTTTTAAGTGAAATGGATTATGAAAATTATGGACTTTATTATTGTCTAAACATGCATCCTTAAAATGAGTAATTATTTAAAAACCCTTTTATTGCTATGCTAGAGATTGTCTTACTCAGTATTCCTTAATACTGATAAGTGTTGTTTATGTTTTTCTATGACAGAGTATGAAACATGAGCATACATGAGGGGGGATTTATTTTGAACATTTTATTATTTTCTGAATGAGACTGCATACGGGCCTGTTAACCCGTGTTTTGGCCATGTCGGCCCTATACTTTATTTTCGCTGCATAAACTTATATTTCTGCTGTGTATATGGATGATTATTATTTTTAAATATAAGTACTTCCGGACTTGGTTGTTTTAAAATTATTTTATACCATTGCATTGCATCTCTTGAGTGAGCTCGAATGAAGTTTTCTTGCACGGGAGGTGTGGCGGTGGCATCCCGGCCTGGGTGATCAAATCCGGGGTGTTACAAGTTGGTATCAGAGCCCGGAATATTTTAAAGCTACTATTATTATTTTTAAACCATTATTTTAAAAACTAGCATTATTTTTAAAACTATTATTACTTTGAGCCCAAGTTTTTTTGGCCCAATCACTTTACTTATTAATTTATAAAAATCCTAATTGTTTGAGCCCAAAACTTTTTAGCCCAAAATTTTTTTTAGCCCAATATTTTTAAAGTCAAAAATTTATTAAGTCTTGGCCCAATATAGAGGACCAACATTTTAGTTATTATCCATGAAATAAACTCATTTTTAAAGCACGTGGATAAAATTAAATTTTATTGGGGGGATTGCATATGCATACTTGCATGTAGATTTAAATTTTTTGCATCTCCTAACCTTACACTTGACATGTTCTAACTCTAACCTTGTTGACACTAGATGGCTGAACCAAATGCGAATATGGTGAACCTTATGATGAAATTAGCCAATGCCTATCTCGAATCTCAACAACATATAAATTATTTCAAGACGCGAGTAGGACAGCTAGAAACTAACATGGGCCATCTGGACACCTTAGGGAAGCTGATCATCATGACATAACCCAACTCAAGGCCCAAGTCGCCGAACTTTAAACCCAAGTGGTTGCACTTCAAAACAAGAATAACGAATTAGAGATGCAAGTGGTAGCACTTCAAAACCCAAGTGGTTGCACTTCAAGGCCCAACTCAAGGCACTTGGGGATGGAACTGACCAACCTAGCTGATGACGTATTTCCTCATAGCCCTGAGCCCGTTTGGACATCCAGCCCGATCGACATATCCAGCGACGAAAACGGTCCCATTGAGAATGCACCTACCTATTCACTCTAGACTTACAGATATATACATTGATGCACTATATGTATTAGTACTATTCCTACTTATTCCTAGTACTACTATTCTATTCATATGATTGTACCCGAGAAAAGTTTCTATTGAGCAATAAAACTTATGAGCATTTGTTTAAATTACACAGGTATATTTAAAATTACTATTATATTTGAATTAATTATTTTTCAAATGCCTTGATGAGACTCAATCAACACAAACATACAAGGTATTTGTTAAATAAATAAATAATATATAAACAAGTATATATAATAAGGAGATATTGATCAAACAAGGGAACCCTAGACCCTGAAACCCTAACCCCTAGACCCGAGGTTCTAAAAAAAAAAAGAATAGTTTACTGTTCACGAAAAAAAACGAGAACAAAACAACAAGTAGCAAACAACTCCAAATGACAACGAATAGTACACAAAACTCCAAACAACTTCTACTAACAGGTTCTAGTGGATTGAAACCTGTTAATACCATTCTTTTATTTAGTAAATCACTTTACAATCATTACATCATACTTCTACAAGAAAATCTAACCTCTTGTGCTTGCAACAGAATGGCACCGACAGGCAGACCACGTAACGAGCCCGTCTTACCAGATACCAATGAGACCCCAAGACAACCCGACTTGCCAAACCCAAATGAGGGTGTTCACGCTCAAGAAGAGCCGGCAGACGCTGAACCAAACAACATAGGCGATCGCCTACGCACGTTAGAGGAGGTTCTCATCGCGCTAGGGAACGCGCAGGTGAACCACGGCCAAGCGGTTGCGGTGCTTCCACCGCAAGCTCGCATCAATTACCTGGCCATGGTGAACCAATATCACCCGCCACACTATGCCGGTGAGGAAGATCCTGCGAAGTTAGAAGAGTTAGTGAGAACGTTTGACAAATTGTTAAATGCAGTCAAGTGCCCAAACGAGGAGAAGGTGCACGTAGCCTCATACTACCTAGGAGGCGAGGCTGATGACTGGTGGCAAGCCACTCTAGGGAAGCTAGGAGAAGAGGATGAACCTTACTCTTGGGACGAGTTTATGGAACTACTGCGAAATTGCTTCTACCTCTTAAGCACTAAGGCCTCGATGTACGAGGAGTTCCTATCCATGAAGCAAGGGGTCAAACCGTGCAGGAGTACTACGCACGATGTAAGGAACTGGTGCGTTTCGCCCACGACTAGTGCCTACTGACGCTGAAAAGGCCCAAAAGTTTGAAATGGGGTTAAACCTGGCCACCCGGGAAGTGATCACAGGAGTTCACTACCCTGATCTGCAGGCAGTCTATGATCATGCAGTGGCAGTGACACGCGTGCAACAGCTGAAAAGGAGAGTGAGCGGGGAGCCCAGTCGCGGTCCCCAGGACAAGAAGGTTAGGGACAACCGGAACGAGAACAATGCAAGGAGAAATGACTATCGGGGAGGACCCAATGGACTGTAATACCCGAGATTTTTATCAGCGTCCAAAGAAGTAAAATTAGTTTCTTAATCCGACCAAGGTTGAAATATCTCCGAGAAGAAAAAAATAATTTATCACAATAAATTATTGCTCGGAAATGAAACGTCGATAGATTCAAAAATTCAAAATGGAATAAAAGAGGGGAAGGAAGCCCGAAGACATTCCATGGATCGAGCCTAAATAATTGGAATTAAAATTCAAGAAGGGAAAGAATTTTGATTCCAAGAATCCGCGAAGTCGGAAATAGTTTAGTAGATAAGTTATTACACGGGAGTCATAAGACGATGAATCAGAAGCCTACGAATCCAAAACCGACGGACTTAAGATTTCAAACACGAAATCAATTTAAGTCGAAATAAATTTAAGATAGGAACCATGATCCGAGAATGACCCGAAAAATCGAGCCCGAAAACGTAGAAGGATAGAGTTTAAATTCCCAATACCAAGAAATATAATCATTATTCTCATACTTTTCAATTTTGTCCCTCCTTTATTTACGAAAACAAGAAAATGTATAGTTGGATGGAGAAAGAATGAGTAATATTTATGAGAGTAAAATGGTAATATTGAAAAATCACGATTAAAATAATTAGAATGACAACTATTTGGGAATGTTTTTTTATTTCTAAAAAGAAAACTAAAATAAAACGGAGGGAGTAAATTACAGAGGGACAAAGGGAGGGAGGGATAGGGATGAGGTGGGGAATCGAACCGCCACATAAGTTTGAGAAGCAGAGAACTTGACCAACTGACCAAGCCATTATATCCAAATGTATATATTTGACCCAAATAATGTATTTACATTATCAAAAATTACAGTATTTTATAAATTAATCAACATATACTATCATTGATATTTTTACTAGATGTACTATATAATTGCATTGAATATAAACATTAGGAGTGTGTTTGGTATAGAGAAATGAAGGTAGAGAAAGGGAATTAATTGCATTTCTCTTGTTTGGTTACATTAAAGATTTGAGAGTTGAGTAATAAATGGATTCCCATTCCCAACTTTGAATTCTCTATTATATATGGAGAAATGGGGAGAATTGAAATTTGTGGGTTCAATATACATTATGGATAAATATAAAAAATCCAATTAAATTTAATTAAAAATATAAATAAAGAAAATTGAATTAAATATATGAAAATAGTTAAATATAATTAATCATATATGTAACACCCCGGTTTTTCCGACTCGCGAAGTGTTACCGCCACACCTCCTAAATAAGACTCGATCTGACACATCGGCTTATTTAGGAGATGCTAAGGCTAGAATGAGTATATCAAATATCCTTTTCAAACAACCACGCTTAAACATAAAAGATATAATATTTCATATAATCAAAGACCGTTTCTCAAAACATCTTACAGAGAGGAATAACAACTAACTATAATATTATACATGTGATAGAAAAATCATAATACACATTGACAAAAAGTCTGACATTTTCAAAAAACTAATGAAACTACTTTATGCAGAAAACATGTAAGTGCAGTGCTCCCCTCCCCTGTCAGTCTTTAGTTTTACCCTGGAAGGAAAAAGAAATAAAGAAGAAAGATTATCAGCGATGGATTCGCTGGTAAGTTCCCTATATTCGGAATCAACAAAAACCCAAACAATTATAGACAGAACAAGGCTGCTTTCAGATCAATAAGCCAAAGCTTAACAATAGGGTAACACGATAATGGTACTCTCAAATCAGCAACCAGCAATTCAACAATATATATTATTAATTTCGAGATCAACCCGACATCCTCAACAAGGGCAAATGCCAAGAAATGAATAACCATCTCAATGGTTGCATGCATGTTAGAGGGATTCAGAATGAACCTCACAATACCGGTATCCTGACTAAATCTCGGGTTTCACCCGATCTCATTTAGATCAGGGGTCACTCTATATGGCATTTTCCAGCGCCTACTGAACACGGGCCGTCACACGGCAGTCAACCTCAAATCATGCTTGTTATCTATTAATCAATAGATAATTACCCTTTTAAGGGCGCCCGCAGACCAAAGAGTCAACAACAAGTTGGATTACCTCACCAGGTTCAACAAAGATCATCAATGATTGGTCTCACTTATAATATGCCATTAAACCCCTCGGCGGGATGTCTATAACCTATGTTGCCGTACTTAGGGCATATAGTCAAAGGGTTATTTATACAGCGAGTTTCTACGTACATCAAAGGTAATTGGAACGAAGTCAAAAGGAAATATGCGACAGAAACAAGAGCAACTGGAACAACAAGGCTAACAAATAAAACAATGATCAGTGAACGAACAAGCGATAACGGACATTGTAGGCCAATAGGAAACAATAAAATTCTACTACTAGTAGGGCAAGAACGAAAAATAATGCCAACTACTAAAGCAGGAACAAAAATAAAGGCCTACTACTAAGGCAAAGACAACCTAAATAATTAGGGAAAGCGGAAAAAAGGAAAGCCAAACAAAGACAACTAAATAAATAGGGAAAGCGGATACAGAAAGCGAATAAAAATAATAAAGACGGAAAGCATAGGAAACTTACTCTACCGCAAAAATTTATACTAATACCGACGCCTAGCAGTTCCTTAGTGCCTCCCCGGCTACTATTCTGCTACAAAAATAAAATTATTAAGGTCCCTCTTTTAAAAGAAAGACCGGGGCGACACAAAGGTATCACCCCACTAGGCCGGGGCGACGCAAAAGCATCACCCCATTAATAATAATAATAATAATAATAATAATAATAATAATAATAATAATAATAATAATAATAATAATAATAATAATAATAATATTAACTAAGCTCACCTTGCTCACGATTGTAAGCTAGTAAGCTTGATATAAGGTATGATTGCATGACATTATACGACAACTCTTTTATTTATAGGCAATTGGAGGGATGCTCCAAGTCTTCCTAGGCGATGTGGGACAAGATTTCTACATATTATTATTATTATTATATAATATTAGTATATACTATATGACACTACGACTATACTATATATTATGATTATGACAACAAAATACATACATATTATCCATATCCTTTTTCTTTCTTTTTTTTTTAAAAATTAATAGAACAAAACGTTTAACATTTTTTTTATAACAAATTTAACATGAAATAATAATAATCATAATATAACATGAAAAGAGAATATAAATGTTTAATACTAATAATTATTATAATCATCAAAATAAACTTTCTAAAGATAATTCATTTAAAATGCAACAATATCCCTTACTAGAATTTTAATATCTCAAAATAAAAATAATTTCCCGAAAATAATAATAATAATATAATCCCATCCCATAAAAATAATGATTGTGGATATAGTATAATAGAAATTTGGGGTGTTACAATCTACCCCACTTAAGAAATGACTTCGTCCTCGAAGTCAATATTCCGTTCTTTTAAAAGAAAAGCAAGTAGTTATAAAAGCCAAAATAAAATTTGCCCAAAATTAGAGTCATACCATACTAAGAGCAACGCAGTAACGCTAGATGGGGTGTTATATCCTTTCCCACTTAAGATTCTAGTTATGCCCTCATAACTATATCGTTTTCGGCAAAAAGTTCCGGATACTTTTGCCGCATCTCAACTTCTGTTTCCCATGTTTGCTCTTCAGTGCCATGATTCGACCAAATAACTCTAACTAGGCGTATGGTCCTATTTCTCGTCTTTCGTTCCTTTGTGTCGATGATCCGAAGTGGTTTCTCTTCATAAGTAAGATCTTCATTCAAATTTATTGTTTCCGGCTGGAGAACATGTGCGGGATCGTGAACGTACTTTCGCAGTTGTGAGATGTGGAATACATCATGTACCGCACTCAACGCTGGTGGTAGAGCAAGTTTGTAGGCGAGACTACCTACACGTTCCAAAATCTCATATGGCCCAATGAATCGAGGGCTCAGTTTCCCCTTCTTCCCAAAACGCATCACGCCCCGCATGGGAGAAATCTTTAACATCACCTTATCACCAACTTGAAATTCAGCATCTTGTCGTTTGGGGTCCGCGTAGTGCTTTTGGCGATCTTGAGCTGCTTTCAATTTCTGTCTGATGAGTTCGATTGCCTTTACCGTTTCTTCCAACATATCGGGTCCTACTACCACTCCATCTCCATCCTTACTCCAACATAGTGGGCTTCGACAGCTTCGTCCATACAGAGCTTCAAATGGGGACATACCGATACTGGTATGATAGCTATTATTATAAGAGAACTCAATTAGAGGTAAATGAGTCTCCCAACTACCTTTGAACTCCAATATGCAGGCTCTGAGCATATCTTCCAAAGTTTGGATAGTTCTCTCTGTTTGACCATCTGTCATTGGATGGAAGGCAGTACCCATCTTGATCTTTGTACCCAATGCTGTTTGTAGTTTCTGCCAAAAGTTGGAGATGAATCGACTATCGCGATCCGACACTATGTCGTGTGGAATTCCATGTCTTCGAACAACATTGTCAATGTAGGCTCTAGCCATCTGATCCATTGACCATGTGTTCTTCATGGGAATAAAGATAGCAGTTTTAGTCAAACGGTCGACTATCACCCATATTTTGTTCATACCCCGTGGGGTCGTGGGTAACCCAGAGACGAAATCCATAGATATACTATCCCACTTCCATGTGGGTATCTCTAGGGGTTGTACCAATCCGAGTGGTTTCTTTCTTTCAGCTTTGACCTTCTGGCAAGTCAAGCACCTTGCCACAAATTCGGCTACTTCACGCTTCATTCTCGGCCACCAAAATGTCTTCTTCAAATCCTTGTATAACTTATCTCCTCCAGGATGCACTGAATAAGGTGTATCATGTCATTCTTCCATTATCCTCTTCTTTAAATCCCCACACTTCTGCGGGACACACCATCTTCCTTTGTATCTAATACTTCCATCGTCATGGACCTTAAATTCAATGGCTTTTCTTTCATTTATCTTCTGCTTGATACGGTCCAGCTTGATGTCTCCTGGTTGGTTTTCGCGTATTTCATCGAACCAAGTAGGTTGGATTGTCATAGCGCTCAATATAGTGTGGACAGTACCCTGGTGGACAAGTTCGATGTCTAAATGCATCAAGTCCATGTAAAGCTCTGGTGGCACAATCCTTGTATTCATTAGGTGCGTCAACTTTCGACTCAAAGCATCTGCAACTACATTCGCCTTCCCTTCATGATAGGCGATGTCGAGGTCGTAATCTTTAATCAATTCGAGCCATCTTCTTTGGCGCATATTCAACTCCTTCTGAGTGAATATATACTTTAAACTCTTAGGATCCGTGAAGATCTTGCAAGTTCGTCCATATAAGTAATGGCGCCAAATCTTCAATGCAAAAACGACCGCAGCTAACTCGAGGTCATGCGTTGGATAATTTTCCTCATGAGGTCGCAACTGCCTTGATGCGTATGAAATGACTTTTCCTTGTTGCATTAAAACACAACCCAAGCCACTCTTTGAGGCATCAGTATATATCTCGAAGTTATATCCTTCCGTAGGTAAAGTCAAAACTGGTGCAGTTGTTAACCTTCGTTTCAGCTCATGAAATGAAGTCTCGCATTCGGGAGTCCAATCATACTTCAATCCCCTCTTCAACATCTGTGTCAATGGCCTCGCAATCTTTGAGAAATCCTTAACGAAACATCTGTAATAGCCAGCTAGGCCAAGAAAGCTTCGTATCTCCGTTTGATTGGTTGGCCTTGGCCATTCAGACACCGCGGAAACCTTTAAAGGATCTACCGCTACTCCTTCAGCTGACACCACATGTCCTAAGAAAGCTACCTTATCTAGCCAAAACTCACATTTAGAAAGTTTGGCATAGAGTTGGTGCTCTCTTAATATTTGCAAGACTTCTCGTAGGTGTCGTGCATGTTCCTCTTCGTCCTTCGAGTAGACTAATATGTCATCTATAAATACGACAACACACGTATCCAATAACTTCCTAAAAACGTTATTCATGAGGCCCATAAATACTGCAGGCGCGTTTGTCAACCCAAAAGACATCACTGTGAACTCATAATGTCCATAACGGGTTCGAAACGCGGTCTTCGGTATATCCTTCTCAGCAACCCTTAACTGGTGATATCCAGATCGAAGATCTATTTTCGAAAACACTTTCGCACCTCGGAGTTGATCAAACAAATCCTCTATCCTTGGCAAAGGATATTTGTTCTAATAGTCACTTGATTTAGGCCTCTATAGTCGATGCATAACCTCAATCCGCCATCTTTCTTCTTGACGAAAAGAACTGGTGCACCCCACGGAGATGTACTGGGGCGGATGTAGCCCTTCTTAAGCATGTCTTCTAACTGCTCCTTTAGCTCTTTCATCTCAGCTGGGGCCATACGATAAGGAGCTTTAGAAATGGGCTCTGTTCCAGGCACTAAATCAATGGTAAACTCTACTTCCCGAGCGGGGGGTAAGCCAGGAATCTCATCTGGAAAGACATCTGGATATTCCCTTACTATCGGTATTGTATCAATCTCTTTTTCTTCCACTTGCATGTTATGTATATAACATGCATACAGTGGGTAACCCTTCTTCAGTAAAGTCCCTAATTGTAGGGCTGATACTACTTTTATGCACGGCTTCATAGGTTGTGCATAATAGAATACCTTATCACCCTTTAGGCTCTGGAGTGTGACTTTCTGTTTCTGGCATTCAAGTTTCGCCTTATATAGCGCCAACCAATCCATTCCCAGGATTACATCGAAATCCGATAAAGGGAACTCAGTTAAGTTAGATGGGAACTCAATGTTGTTAATCAGCAAAGGGACCTGAGAGTACTGTTTAGAGCAAGGGACTATTCCCCCAGATGGTAGAGAGATTCCAAACGAAATTGTACTAGGTTCATAGAGTCCTAGTTGGGGTACTATGTTCGAGGATATAAAAGAACAACTAGCTCCTGAATCAAATAATGCCTTAATAGGAGTGCTGGAAATTGTAAGCGTCCCAGTCATCACGTTTCCATGCTCAGGCACATCGGCTTGGTTTAGCACATTAAGTCGTCCCACTGGCTGTTGTTGCGGTTGTGTAGGGTTGTTACGGTTCCCATTACGTCCAACTCCTGTATCTCGTGTATTCTGCCTCTGGATTCCATTTCCACGATCATTCCTCGGGCGATCTCCCCTGTTATTGCCTTGATTACTTTCCAGGTCATCCCTTTTTGTAATCCTGTCAAGGCGAGTAAAACAAGTGACTCGTTGATGACCTTCCCGACCACATCTATAGCAAGAATTTCTTCCAGGGCATGCTTGGCATAAATGGCGTCTCTGGCATTTGGGGCATGGAGAAGTAAGTGGCTCATTCCTGCTAACAGGTGGACGAGTGTCGATGCCACGATCATTTCTCCTACCATCTCGATCTCTTCCTCGGTTTCTGTTGTCGTCCCTCCGACCAAAATATCCTCGTTTATTCTGGTTAGACTCTTGATGCGGGAACTTATTGCTGGCTTCTGCTCCACTAAACTTTCTCTTTTGCTGCAGAATTCGAGACATAGTGACTGCTCGATCATAGACCTTTTGAAGGCTTGTAAATTGTTTCCCTCCAAATGCTTCACGGATTGAAAAATTCAATCCTAGCTCAAACCTCTGAGCACTCGCTTCGTCAGTGGAAGCCAAGTCAGGTGCAAACCTCAACAGTTCTAAGAATTTTGCGTGATACTCTTGCACGCTCAAGTTCCCTTGTCGCAAAGTCATGAATTCTTCATATTTGGCTTGCTTCACACTTGAAGGATAGAACCGATTCCTTAAGTCGGCCACGAACTGTTCCCAGTAGTATGTATCTCTTTCATTGTCTATTAATTCCTCATGGGTCCGCCACCATGCATCAGCTTCACCTCTCAGATAGTATGAGGCAATATGGACATCTTGTTCCTCAGGACATTGTATAGCATTCAAAAGTTTCTCGAATGTCCTAATCCAGTCCTCTAGTCGTGCTGGATCCTCCTGTCCCTCATACATTGGTGGATTGTAATGTGCCACTAAACTCAAGTAATTGGTAGGTTGGGTGGGTTGAGGAGTGGCCTGATTCTGGACGGCAGCTCCCAAAGTAACCAACAATTGTTGCATCATCGCCATGGGGTCTACGGGTGGAGGGGGTGCTACATTGCCTCCTTCTGGTGGAACTTGGTTAGGCTGTCCTTGTGCTAGGTTGATATTTTCGTTAAGTCCATTTGGGTTCTCAGGATGTTGGGCATCCATTGGAAGCTCAGCTGGAAGCAGAGGTGGTTGATCGTTTATTTGGTTCCTCCTATTTTCTTCAGTTGGGACCACTGGTCGCCTCTTTCGGTAATTCCTGGTGTTTCTAGATATCGAGTCTTCGAGGACGGAATTAATCCTATCACCGCGTACCATTCTGCGGAGAATAACGATTAGTACTACCTCCTTAAGTGAGTTAAGGACAAAAAGATATAACAACAAAGTCCTGGGCCCGAAGGCTGCCTACGTACCCTTTTTAGGGGGATCAAGGACCAACGTAGTTCTGATTTATATACAAAAGTCACCTAGATCTATATAAGTTTAGCAAAATAGTGGCCAGATAATAAGCAAAATATGGCCTATAGTACAGAAGTGTCAAAACATCTAGTAGTCGAGCTAAACACTGTGCGGAGTAGGGCCAACCAGGACGCAGATCGGAGAGCCTGGGGGCGTGGGTGTGTGCGCTGAACCAACACTCTCATCTGGGTCCTCCTCTCCTGGATCCTCAGGGTCCTCCTCGTGATGAGTGGGGCTCCCACTGTGATGTCGCTCTGGCTGGGGCTGAGGGCCGCAATGAGGGGGCCAGTCTCGTCGCGTTGAAGGTCGGACGGCTGCCAACGGGGCTGCAATCACAGGTGGGGGCGGTATAGCTGGAGCAACGGGTCTCGCCGGTGTACTGGGTCCTGCCATATGCCTATCGTAGGGTAGCTGGCCATGTAATGCAGTATAAAGTTGATGCTCGGCATCGACCCGTCGGAACCTCTCCTGTCGCGCTTCTTCTTCGGCCCTACGTAGTCTGTCCCTCAACTCTCGAACTTCATACCTCAACTCTGCGTTCTCAGATATCAGTGTAGTCAGTGCAGCGAACGTCCGATGCGGATCGTTTGGAGAAGTCATTTTCTACAATATTTAAATACTGAGTATAGAGCTACTTGACTAGATAGAAATACGTATAAATCCCTAAATGACCCCAGTGTAGTGCATTGCAATGTATGCAAAATTTGAAAGGGTAGAATCCCTAAGAAGATGTCGCGATTTAAAATTATTATTTATATAATAGATATCCTGAAAAATAGTTGGACGCTCTGATACCACTCTGTAACACCCCGGTTTTTCCGACTCGCGAGTGTTACCGCCACACCTCCTAAATAAGACTCGATCTGACACATCGGCTTATTTAGGAGATGCTAAGGCTAGAATGAGTATATCAAATATCCTTTTCAAACAGCCACGCTTAAACATAAAAGATATAATATTTCATATAATCGAAGACCGTTTCTCAAAACATCTTACAGAGAGGAATAACAACTAACTATAATATTATACATGTGATAGAAAAATCATAATACACATTGACAAAAAGTCTGACATTTTCAAAAAACTAATGAAACTACTTTATGCAGAAAACATGTAAGTGCAGTGCTCCCCTCCCCTGTCAGTCTTTAGTTTTACCCTGGAAGGAAAAAGAAATAAAGAAGAAAGATTATCAGCGATGGATTCGCTGGTAAGTTCCCTATATTCGGAATCAACAAAAACCCAAACAATTATAGACAGAACAAGGCTGCTTTCAGATCAATAAGCCAAAGCTTAACAATAGGGGTAACACGATAATGGTACTCTCAAATCAGCAACCAGCGATTCAACAATATATATTATTAATTTCGGGATCAACCCGAAATCCTCAACAAGGGCAAATGCCAAGAAATGAATAACCATCTCAATGGTTGCATGCATGTTAGAGGGATTCAGAATGAACCTCACAATACCGGTATCCTGACTAAATCTCGGGTTTCACCCGATCTCATTTAGATCAGGGGTCACTCTATATGGCATTTTCCAGCGCCTACTGAACACGGGCCGTCACACGGCAGTCAACCTCAAATCATGCTTGTTATCTATTAATCAATAGATAATTACCCTTTTAAGGGCGCCCGCAGGCCAAAGAGTCAACAACAAGTTGGATTACCTCACCAGGTTCAACAAAGATCATCAATGATTGGTCTCACTTATAATATGCCATTAAACCCCTCGGCGGGATGGCTATAACCTATGTTGCCGTACTTAGGGCATATAATCAAAGGGTTATTTATACAGCGAGTTTCTACGTACATCAAAGGTAATTGGAACGAAGTCAAAAGGAAATATGCGACAGAAACAAGAGCAACTGGAACAACAAGGCTAACAAATAAAACAATGATCAGTGAACGAACAAGCGATAACGGACATTGTAGGCCAATAGGAAACAATAAAAGTCTACTACTAGTAGGGCAAGAACGAAAAATAATGCCAACTACTAAAGCAGGAACAAAAATAAAGGCCTACTACTAAGGCAAAGACAACCTAAATAAATAGGGAAAGCGGAAAAAGGAAAGCCAAACAAAGACAACTAAATAAATAGGGAAAGCGGATACAGAAAGCGAATAAAAATAATAAAGACGGAAAGCATAGGAAACTTATTCTACCGCAAAAATTTATACTAATACCGACGCCTAGCAGTTCCTTAGTGCCTCCCCGGCTACTATTCTGCTACAAAAACAAAATTATTAAGGTCCCTCTTTTAAAAGAAAGACCGGGGCGACACGAAGGTATCACCCCACTAGGCCGGGGCGACGCAAAAGCATCACCCCATTATTAATAATAATAATAATAATAATAATAATAATAATAATAATAATAATATTAACTAAGCTCACCTTGCTCACGATTGTAAGCTAGTAAGCTTGATATAAGGTATGATTGCATGACATTATACGACAACTCTTTTATTTATAGGCAATTGGAGGGATGCTCCAAGTCTTCCTAGGCGATGTGGGACAAGATTTCTACATATTATTATTATTATTATATAATATTAGTATATACTATATGACACTACGACTATACTATATATTATGATTATGACAACAAAATACATACATATTATCCATATCCTTTTTCTTTCTTTTTTTTTAATTAATAGAACAAAACGTTTAACATTTTTTTATAACAAATTTAACATGAAATAATAATAATCATAATATAACATGAAAAGAGAATATAAATGTTTAATACTAATAATTATTATAATCATCAAAATAAACTTTCTAAAGATAATTCATTTAAAATGCAACAATATCCCTTACTAGAATTTTAATATCTCAAAATAAAAATAATTTCCCGAAAATAATAATAATAATATAATCCCATCCCATAAAAATAATGATTGTGGATATAGTATAATAGAAATTTGGGGTGTTACAATATAAATTATTAAATTAAACGTAAATTAAAATATATGTATATATATAATTGAATAATGAAATTTAATTATGTTAAATAAAATAAAATAATATTATATCTTATTAAAGTAATTATAAAAAGTAAAGTAAAACATATACTCCATAAAGTAATAAAAAATATAAAAATTAAAATTTAACAGTAAATAAAAATATAAAATCACTTCATAATGTAAATAAGTTAATATAAAATAATAATTAAATAAAATAAATATGCAATATAACAAAAAATAAATAAAATAAAATTAATCTTTAATTAAATTGAAAAAATATAATTAAATATTTTTAAAAATATAATATTAAATAAAATTAATAAACTATAATTGTATGATAATTAAATTATCTTAAAATAAATTATAATATATAAAAGAAAAATAGAAAATAAATATTATTATATTGTATTTTAAAAAAATAGAAAATTCAGTTGATTATTTGTTGTATTTCTATGTTGAATTCTTTGTCATACTCAAAAGAAACAAAAGTATCAATTCTCATTCTCTGTGTTACCAAACAGGAGAATCAATTCTCTTTCTCTGTCTAAATTCTCTTTCTGTGCAATTCCATTCTCTACCACCATTTCTCTGCAATTCCATTCTCTGTACCAAACGCACCCTAGTTACTTCTATAAAACTACGTACATAATTTCCAAAAATAATGTATATTTTTAATTAATTTAAATCAGGAAAATTAATTCACATTATTTTATTTTCAAATATATTTTTTATATTTAATTTTTTTGGGGTGTCTTTTTTATTGCATTTTGTTAAAATATGAAGTATTCTTTAAATTAAAAGTAAAAATCATAAATAAATAGATAATAAAAATAAGTTACGCTTTTCCAAAGGCCAATTGAAGATTAATCAAGTTTTTAAAAATTTCACATTTACTCCATATTAATTTTTTTTGTTAAAAAATAGACTCATGAATCGAAAAAAAAATAATGACAAAAATAATTATCTAATAGAACTAAAAATGAAAATTTCCAAAAAACATGAATGAGAGAAAATTCTATAGAATCAAAAATATATTTTTCCCAATTATGCAATCAAATTATTCTTTAAAGCTTAGTATTATAATTTTGTAAGGAGTCCAAGTCAAAAAAATAAAATAAAAATCCATGCCACATAAATTATAAAGAAAAAATAAAAGATATGAATATACTAGTACAAGAATTCCCAAATCAAAAATTGAAAGAGATGGACTTGGCTCAAGCCCATTTATTATTATTTGAAACCCATCAATCAATATCAATATAATAATAAATAGTACGGTACCCAATCTGCCAGTCCCCACAATACATTTCCCGTACGCGTACACCATTGTCCTCCCACACTGTGGCCACAACTTCCACGGTAAGTTTCCTGCTTCGCCCTCGCCACCTTCATCCTCCCTCTACTTTAATGCCGTCTTAGTTTATCCACTCCACCATTTCCATTTGCAGTTTTCTGCCAATGTTCTCGTGGTCTGGTGCTGAGAGGTATTCAAAAAAATTTCATCAAAGGTGCAATATCTTTGAGCGGTTTCTTTTTCTTTTTTTTTGGGCCGCAGTCTTGATTTCTTTATTTTGTTTTGTACTTACTACAATCATTTCTGGCGTTTTCTTCAATGGATGTGGAGGGTTTTACCTTTTTTACTGCGTCTAAACTGGTGTTTTCTTTTTCAATCCTTTTTATTTCAGGGTTTCTTGCTGTTCTTTTTTGAACCCATTGATCCTCGGATGTTGATGGGTTGAGAAGGAAATGAATTTTTCCGCTATTGATTCTGGTTCGTTCCGTGATCTCTGCGCTTTGCATTTCGTACATTTTTACTGTTTCATGCTTTATTCGCTTTGTGGTTTCCTTTATGCATCTTTGGCCTTGGTTTAACCATGCATTGTGCGTGTCTTCTTTTTCTTGACGATTTGGGTAAAAATCTTGATTGATAATTAATCGAAAATAGTGGTCTTGTAAGTATGAAGTAAAACATATTTAGGTATATTAATAGATTCTCTCGACGATTTTTAAAATCCATAAAAATATACTCCATCAAACTCTCAATCGAATACACCCCTGAGTCATAATTGGGGTGTATGACAGTATTCTACATGAGTTTAAATCTAGACTTTTTAAAATTCATATAAATCTATCAAACTCTAAATCAAATACACCCCCTAAGTCATAGTTCTAAGGGGTGTATTCAACTTATTCTTTTTTTTTTTCCCTCTCTTTTTATTTTGAATTTTTTTAGGAGGGTGTACTCAACTGATATTTTGTTAATTTTTTTTAAACTTTAAAAAGTGTGGAGTTGGCTCAGTTTGTATAGACTCCATGCAGAGTTTGGATACCTATAGATTTTTAAAGACTTTTTTAAAATTTGTATTGAATACCTAAGATTTTTAAAGACTTTTTAAAATCCAGATTGGATATAAAAATCCAAAGGAAATCTTATAGAGTCTTAAAATCTGAAGTTAGATTTTAAACAATACGTCCCAATACGTTCAAATCCGAGTGTATTCAACTACCAAAATCAGAAGCAATTATAAAATCACTACTTATACTTCAAATATTCATTTCTTCTCATAGGATTCTCTCATGTATACATCAAGCCCTATCATGTCATTGTCTTTTTATATGCATTTTCTTAAATAAATATAAAACATATGGACCATATTTGGCGATTAGCTGCTTGCTGTTAGCTCAGTCAAACAACTATTTAGTATTTAGCGGATTCTATTTGCTAGTTTGACTAACTAATTAGATTAGTTGTTTAAATTAAGGTGTTTGGTAAGATAGCCTTTTGGATGAGTTGGTTGAGGGTAGAAAGAGAGAAACAACTGAATTGAAACAATTGAAAGCGCTGCACATTGCAACCTTTCAAAAATTTTAAAAATGAGCTGTTTCAGATATACATATAATATATATACACACACTCCCAAATGGGCCAGCCCAATATACCCTAAACTAAAATAGCACAATATACACAATATAATCATAATTCTAACAATCCTTTAATTTCTTATTTTCTTTTCCCATCAAAATCATCCTCCCAGTTTATTTGAAAAGTAAATACTAAAAATTAATGCTATCCTCTTACCATTATGCATGAAAGGTCAAATTATACAAGATATATTTTGCTTTCCTAGAGTACATAACTTTATTTGTAGTTACTTCTAGTCCCTTTCAATTCACACACATTTTTAAATTTCTTTTCTTCTTTTTTCTTTTTACTTCCATTTCCTCGATTTTTCTTCCCTTTTCCTTTCTTTAATTTAAAACCTGAGAACAAAGTGTAAGTGCATGATTCCATATTTAGATGCTATGAATATCTTATAGATGTTAGAGCCATTCGTGTGATTTGGGGATCAAAAGATTAGATGTGTTGGGGAAATATTTTCATGCATTTGTTTTACTCTGCATTTTGTGCTATATAGAACTAAATGTGCATGTTACTACTGGGTGAAAAAAAAGGATTTTTTTAAAGAAATTCCTCTGTGGAAAGTCATTTGTGACATTGTCATGTTGCATATCTTGTATTGCTTCATGGTTTTAGAGATATCGTGATTAGTACTTTTTTTATTCATTGTGCTGACTATTTGGAGAAATGTATTGGATGGATCCACTTATAAGTGATAATAAAGGATTTCATTTTCCGTAGCTAAGAGTTCATATTTGTTGCAGCTGCTTAATGGAATAATATAGGGTGGTGCACATTTTATGTAATTTTTTAACAGTTTAGTCTCACACTCTCACCCTAGATCTATATAGCTTATGCGTTCTCAAATATCTTAAGCGTAGTCCATGGAAATCTAGTGGGCAATGTAGTTGCTTCCAGAACAAAGGAATTGATGTTCTGGTCAACTTTTATTATTTTGAATTCAATATTTGAGGTTGTTCATGATAATTACATTTAATGCTTTCTGAAGTTGAGGAGTTCCCTGTGTCCAAATATTGCCCAAGAGATAGCATTGCTGATTTTTTTTTTTAGATTTTAAATCAGTGTAGAGTGTGAATATGGCTTCTACAGTGTACACATCAATTAACATGACTGAAGCTAATGTAAATTTGGAAAAAAGATGATGTGAATTTCTGCCCTTTGTTGATTCACATAATTGTCTTTTGTGCATACATGTAAGATTAACTCTTCAGTCTAACTACGGCTTATTGATTTTCTTTTTGTTTGTTCTGTTTTCCTGTCAGAAGTATAGTTCGAAGGTTACACTACTTAGTGGTAGTTAAAGTTAAGTACACTATTGGGATAACCAATCAGTTTGGATAAGCCATGGAGCCAGGAAATGAACCAAGGGTGACAAAGGCTTTAAATGCAATGGAGAATTTGGGAATCAGTCCAAAAATTGTAAAACCTGTTCTCAAGAGGTTGTTGAAGTTGTACAACAGGAACTGGGAACTTATTGAAGAAGACAATTTCCGTACACTTGCTGATGCCATATTTGAGAATGCAGATGATGAGGTTTCTAGTTCTAGTTTAATGAATCTGCATTTAATAATTGCTTACCACTGCAATGAATCTGCACTTAGTGATTGGCCATTATTTCTTCTTTAATGCCTAGTATTTATGTGTGTGCTTGGATGTTATTGAAAACTGATGAATCTGTTATCTTGAATGTAATGTATTTCTGTATATATGCTGTTGTTTTGTTTCTTCTAGTTTTTCGTTTATGTCTTTATTACATTGAATTCTCTGAACACTTACAATGCTTTGATTTCCTCGGCATGCATGAGATCCATCTAAGCTCTCTGGTGGTTTACGACGTGTGAATGAATGACTTGAGATCAAGGAATTCACAAAAATGTCGTTTTCAGGGTCAAACCATTATTTGATTTTTTATTTTTTTTTTTTTTATTTTTTTTTTTTGCAGTGGCAGTGAATATTCACTTCCTTTACATTCATGAAGCTATAATTTATCCATGATGTTTCATGTGTAGCAAATGGAGAAGAATAAGAGGGATACAATCCATGAGCAAGATGAGCGTCCACTAAAGAAACAAAATAGAGGACTTGTGAAGGCTGACAATGAAGGAAAAGTTGAAAATGCAAAACAGACAGTTCCAAAACTCTCTAGTCGAACTAGGGTGGTAGATTCATCACCAGTTTCAAGAGATTCTGCTCGTGAGCCCCATCATAGATTGAGCCAGAGCAAACACAAGGATATGATTCAACCTAATCCTTCTCCTGATGAGGAAAAGGAATCTGCTTGGCCAGGATCAAGTGCAATTCATGTGAATCGTGAACCCAAAGGTTCTGATTTATGTCCAGAGACGAGAAAATTGGCAGCTGACTCTAAAAATAAAAATATGATGAGGAAAAAACAACAACCTGCTGAAAACTCTCCTTTGACAATCAATCCTGTTTCACTAACTCATCCAGGTATCCCGGCTAGTCACATTGCAAGTTTGTTTTTTTATTTTTTCATTTAATGGGATTAATTGTTTATTCGTTGGATTGAATTCTGAGTTTTGTCATATTCTTGTAAGATACTATACTCAAAGATGTGTAAGATTAAAGAATGATTGAAATATTACTTGTGTCAACAAGGTGTGTATTTCTTTTTTCTTGTCCATCTCATAAATTTTACTGTCAGGTTGTGCTCTAGGTCTTTAGAATAATTATGAGGTGGTGACCTCCCTTGAAGCTTTTCTTAGAGTGTGTGCAAGTCACTTGAAAGCGTGCTTGAAAAAGTACTTGTCTTGATTTGTTGAGCTCCCTAGCGGGCTGAAATGTGGTGCACAAGACCAGATTTGTTTCTATGAATATTGCAATGCTTGATTTGCTTACCATGTATTTTTTTTTTTCTTTTAGGTTCAAACAATTCTTCATTGCACTTGGCTACAAGAAACCAGATAAATGAATCAAATTCAGAATGCAATCATCAAATTGCAAACCAAACTACATACGATATTGCATCGTCAAACAGTGGGAATGTGAAACTTTACTTTCAATGTAGCCATGCCCTGTTGCAACATAGTTTTCATCCTCCAAGTGTTGAGGAAGTCCTCAGATTTGCAGAGCACCAGTGCCAAAAGTTGTGGCCAACTCCTGGGATTCAATTTTCTATGTTAAATCTTTTGAATGAATTGTGTGAAAGGTTTTCTGAAACATTTGCCAATAGATCGCCCATGAAAAGATTGTCCAGAGATGTTGTTCACCATCCATTGGGACCTAGAGATAAAGTTGGAAGAGATCATGCAAAAGGTCATAAGGGAAAAAGGGATTCAGATAGTTCTAATTGTTCGAATTCACGCAGTCTGACTATTGTCGAAGAGCAGCATGAGCCTCTCAATGACAAGAAACGGGAAATTGTTGACATAACGAGAGGCACTGAAAATGTAATGATTTCTCTACTAGATGAGAGAGGCACTGAGCCTCCTCCCAATTTCTTCTATTGTTCAGAAAATGTTACTTATGAATCTGCATATGTACATGTCTCTTTAGCTCGTATATCAGATGACGATTGTTGTCGAAAATGCAAAGGGAACTGTCTCTCATCTAAAATAACATGTGCATGTGCTCGTGACACCGGTGGAGAATATGCTTATACTCGAGATGGTCTCTTAACTGAGAAGTTTCTAAAATCCTGTATTGACATGAAGCTCAAACCTCGGGATCAAGACCTGTTCTACTGTCAGAACTGCCCTTTGGAAAGAGCCAAACATGATGGTGCTATTGCGAAATGCAAGGGGCATCTTATGAGGAAGTTCATAAAAGAATGTTGGCGAAAATGTGGCTGCACCATGAAGTGTGGAAATCGAGTTGTCCAGAGAGGTATAACAAGGAAATTACAGGTCAGTGCACTTGAAGCTGAATTTTTTCTATTTCAAATCCTTTGCTTATTATTTTGATGTCAACTTGTAAGTAATATAGTGCCTTCCTGTGATATTTGCCATGTATTTTGCAATATAACCTAGTCATATAGATTCTGATAATTTGTCCTCCTATGTTTGACTTTGAATTTTGCTTTTCTGCTGTATATTCACAAGCTTTAAAGTTTTGCTTACCCATTTTATGGAAACATGCAAATTCATTATTATTCTTGAATTTATGGTTGCCACTGGCTGAAATGGGTGTAATGAAACTGAAATCTATTTTGACTTGTGTTTCAGGTCTTCTTGACAAGTGAAGGTAAAGGCTGGGGTTTACGAACCCTTGAAGATTTACCTGCTGGAGCTTTTGTCTGTGAATATGTTGGAGAGATCCTAACCAACATGGAGTTGTATGAAAGAAATGAAAAAAGTGGTTGCAACGACAAACATGTGTATCCAGTGCTACTTGATGCAGATTGGGCTACAGAAGGCAATTTAAAAGATGAAGACGCACTCTGTTTGGATGCAACATATTATGGAAATGTTGCTAGGTTCATTAATCACCGGTGAGCTATTTCACTCATTGTCAATTGATTTTGAGTTGGAACCTCTTATCCCGTTCTTAACATGATATCAAGAGACATGAGTACCCGTGATGGGTATCTTATCGATCCTGAATGTTGGATTCTATTTCGTTCATATTAATTGGTTTTGAGTTAGAACATCTTATCCAGTTCTTAATATAGTATCAAGAGACACGGGTACCTGTGATGAGTATCTTGTCGATCCTGAATGTTGGATTCTATTTCGAGATGAACGAATGTTGAGTATCCCTATATTCTTATATTGTATGTTGAGTGAGTGGGATAGGACCTACCTAACTCATCGCCAATTGGTTTTAAGTCGGAAGTTGGAACCTTATATCCCACCTTTA
>JAOANR010000015.1:36587678-36785832 GCA_030278955.1 Hygrophila difformis
ACAACAATGAACTCCCATTATTGTACTCACATGAATGAATACTAACATTGATAATAGATGAGCCTTAAATTGTATTGAACGTCATTATGTTGTGTTCTCTTCTCTTGATTGATAGATGCTTTGATGGAAATATTATTGAGGTTCCAGTTCAAGTGGAAACTCCTGATCGACATTATTATCATGTGAGGATGAACTTGTCCCTTCTATACCATGTATTTGTTTTTGTTCTACTTCAAACTCATGTTTATCCTTACACAGCTGGCTTTCTTCACTAAAAGGGAAGTGAAAGCTTTTGAAGAACTTGCATGGGTGAGTTGTTAAATGATTATACCGCTGTGTTTTATGCTAATTTCGCACTACTTGGTTGGAAAGTTATTTTTCGTCATATTCTGAGCACTTATATGGTGATCACAGTGCTGCGTTGATGGTTAATGCATGTTACTAAAAATCTTTGAGTTATAACCCACCTTCAAAATGCAGGTCTTTGCTTTTGTTAGTTTTTTAATCCTTGATTGATAGATGCCAATGGACCTCAATATTTTACATATTACAATACGTGCCCTATTTCACAGTACATGTTTCATGTTCAACTGCACTTAGAAATGCAATATCACGTTATATAAGATTTATGCAGTTTACAATTGTCTTTATTTAGTGACCGATTTTCGAAAAATATCCCCTTAGTTTATTGAAATATTCTCCTGTCTCTGAATTTCATGTTGATTTAAGAATATACCTCCACTTTTCAACTTTTGAAAAGCATATGCCCTGATTGGCAATGAGCAGTTAGCTATTAACTGATTATGTGGGAAATAAATAAGTTGAATCAGGTGTTAACTGATTATGATAATATTTTGAGATCAACTTTTTGCAGCTTAATCCAAAATGCTACTCCTTGCAGCGGATTCAAAAGGAGCTGATTGAACACTGTTTTAAGTTATTTTGTCTCTTTAAAAATGCTATTTTGTCTCACAAATGAGTTTTGGCAAACAACGCCATAGAGAAACAGAGAAGTGTAGAAGGAAAGTGGACGTGGGGAAATTGAATGGATGGACTTACAACTTAGTGGGAAAGGCACTTATGGGGTGTTTGGAAAAGATGCAGAAAAATGGATTATCTGATTATTGTCTTCTGATGTTGATTATGTTGGTTATGAATTTCAGGATTATGGAATTGATTTTGATGATGAAACACATCCCATAAAGGCTTTCCAGTGTCGCTGTGGAAGTATGTACTGTAGAGGCATAAAATCTCAACATTAGGTATTTTCCTTGAATTCTTTCAGTGTCCTTAACTGAAGGAGTTGAGAAATCATTAGATATACGGATTAGGAAGCTGTTGCACAGGTTCGGATTTTCTTTCTTTCTCGAGGAAAACTAAAAGTCAGCTCCTATGTCGGAAAGCTAACATGACTTTTTGTTTGGATAGCCAACATTTTTCGTGTACCTAAGACATGTGATCCCATATTCTGTATATAATCTTTTAAAATTGACTCACTTTAGTGTGTGTATATGTATACGGACACTAAAGTTTTTGAAGCTTTGAAGCATACAATTTTAGTGGAAAAAATGGAGCATTTATTTTGTATTTAATTATATTTATAATGTATAATTGGGGATTGGGAATGGATATTTTAGTTAAATTTCTCGAATTCCAACCTTAAACATGAGGGTTCAAGTCTCAACACCTCCCCTCGCTATCGATCCCTTGGGCTCCCCACCACTTATTGAAATATATGTATAGTTATTCAAAATATCTATAACTACAAGAAACAACATATATCTATAAAAGATTCAAATATATATATGAACAAATAATTCATTTTAAAATGTATACCATATTTATTTATATTCTAAAATAATTCAAAATTATGAAAAAATAGTTTTGTATGGTGTCTACTTGAATTCTGTGTTTTACCCGATCCAAAACGCTCCTCTTTGCTCGTCTTCTCTTCCTTTTTTCAAAGTACAACATTGCACTATTTCACACTATCCACAGTTAAGCTTTAATTCAAAATCTTAGCATATTTATGGAAGAAAGAATATAGTCAATTGAGATTTTGTTAGATTCGTCTAAACTTGTAGTTTTAGAATATCAACATTTTATAATTTTCACTTGTACACAATATCAACAGTAATTGCAAATGTTGCAATTCTAAAAATAGGGAGGGAGTATAAGGATTCAAGTGAGCCAAGCTACAAATTCTTATTGATAGTAGTCTTCAAATCTTTTAAGAGTCGAGCTAACTTCTCCCCCTTTATTCATTTGTAATATTTGTGATTTAGGCTCCCATATATCTTTTATAATTGACTCATTGTTTACCAAAAAAGAAAGAGTGGAGCTAACTTTTCCCTTGAGTTCTTAAAATCTTCAATTGTCAAACATTCCATAGAATCATGCAAGCTCATCTTAAGCCCTACTCAAAGTTTCTCATCTTTGAAGTGTCAAACTTTCAAGTTTTCAAGTGTTCAAATATTAAAGGAAGAACTTCAATGGATAACAATTTAAATCTTCAAATCATTCTTCGTGAACTTCAACAAATTGAAGCCTTCAAATCCCTGATGGCTTCATCTAAGTCATCTCGATGGTGTTGTAGTCATCCAGCATTTTGTATTTTCTCACCATTCTTGCTAGATCAAAATTGACTATCGCTTTGCTCAAGTAGCTTTATTCCTCTCGCCTCTCATGATGATCCGTCCAGATAATGGTTTTTCAGAATCCGTGTTGTTGGTAATGACCATAGGATCTCCTCTCCCGGAATATGTTCTTCGTTACATATGAAGGGAGAATGTGGCATCACTTGAACCCGATATCCCTCACATGACCGAGATGGTCCGCACCAAAAATGCTGGAGTAATAATCGATTCAAATGCATCTCTCATGAAACCCAAATTCCTTTCTGGAGGAATAAGCTGGAAAGCCCATATATCTCCGAGTCTTAAAAGTCTACATGAAATGCATTCTTATGAAAATTTGTCAAATTGAGGCATTTGATCGGAAGTTTCTTCGAGGACGGCTATTTAGAAGGCTCTAAATATATGTTCAGCAAAGGCAAATTTCTGGAGAATATATTCATTGATGGCTGCTATCCCATTATATATATATATATATATATATATATATATATATATATATATATATTAGAAATCGTCCGCCGCGCGCTACGCCGCGCGGGACGACGGGCGGATTTTCACTGTTATGTGTTATGTGGTCGCTGTGTATGACATTAAAGGAGTTTTATAAAATGAAATGTAGAGTAAATGTAGAGTTTTTTTTTTTATAAATATACAAGTTCTAACTGTAATGAGCAGGTATACAGGACTATTCCTTCTGTTATTCAAACCATTTTGGACTAGAGGATGCAATAATCAGCCAACAAAGAACCCCTGTAGCTCCAAGATAATTCAGTAAACAGTGTATAATTGAGTCAGTGGAAACTTAAGTTACTATAAACTATCCAAATCAGACAGTGGAAACTCATTTGTTTGGATAAGTTAAATTTATACATTTCTCTAATTTCAAATACAAAGAATTCATCATTTCAGTCAGCTAATTTATCATTTCAGAAGAATATAAACTACAATGAAAGTTACACGGAATAAATATCTATCCACACGTATCCCTCAAAACTCCATTCAACAGAAGAAATAACAGTTTAAAAGCTTAGACAACTCAAACATCTACCGCACAAGCAACAAAATTCCAATCAAACGCGAATTAGGCACATAGACAGGAGAGAAGTGAAAAATAAAACATTATTAAATCATATTTCAGGCAGAAAATGATAATATAAAAAATCTCATGTGCCTCCCTCAAGGCAGCATTGTTCCTACAAGAAAAATATTAAAAATCACAACAGAAGTTCATGACATTTGTTACCACAAAAGGTTCCATCAGGGCTCCAGGTAACTCTGTTCACTGGAAATGGTGCATCCTTGGCAACAGAAGCCTATACAAAAGCTCGGTAAGAAAATAATGAAATATATGGAAAAGATTGTACATTGTAAAGCGGCATTCAGTTATGTTTATTGGTAATTGGCAACATAGCAACCACAACTACTTATGTATAACCTTTCAGGCTTTCAACAAAGTAGCCCTCTAAGCAGAACGTCAGAAAATAGAACTAAAGTACGAAACATTAAGTCATAACTTCCAGAACCATGAAAATGCAGCTTTGGATGAGACATTGGATGAGACAGATAAACCTGGAATGTTAATGCACAGGATTGTATTTCCCAAATCTCGAAAGGTTTGCCATAGCGTTATATCACCATTGTTACAACTTACTGTTTGCACAATAGTAACAAAATTTTGAATATTAATCAAGATGATCCGTTGTTTCAGTGCAACTGGAAAGACAATTCTTATGCTAATCAAAAGAAAAGAAATTATAAGAGAGAGCATACCAAGAAGTAACGTCTGATGTGATGGATGGAAGTCCAAGCTCATCACAGCAGACCCCTGATGCAACGTAAATGCAATAGTTCTAAGCAAGTCATCCAGGGACCAAGATGTCAAAAAAATAATAAAATCAACCAACAATATTTATACACATTGATGGTGAAAGTGCATAAGGATAAAAAGAGAAACAAAATCATAAATAAGGCATATATTTATTACCCCATGCGCTCCAAATGTTGAGTAAGGGGCAGGCTTCGCAACTGCAGCTAGGGGAAAATGTGATATTTCAATTGATGGCTTAACTTCATTTGCACATGACGGCAGATCTGTTGATTCAAGAAATTCAATTGTAGTTCCCATTGAAGCAAAAAAAAGTTTCAACTTAAATAGCATTTTAAATGAAGAAGAAAAACACACATACACACACAACTATGGTTTGAAATGTTCTAAATAAGAGTACAATTAAAAGGAAGAATTCCTTTGCTTTGAACAGCTTTAAAAGTATAATAAATGCAATTGTTCTAAATAAAAGTACAACATTTAAGCAATAATACAAAATTAATGGCCAAAGAGCATGAGCGCAGGGCCACATTCAACATTTACCTGCTGCTTTTTGCTTTGCTTTCAAAGGGAAGTATTGCACTAATGCACTCTATATGTTCAGAAATAATATTAGTGAACACGACTGCACAAAGTCTGTGGCCACTGGATGAATTGTATCAGGTAAACCAGGTGCACACAAAGGAAATAGGATTCAAATTGAAAGCAAAATGTAATAGGCAATACCAGATTGAAAGAACCAATAGCACGACTCTTATCCCATAACATGAGAAGCCCAAGCATTAATGAATAGATTGAAAAACCTTCAAGGCACAGTATTAAAGTAGCAAAACTCAGATGTTGGCATGACTTCATTAGAATGAATACTTAGTAGTGTGTGAGCAACAATTGCTGCAAAGTTATCATTCCACATCTGCTTCGAAATAATGAAATGAAGGAACAAATGAGGCAAACACTTTTAAACAACAACATGGAAGCAATTTGGATGCTAGAATTACTAAATCCATATTCAGACACGGAGTTAAACAAGTGATGAAAACTTTTCAGCCTCCAATGCTATTTTACATTTCTGGTAAGGCAAATCCCCTCGTACCTAAGAATAAACTTCGATTAACCAAATACTCACATTGATGAAACTACAACAATTTAAAAACCCCACTAAAACACCAATAAGATCATTCAAATGCCATGAAAAGGGGAAAAAGGAAGGCCAAGAATTACAAGGACCAAAAATAAAGGGCAAGAAAAGAATTAGCTAAACAGATATTACATCACCCGTTAAAACTACACAATAGATAACTCCATAAATAAATCACAACAACCTTCACCAAGAAAATCTAAAAACAAAAAAATTGGTAAATAATAACTGCAGAAGCGGCTTCCGGCGGAGCTAGGGCGGCAGAATCGCGGAACCCAAGGAACGAGGTGGACTGTTGGAACAGGATAGAAGTATGTAGCCGCAGGAAATTCACAAAAAATTGTGTAACTTGTAAGAGGAATCGAAATTCCAAAGCTACGAACCTGTGAGAATCCCTTCGAGCCAAAGAGAATGGCTTTTCTGGGATTGGGAAAAAAGTAGTGGCAGCGGTGCCAACCAGTGCAGGGAAGTCCTCAAATGATGTTATAACATAATTCCCTGTTGATCCATAAGTAACAGGTTGCTGATAGCCAAAGTTTCCAACTTCGTTTTTAAAAGAGGATAGCATAAAGACACAATTGGATGGAAACTACACTGAGAATGACGATAGAAAAAGGTTAAATCTTAAAATTTCAAACTTTTGTGCCGATCCCCCAATTGAGCAATCCTGTTGTGATCTTTCATCCATTATCAATCCTTCAGGCAACACTCGAGAATGATCTTTTGTTGTATCTAATCTAATCTAATTACTGTCAATGACATTGTAAAATTGTGTGGGTATCATAGTGTACGAATATAATATGCAAGATCATGGGTCTAAAATCAAAACACTTACAGTGTCAACCATTTCACTGGACGAATCCCTCTTACCATCTTCCCTCTTGTTTGTGGTTTAGAACGGATTTTAGTTTCTGAAGTGGCACAATATATGACGTCCTTTACCCAATGACTGTTGCACTCCACATTCCGAAACAGTCATCAATTGAAAACAAGTAATTAACAACCCCATCGAGCCCCTAAATTGATTAGTGGAGAATGGCAGCATTAACAACCCCAACAAGCCCCTCAATAAATTGAAATTTAAATGATGTATTTTTACAAACACCTTGTAGACGCAAACAGGACAGCGGCTGATCACGTTAAACGAACACTCCAAATCGCCAAGAATCCAAGTGAAAAAATAAAATTAAATAGGCAATAAAGCAAACCAAAAACGTAAAACAGCACAGCCCCAAACTCCCCTCTCTTGATCAAAATTCCGAACAGAAAAATTACACACTTTCAGACGGACTATGGAATTTATGGACACCAAAAGCAAGCTCGATTGCACAGCAACATCTCGAGAATTCTACTACGTTTGAAAGATTTTAAAACAATGAATGCACAAAAATAATGAATAGATGTCTTATAACTGGAACTATTTGATAGGTCTCATGAGATGTCTTATTGCCTCTTATCACTTACTGAATAAGAAGTTTTGCAATAACTAATAAGGCTGTTTACAAAAAAGAATCTCTTATTACTCATTTTTGTTTTTATCTACTCAATTCTTATTGAACCACTTATTGAATAAATGATAGGAGGTTTTAGGTTTTGTTCTATCAAAAGGGCCATAGTTTCATGAGTGATACTTAACAGATGCTTCTGCAGAGAACAAAAGGGAAAGCCTATTTGACAATCATATTGATTGCAGAATGGACGAATGAGGATAAGGTCTACATATGTGCACCACTATTAATCTATAGGACTTCAGTTTTCACTTTCAGACATTCCTTAAAAGTATGAAAATGTTCTTAACCTTCACATTCCATCTTTGATGTTTCTTAAAGCTAATGCATACATTATAAATGCATTCCCAACACCAAAACACATAGACATTCTCTTAAAAAACAGGCCAAAACACAAACAATTTTTCGCAGCAATCTAATCCCCATATAGCTTCGGCGAAGCTATACTCCCAGTGCGCAACAAATGTATGAATAAATAAGAAAGATAAATCCAAATCACGAGCAAAACTAACAAAGAACAAAGCGACCCGTGTCATAAAGTACCTGATTAGGTTTTTGGAAGTAATGCGAGGGGCTTTGATTGCAGCACCAATTAAACTACTTCCTGTTATGTAAATGCCCCTATAAATCTAACAAACAAAAGTCAGGCCAAAACACAAAAAAGATTCGCAGCAGAAGCAGAATTAAGAAATTAACTTAAAATTATAAACGATGGCTAAAAAATACCAGGCCACGCCGATGACGAAAATGCCAATAGAAATAGCGATTCCGATGGCTGCGAAGGTATAAGGGGAGATGAGAACCAAAGCCTGCCACCATGAGCTCTAC
This sequence comes from Hygrophila difformis, assembly GCA_030278955.1. Lineage (NCBI taxonomy): Eukaryota > Viridiplantae > Streptophyta > Magnoliopsida > Lamiales > Acanthaceae > Hygrophila > Hygrophila difformis. Next base: position 36,595,614 of record JAOANR010000015.1, read on the forward strand.
ATCGCCACAATCGTGATTTTCACTTCCTTCCGAGATCGGAAAATCCAAAAAACTAAAAAAAAAAAAATCAGGCAAATTTTCAGATCAGAGAACAGCAAAAATGGGATACTCGTGTTTGGGGTTCCTGAAAAATGACGGCGAGCGATGGTTCCCTGAGGAAAAGATAGGAGCGGCACCCGGCAGGCGAGCCCTCAACGGCGATGATGGCGGGAACCGTGTGTGGCGGCGACGGCGTTAGGTTCCAATCGGAGAGGGCTGCAACGCAAGAGGCTGGGGTGTGGTGGCTGAATCGGGTCGGGCGACCGGGGTGCGTGGGCGGCGTGGCCTGGGCGACCTCGACGGAGAGGGGAACGACCAATTGGGTCGCGAATGGGGGCTCGGTGGTGACTCGGTGGTTCCGGGCCCTACGTCAGGTCGGGGCTGGTGCGCGCCGGCGTAATCGGTTTTGGGCGACGACCCATCCTCCACCATGTTTTTCATCCAGCGGCGGCGCCACCGCCTCCAGCAGCTCCTCCGTCACCACGCCTTCTATCCATCACCATTGTGGCCGCGACTCAGCCGCTTCCAGCCGCCCGTTCCCGACGAGAGAAGAAGGGAAAATAAATGGGGAAAATGGGGTAAGAGGAAGTAGCAACCAATCCTTACCTTTAAGCTCCCAAAAATGGCGAATTGCTCTCCAATTTCAACTGGCGATTTGGTGATTTGGTGAGGTCTTGCAGTTTTGACGTGAGAGGAGACAAAGAGAATGGAAAGTGCGAAAAGAGAGAAAAGGCACAAAAAGAGCAATAGGGTTGAGGAACCCTAGTAACAAATAGGTGGGACAAAGGGCAAAAGTGACATCTCACATGGCCATATACTATTCCCAGGAATAGTAACTACTGGCTAGCATATATATATATTAGATATATATATATTCACCACTTAATTCAAATACTTCTGTTGTTATTATTAACGTGCTCTTGTGCAGATGAGGTAGTTCCATGGTTGTTGAAACCACGACAAAACGACCGGAGCAGCTACAGTCAGACATGTGTGACAGTTTCTTTTTCTGTGCGCGTGTCTAACCGACTCAGGAGAGTCTAATTCGTACTTCTGAGTATATATACCTGTGTTTAGACTCTCTGTATGTAGGTTTTGATTTTATCGAGTTGTAACTTTCAATTTTACACACATTACACACTTGAGTCGGTTTTTCTCTCTAGACTTGGTAGTTCTATTTTCTTGAGAGAGTTAGAAAAATCCTTGATGAGTGTTCTGCAAATTTGAGGATCATTTCAATCATTGAGGTCTGTTCTACACCGATTCAACAAGCATTCTTGTTGAATAAATCTTTTCATTCAACGAATTTGGAGTTGCCTTGCGAAGGAACTCAAAGGAGATCTGAAGGATGAATTCAGGCGATCTGCTGCACCAGAGTTTCAAGATCTGAGGATTCAAACAATCGGAGAAACAAGATTGGACGAGCTGTCCAGTGATCGTAGTTGTGGGGGAGTCCTGACCACGATCATTCTACAAGCAGGGAAGTCTTGGTAACAGAATCTGTTTTGATTGTGTAATCTTTTAGGTTTAGGATTTTTGAGTGTTAGTTTAAGATCCTGGCTTGGAATCCCCCCAGACGTAGGCCGAAGGCCGAACTGGGTTACCAAATCACGTGTCTTTACTTTCTGCTGCGTACACTGATTTGCACACACTATCGTTACGTAGTTTTAATCATCGCTCGACGACCGCGCTAAATTCAAGATTTCCACGTAATCTGGGACCAACACTTGGTATCAGAGCGGCAGACTCTGACGTATTAGAGGCGATTTGAAGAAATTTTGGAATTCTTGGAAAGATGAATAGAGAAGGCGCATCACTTTCAAGACCACCATTGTTCGATGGCACTAACTACATATATTGGAGAACTCGGATGAAGATTCATCTAATGGCCCTTGGAGATGAAGTATGGGATGCAGTCGAGACAGCCTGGCAACCACCCACTCGACCGCGAGCTACAGCTGAAGGTTCCACAGAACCACCTGGTAGTCGGCCAGCAACCAAGGCTGAATACACTCAAGCTGAAAAAGATGCCAAGAAAGGAAACTATACGGCCCTTAATGCGATTTTTAGTGCTATGGACGAGACGCAGTTCCAACTAGTCACCAACCACACGTTAGCTCATGATGCATGGAAAACCCTAGAGGTGATGTATGAAGGTTCTGAGGATGTTCGAGCTACCAAGTTACAGCGAGTTGAGACCATGTTCGAGAATCTGAAGATGAACAAGGATGAATCGATCTCAACCTATTACGGGAGGTTCAAAGACATTGTAAATCAAGCCTATTCATTGGGATTGATTTATGATAATCAAAAATTAGTTCGAAAGATGTTGAGGACTCTCACCAAGAAGTATGCCCCGAAGGTTGCTACATTGGAAGAATTGGATAAGTTGAACACTATTACCTTGGATGGTCTAGTAGGAATTCTTCAAACTTATGAAATGAACCACCTCGAAGAAGAATCGTCAAGGAACATTGCCCTCAATGTGGAAGAAGAAGATTCTGGAAACTCTTCTGAAGATGATGTATCTTATATTTTCAGAAAAGTTGCAAAGATGTTGCAAGACAGACGTGCAAAGCAGTTCTACAAACAACAAGGTCGTAGTTCCAACGCTGTTCAGACAACGGACAAACAACCTCGCTAAGATTTCAAAAGAAATGATAGCAGCAAAGCTGATCGTTCCAACAACAAAAACAAGAAAGACTATGACAAGCCGGATAAGTTTGCCTCAGTGATCTGTTATGAATGTGGAGGCAAAGGACATGTTCGATCTGAATGTGCCACAACCAAAAGGAAGGAAATGAGAGAAAAAAAGGCACTGCAGGCTACTCTAGGTGATCAGGACGATGACAGAACCACTGAAGCACAGATTTCAGATTCTGATGAAGTCGTTGCATTCACTCTAAGAGAAACCAGTCCTACTATAAAAGGTATTGTCAAGTCAATATGTTTTTCACCTAACAATAATGCTTATGATTCAGGTGAAAGTGATGATGATGAGTATGATCAACTACTTGCGGACTACAATGAGCTTAAAGAGGATTTCGAGGTTGCTGTTCAGGAAAACAAGAAGTTGTTAGGACAACTGGCAGACGTCGGAATTGCTTATGATCTTGAGGTTGAAAAGAATGAAGACTTGCAAAAGGCAAACAATACTCTTAAAGGCAGAATTCATGATATGGAGAAAGAGCTTGATGATCTCAAAGCAAAGAACTGTGAACTTCAAAAGGTATCTAAAGGTAAAAACCAACTTGATGAAGTTTTATCTTTGGGAAAACGTGTTGGAGATCAAACAGGTTTAGGTTATAAGAAGCAAAGCACTCATAGCAAAACAAAGTTTACAAGTGGAGGCTTCCCCACTTCAACTACTGATGCACCACCTGAAGAGTTCGTTGGAAAGTCGTCCAAACGACGGAAAGACTGCCTGTACTGCAATTTGCCTGGACACACCGCTGAAACATGCATGCAGATTCTAAGAGATCTCATGAACGGTAGACCAGTCGTATGGCCTGATCAAGAGCTTCGAAAGAAATTCAAAATGCAGAAGGCATGGATACCTAAAGGTAAAACTAATAATAAAGATTCTGCTTGTTTTGTAGTTCTTTCGGTGCAGGAACAACATCGAAACGAAAAATGGTATTTTGATTCGGGATGTTCAAGGCATATGGCGGGAAAGAAAGAAGTCTTAAAGGACTTTACTGAGAAGGATTGCGGAGCCGTCATGTATGGTGATGGTACTCGAAGCAAAATTGCGGGTTATGGTAAATCTAATGATAATACTCTTTCTAAACTTTCTAGAATTTACTATGTAAATGGTCTTACTACTAACCTTATCTCTATTAGTCAACTTTGTGATGAAGATTTAGTGGTTAAGTTTACTAAACACACATGCATAGTATATAATAATCAAAAGGATATTATCATGATGGGAGGCCGTAGCAAGAATAATTGTTACATCTTAAAGGATGACATTCCACGGGTTCTACTGACTAAGGATGATCAGACTACTCTATGGCATAAGAGACTTGGACACCTCAATTTTCAGTCACTGCATAAGCTGAGTAATTCGAATGATGTTCGTGGGTTGCCGCAACTACAGAAGAACGACCAAACCATCTGCAGAGATTGCGCCAAAGGAAAGCAAACCGGATCGAGACATAAGAAGACTGCTGAGATCAAAACAAAAGAATGCCTCGACCTGATTCACATGGATCTTATAGGTCCAACCGAAGTGGAGAGCTTAAATGGTAAAAGGTACATTTTAGTATATGTTGATGATTTCTCTAGATATTGTTGGGTTTTCTTTCTTAGGTCAAAAGATGAGACTTTTGAGTACTTTGAGGCTCTGAGTAAAAGACTCATGAATGAGAAGCAAAGGAAGATTGCACGAATCCAAACCGATCATGGCAAGGAATTTGAGAACCGGTCGTTCGATCGTTATTGCGACGACAATGGAATTACTCATGAATACTCAGCCCCCAAAACACCACAGCAAAATGGTGTTGCTGAAAGGAAGAACTGAACATTGCAAGAGATGGCCAGATCAATGCTTCACACCAGTTCAATGAGCAAAAGATTTTGGGCGGAAGCTATTAACACTACCTGTCACATCATCAACCGAGTGTTGTTGAGACCACACTCCAACTGCACACCTTACCAACTTTGGAATGGTAAAACTCCCACGGTAAAATACTTTCATGTTTTTGGTTGCAAATGCTATGTTTTAAATGATAGAAATCAATTGCATAAATTTGATTACAAATCTTTGGATGAATATTTCATTGGTTATTCTAACAATTCTAAAGCATACAGTGTCTATCTTACTAGTGATAAGAAGGTTATAGAATCTACTAATGTTCTCTTTGAGGATCTTGATCTTTTAGAAAACAGGGTAAATGATGATGAGTTACCTCTTAATCACAATAATGTTAATGGTGTTGAGCAATCTGTCACTGAGGAAGAACATGCCAGTCCTAGTGTTCCAGATAAAGGTGCTGATAAAGATTCTGTTCCAGAAAAGGATCCTGATACAGACACTGTTGTTGAGACTACAGCAGAACCACCCTCTGAAGTTCAGAACAACAGAAAAGGATCTAGAGTGCATAAACATCATTCAACTCAGGATATTATTGGAGATCCACAAGGTCAGAGACAAACTAGGCATAAAGAGATTAATTTCAAGGATCTAGCAAGCTATAATTGTTTTGTTTCTATGGTTGAGCCAAAGAATACTTCTGAGGCATTGAAAGATGAGTACTGGTTGCTGCAATGCAAGATGAGCTACTGCAATTTGAGAGGAATGCTGTCTGGGAGTTGACAGAACCACCACAGAACGCCAACATTATTGGAACCAAATGGGTTTACAGGAATAAGACGGATGAGAAAGGTAATATCATAAGGAATAAAGTAAGGCTAGTAGCACAAGGCTATACCCAAATTGAAGGTTTGGATTATGGCGAAACATTTGCTCCCGTGGCAAGGATGGAGGCCGTAAGGATACTACTTGCATTAGCATGCTCTTTAAATTTGAAGCTGTACCAAATGGATATTAAGACAGCTTTCCTTAATGGCAAAATCAAGGAAGAGATCTATGTTGCACAACCTATTGGATTTGAAGACCCGAAGCATCCAAATCATGTTTATCGAGTCAAAGGCGCTTTATATGGATTGAAACAAGCACCCAGAGCTTGGTATGAGATATTGTCTAAGTATTTGGTGGACAATGGATTCAAGAGAGGAAACGCAGACAAGACGTTGTTTGTGAAGCGTCAGAACGACCACTTAACGATAGCTCAAGTGTATGTTGACGATATTATTTTTGGATCAACTTCAGTCAAACTCATAAAGGAATTTGTTGATGCTATGAAATCAAAGTTTGAGATGTCTATGATGGGAGAATTACACTACTTTTTGGGATTACAGGTTAAGCAAGATGATGATGGTATTTTTCTATGTCAGGAGAAGTAAATAGTTGGCTTGAGATCTATATTTGCAAGTCTCTATTTAAATCAAGGCGAACCCGCAAGCAATAGAGATCTGAAAAGCTGGTGATAGAGATAATCGGTGGACTCCGGGTATGCAAGAAATATGTTGAAAAAGTTTGATATGGATGATTGCAAGGTAGTCAGAACTCCGCTAGGACAACAGGAGAAACTGAGCAAAGATGAAAATGGAAAATCAGTGGATCAAAAGACTTATAGGAGCATGATTGGAAGTCTACTGTACCTCACTGCTACAAGACCAGATATTTCATTTAGTGTAGGTGTATGTGCAAGGTTACAATCCGATCCTAAGGAGTCTCATATGAAAGCAGTAAAGCGGATCATGAGATATATTAAGGGGACAATGAATATTGGAATTTGGTTTTCAAAAAGGTCATCACTTGACTTGATTGGATTTACAGATTCTGACTGGGCAGGTTGTTGCGACGACAGGAGATCTACCACTTGCAGCTGCCTCTACTTGGGAAACAATCTAGTAAGCTGGTATTCCAGAAAGCAAAACATCGTAGCTCTATCAACAGCCGAGGCAGAGTATATTGCTGCCACATGTTGTTGTTCACAACGTCTTTGGATGAAGCAACTACTCGAGGACTACGGTATTCATAAGGATAACTTTTTAGTTTTCTGTGATAATACTAGTGCAATAAATATTTCTAAAAAATCCTGTTTTACATAGTAGGAGTAAGCATATTGATATTCGTTATCATTTTATTAGAGATCTTGTAGAGGATAATGTTTGCAGAATTGAGCATATAGCGTCGTTGGAACAACAGGCGGACATCCTAACAAAAGCATTAGATGGAGAGAAATTCGAAGGCCTGAGAAGTACCTTGGGTCTTTCCTACCACAATTAAATTCCTTATTCGTTTGGGCCTGATTATTTTCGTGCATAAGTATTCTTTACAGGCCCAATTCAAATTTGAATGGAGAAAAGCCTATCCGGAAGACCATCATTACGCACGGCAGTCGAGGTGACGTCATAGCAGCGCTCGTAACCGTTGCCACTCCATCAGTCACGTCGCACGTTCTCCAAACTGTCGAACAACCCCTCCACTTCCGGCTACCTCCTCCATTTAAAGGTCATATTACTCTCTCTTTCAGTTCAAACTTTCCCCCTCACTTTTCGAATTTGAGTCTTGCAGAAAATTTGAAAATGGCGAACACTTCCGACCCCAACGCTCCTCACTCCGCCACCTCCTCCGCGACGAGCTCGCCGTCTGGATCACCCATAGACGCCCAACCTATTTCTGTCCTACCCCCAGTTCTTTACCTCGCTGGTCCTGCTGTTGCAACTTCCGAGCAGCTACCTTCTGAAAAAGAGCCAGAAACCCAAAATCCTCCTAACTAACCCTGAAATCACCATTGATCCCTCGATTGTTGATCAAGTTGTTCGTGAGTTAAATACTGAGCACAACACTCCACCTCTTTCCCCCCTGCAAAATCAAGGTTTGCACGACATGAGTCAAGAGGAACTTGCTGATGTCACTGCTTCACAGAAAACTGGAGGTCCTACTTCTGTTGCAACCACGCTGGAACCACGGAGGAAATCAACCAAAAAGCGAAAGGAGCCCACTCCTACGCCCACTCCAGCACCAGTGGCCACAACTTTGAAGAAACCACGCAAGGAACCACGGAAACACCCTGCTGCTTTGAAAGCCGAAGATGCCTATAGTCTCAAGTTCTATACTCGAGAAATGCGAGCATTTTCGAAGGAAGTCCTTAAAGGCAAGGAGTTTAAGCCCGAGGAGATTTTCAAGCACAACCATTACGATGTTCTGGGTTCCTCGGACCAACTGCAGGAACGACATTTGATTTTTTGGGCTAAGGGTCTCACGCACTACTCACCTAGTCATGTTCGTGAGTTCTATGCGAATCTACATCCTGAGATCCTCAATCAAAATTCTGCTTGGTTCGGTAAGATTTACATAAGAGGAAAATTTCATGAACTAACTCCTGCTGTGATTCTTAAGTTGTTGAAGCTACCACCAAACGACGACATGAGTGACTATTTGGATCTAATGCCGGAAGACACTCTCACTACTGCACTGGCGATTTCTAATCAAAAGGTCAAAAGCTTTGGCCGCAATAAGTTCAGTGTTTAAGAACTTACATTGAAGTACTACTGCCTGTACCAGTTCTGTAGTGCCAACATCCTTCCGACGACTAATCAGTCTCAAAGTCAGCTCTATGATGGGTAAATTCATTCTCTGTGTGGATAAGCGTATGAGTTTAATCAATTTTGGCTATTTTCTTCTCAAGCAAATGCTAGGGTATACCTCTGGGAGAATCAAGAAGACAACAAATCTACACTATCCAGCCCTCATCACCGAATTCCTCATATCCATTGGTGTGAAGATTAAAGACAAGCATATGGTTGCTCTCAAGGAGTACAAACCACCTCCGAATTTGATGGACATGCATAATGACTTTAAGAATGGTCCTCCTTTGACTAGTCCTGTCCTTGTACATCAGCTGAAGCAGAGGATACTTTGTCAGAACGAGAGGCTGACCACCTGGAGCCAGGAAGCAATGGCTATAAAAAGGGATAATCTTAAAATTCTTCATATGCTTCCGGAAAAATGGACAAATAGGTCATTTTTCTTTTCCAAAAATCCAAATCAGTCCTTTTTTATTTTATTACCAAAACAGTCCGTTACAAATGCTAATTATGTCCAAAACAGTCCATTGTTCACTAATTATTCTCTAATTGCCGACGTGTCAAGGGTTTAAATTTAAACCTGATACGTGGGCATAATATTAGTCATTTTTCTTTTATATTTTGTCAATTCAGTCATAAACTTTTATTTTGTTCCATTTAGTCATCTATCCAAATCAGTCATTTTTATATTAATTGGTCTCCAACCTATCAAATTATTTCATTTCAAGTCCAGAACCTTAAATATTTTATTATTACTAATTCATTTATCAAATAAATGCCAACATACTTCTGTAAATAAAATTAAACACCAAACCTTATACATTGGGTTTGACTGCCTTGTTACCAGGTCTTCCAAGTTCTGGGATTTTATGGGTTCTCTTTAACCACCCGACCGTACCCGATGGTTCATTGGTTCTGGTTTCCTTCAGCAACAATTAGCACAATCATACATTGTTTCCTACCTTAGAACGTAGCAAGGTTTGAGTAAATGAATTAATTTTAATTTTTGTGCAAATGATTTAATTTTACTTTTTGAAAGATTATGGATGTAGGAAGCATGGACAATAAAATTCAGGCTATTTTTTAAATATTTTTAATAATATTTGAATAATATTTTTAATATTTTTTTCAATAATATCAAGGCTTCCTGTATCCATAACCTTCCAAAAATTCAATTTAAATCATTTAAAATGACTGATTTGGGTAGATGACTAAATTGAAAACAAAAGTTTAGAACTGAATTGGCAAAACATAAAAGAAAATGGACTAATATTATGCCCACGTGTCAGGTTTAAATTTAAACGCTTGCCACATCGACAATTAGAGCATAATTAGTGAAAAAGGGACTGATTTGGATATAATTAGCATTTGTAGCGGACTGTTTTGGTAATAAAATAGAAAAATGACTGATTTGGATTTTTGGAAAAGAAAAATGACTTATTTGTCCATTTTTCCATATGCTTGCTTTGTCTTTTGATGCTGCTGATTTGCAGGATGATGATGAGGACGTTGCTCTTGATGATAAAGAGTGATATTCCATCATGGGGGAGATTTGGTGTTGATGCTGAATTCTGACTAATATTTTCTGGTAGTCATGACAACTGGGTAATGATATTTTAAACTTTGACTGTTTTTGGGATTATTGCTGGACAATATTTGTGGATGACTATTTTTGACTGGATGTTTTCTGAAACTGGACTTGAACTAATATTGGTCTGTAATAGTTAGGTAATTCTGATGACTGCTGAACTACTTGTTTTTATCTGCTCTGATGTTTTTATGTCTGCACTGTGATTATGCTCTGAATGCTTGATGGGTGCTGTTCTGATTCGCTTTGACCCTTCTTTAACATCCTATTTGTGTATCACATTATGTTGCTCTGTTATGATCTCTTATACTCTTTGGACTTAGATAGTTTCAACACCATTTGGTGATGGAATTATCTTCTCCACAAGAGTGGGGGAGATTGTTGTTATTATTAACGTGATCTTGTGCAGATGAGGTAGTTCCATGGTTGTTGAAACCATGACAAAACGACCGGAGCAGTTACAGTCAGACATGTACGACAGTTTCTTTTTCTGTGCGCGTGTCTAACCGACTTAGGAGAGTCTAATTCGTACTTCTGAGTATGTATACCTGTGTTTAGACTCTCTGTATGTAGGGTTTGATTTTATCGAGTTGTAACTTTCACTTTTACACACATTACACACTTGAGTCGGTTTTTCTCTCTAGACTTGATAGTTCTATTTTCTTGAGAGAGTTAGAAAAATCCTTGATGAGTGTTCTGCAAATTTGAAGATCATTTCAATCATTGAGGTCTGTTCTACACCGATTCAACAAGCATTCTTGTTGAACAAATCTTTTCATTCAACGAATTTGGAGTTGCCTTGCGAAGGAACTCAAAGGAGATCTGAAGGATGAATTCATGCGATCTGCTGCACCAGAGTTTCAAGATCTGAGGATTCAAACAATCGGAGAAACAAGATTGGACGAGATGTCCAGTGATTGTAGTTGTGGGGGAGTTCTGACCACGATCATTCTACAAGCAGGGAAGTCTTGGTAACAGAATCTGTTTTGATTGTGTAATCTTTTAGGTCTAGGATTTTTGAGTGTTAGTTTAAGATCCTGGATTGGAATCCCCCAGACATAGGACGAAGGCCGAACTGGGTTACCAAATCACGTGTCTTTACTTTCTGCTGCGTACACTGATTTGCACACACTATCGTTCACACGTAGTTTTAATCACCGCTCGACGACCGCGCTAAATTCAAGATTTTCATGTAATCTGGGACCAACAACTTCCTCTTGTTGAACTTGAACCATTGATTGGAACAACTTAATTGGTGTTTCATTTGAAGTATAAGGTAGAGAAAAGGAAAAAAATTCATTACCTAAACCGGATCCTAGCAAGTAGCAACATGGTGTTTCATGGAAATATGGAACTAAAAATTCTTTGTGGCATAAGGAAAACCAAGATTAATAATTTGAAGTAAATGATAACGGGGAATCATTATAAGCTTACCAAGATTAAATTGTTGGATGATCCACGGGAGTGACAAAATATTATGATCAGAATTTTTACGTTCGAATTCCAAGGATTGGTTGACTGATATAGGGTTTCTAATATTCTTACACATGTGCTATTTTGAAGTCTGCATAAAAATTTCAATAATTTTTTTAAGTCATTAAAGGCCTGAGAAAGACGTGGTAGGAGCCCATGCCATACAAATTACAAAGAGAACAAAGGGGAGGGATAGGGGGCTGGGTGAGAATTCGAACTTCCAACCTATAGGTTGGGAGTCGGGGGACTTGACCACTAGGGTAAGTCCCCAACCCTTTAAAATTTCAATATTAGCTTCGAACAAAATTAGGTAACATAGTGTTAACCAAGAAAATATTGATTGAATGATGTTGAAGACAATTACAAAGTTTAAGGAATGAAATTACATGAATTTGAATAAAAGCTGTAAAGGAACAAGAAATTACGAAATGGAAGAAAAGAGAAAAACTTGCAGAAACTTAAAAATATGAAAGTGCGATTTCTCTAGGGGTGTGTAGATGATCCTGTAATGCCACCTCCAATTATTTATAAGGGAGAGCCTCAGCCTTCAATGAGTCGTAACGCCTCCGTAACGTCCCAAGATCTTTCTCCTCCGATGTCGCCTGTCTTCAATGCTCATGATTCCTATGCATTTATGATATCGGATATTCCTCTCCTTTTGATTGTGTGCCTTCAATGAGTCACGATCCCTCTCCAATGAGTCTCGCCAGCTTCTCACCATTTGTTCATCATCCAAATAGGTCTTGAACTGGATGGCGGCTTCTCACCACTTCTCGCCACTGGACTAAATTCATTTCATTGGGCCTTAACAAATCATTGGGTTAACACATAGTAATTAATATGTTCAATCCGAATGTGACTATAAAGTAATTCTTTTATTTGGAATTAATACATTCCCATTTCTAAGTAGATATTTTTAGGGTACTCCTAGTTAGAGATTAGATGTTACAAAAAAATAAATAAATAATAATAATAAATAAACACTATAAAAAAGAAAAGTATATGTTTTTTTCGGAAAGCAAGAAAAGTGTATGTTGAATCCTAATGCATGTCTTTTTATATTATAATTTTTCAATAACAATATAAATAAATTATTTAAAGTATTTTGAATTGATACTTTCGTATTAGTCAGACTTGCATATAATTCTAGTAGCATAAAGTTGGAAGTTAGGGAGATGACCACTAGATTAAATTATCATCCTTTTTTTTGGTAAATATTGACATTCATGTGTCGGCAAAGGTGTGTGTGACAAATCATCATCCCTTTAGTAGGTGTTTTTTATTTGAAAAGTAGTAGGTGTATTTTTTTTGGTAATTTTTTATTTTTTTTTGGATGAGCCATTGAAAGCCTGGGAAAGTGGTGGTGGGAGCCTATACCACACAATTACAAAAGGAAATAAAGGGGAGGGGAGGGGAGGGATAGGGGGTCGGTGAGAATCGAACCTCCAACCTTCTGTTGGAAGTCATGTGACTTAAGCACTTAGGCTAATTCCTTTTTTTTTTTTTTGGTAATTGGTATGCCAATTGAGTTTTAAAAATACTTATATATAGAAGAGATTATTATATGTTTTAAAATTTAAAAATTAGCTTAAAATGTTAGTTTTCCAACATTATAGAAGTAATAATTAGTAGTTTTTAGCCTTGTGGATTGTGGAAACTGGAAAGCATCTATATATTAATAAAACCATTAGTGAACAACCTATCCTACATTTAATGTGGTGTCTCCATTTCAAATTTCTAATTTTTACAGATTTTTGTATTTTTAATTTATTAATTTTAGAGTTTCTCATTATTTATTTATTCGTTCATTATAGATTTTCAATATTTGAAATATATGAAATTTTCAATTTATACGGAATCCCATAATATTGTTCACTTTTAAAAAGATTTGAAATTTAAAATTTAAAAAGATTTGAAAGATTTTGAATTTTAAATTTATATAGAATTTCCAATTACAATTTATATATAATATACTATATAATTAATATGTACTTATATCATTCTAATGGTATATAAATACTTCTTCTATATTCAAATATTTTTTACATACCCACTTTTCACACATTCAGTGTACTTTTGAAATCATGAATAACTCAAATTCAGTACAAGTAAAAATTCTAAAAGTTCGATATCTAAAAACTACACGACGAGACAAATCTAACAAGATCTCACTTGGCTATATTTTAACTTGTATAACTATGATAAAACTTTAAGTGAAAGTCTGTGTGTGCATAGTAGCACATTTACAAATGTCAACAACATTTGAATACGGAGGTACTAAGGCCCCGTTTGAATTGGCTTTTGGACATGTGCTTTTGGCTTTTGCTTCTGCCAAAAGCAATTTTGATGGAAAAATGGTGTTTGTAATGGCTTTTAAAAAAGTAAAAGCACATCGAAAATCCAAAAAAGTGTTTTTAGGAAAAGCAGTTCAGTGGATGCTAAAGCAGAAGCCAAAAGCACTTAGGGCCCGTTTGGATTGGCTTTTGAAAAAAGCAGAAGCCAAAAGTAGAAGCAGAAGCAGAAGTCAAAAGCAAAAGCATGTAATTTTTGTGTTTGGATGGAATGCTTGAAAAGCGGTTTTTTTTTTAAAAAATATGTTTGGATGAATAAAAATGAAAAGTGCTTTTGGAATGTGGTAATTACTAAAAAGGACATGCTATTTAATATGATAATAAGATATATTTATAGTGTAATTTATATTAAGTAGTGGGGGTATTTAAGTCTTTGCACATTTTACGAAGTGCTTTTGGCTTCTGCTTTTGGGAGAAGCACCCCCTGGGCTGCTTCTCCCAGAAGCACTTTTTTGGCTTCTCATGGTGCTTTTGCTTTTTTCCAGAAGCCAAAACAAACACCTCTTTTTTTATCAGAAGTGCTTTTGGCAGAAGCAAAAACCAAAAGCACTCCCCCAGAAGCCAATCCAAACGGCCTCTTAGAAATGTGTGCAAAGTCTTAAGTGCTCCCACTAATTTGTTTAAATTACACTATAAATATATAGTATTCTCATTTGTATAGCACGAACTTTTTGGTAATTATAACATTCCAAAAGCACTTTTCAACTTTACACATCCAAACACATTTTTGAAAAAAAAAACTGTTTTTCAAACATTTCATCCAAACACAAAAGTTACATGCTTATGCTTTTGGCTTTCACTTCTGCTTCTGCTTTTGGCTTCTGTTTTTTTCAAAAGCCAATCCAAGTGGGCCCTAATATGAAACTTATTTATATTTTATTATATTAAAAATTATTCTAAACATTTATAATTATTAAGAAAATTGTGAAAATTCATATTATGTGAATAGTTGATTTACAATAAATTAACTATTTCCGTAAAATATTATCAACAAAATAATATGGTGTATAAAGAGTTATTAGAGTGCGAATATATTCATTATTAAATAAAGAAGGAAAATCAAATTTATTTAATCTATTTTTCAACGAAGAATTCATTATCTATGTTTTAACAGATTCGCAATTGACAGAAGAACAAATAAAAAATCTAGCTTTGCTAAAAATTGAAAAGCTAATTGCTAGAAATTTTATAAGTTTGAAACTTTTCTCTGAAATATCGGTACCGTATGATGTTTTAACGTCTGAAACAGAGAATCTACTAATACTAGAATAGTCATATTACAATAAGAAAAAAGGATGACATATCATACTAACCTATTACCTTTATTGATTGATGAGCAAAGAAAATTTATAATAAGATAACATCTGCAGTTGATAGTTGTGAGGGTGGATTCTTTTTTCTTTACGTGGTGGAACTGGCAATATATTTATCTGGAAACCATTATGTTCAGTCTTTCGTTGAGGTGTGATATTATATTGCTTTTAGCATTCAGTGGAATAGCATCACTACTTCTTCCAAGATGTAGGATTGCACATTCTAGATTTGGTATTCCACTAGATTGTGATGAAATTCTACCTACAAAAATTTACCCCAAAAAGTGATTTAACCTCTCTTCTAATTAAGACAAACCTCATTATTTGTGATGGAAATTATTGATTGGTATAATGATTATGAGGCCATCTGATTTAACCAAATTTCACATTCGATTTCAAAGGAGAAAATTCTCACTCGCAATTTGTTTTGTTATGACTATAAATAGAATTCATTGTCAAGCTTTAAAAATGTTGGACTTTATTTTCCAGAACCGATTTTTAGAGGGCAGTCGAAGCATTAATATGCAATTAAGATGGATTAACTCAAGATACAATAAGAAATGTTGTCTACAATGAAATTCATATATGCCAAAAAAATTGCAAAATGAATACTTCATGCAGGTGATGGTAATTGGTAAAATTGGTATTGATCTGGAGATGTACAATCAGGTGTGACATTTTAAAATGATCTTCTTATAAACTCTAGGGTCGACAATTGTTGATATTATACATATAAATATAAATTGTACCACTTCAAATCCGACATTTTTAAAGATGTTGCTAGACTAGCCCCTACAAATGAGATATTGATACGATCAATGATTACATCATGGAACATAGTTCTGCAAATAAAAAGATATATCTCAATTCTAACCATATATTGTCAATATGATGAAAGTATATATAATGATGATGAAATATCTTCACCAGAATATCAATGTATGATCAAGATTTCAGGAGCACCGAATCATGAAATAAAGTTGAAGGAGGGTTGCAAAGTCATGCTTCTTAAGAATATAGATCCATCAAATAAATTATGCAATGGGAGCATGTTGATAGTAAACAAGACGCATATGTTGTGATATCTCGTGTCACTAACAAGAGAGGAATCAAAGTATTAATATTTAATTAAGATGGATTAACTCAAAATACTACAAGAAATATTGTTTATAATGAAATTTATATATATAAAAAATTTGCAATATGAATACTTGATGTAGGTGATGGTAAAACCGGTATTGATCTTGGAGATGTAGTCAGATGTGATATTTCTGGATAATAGTCTTATAAACTCTATGGGTGATCCTATATAAGCATTTTTTTAATGTACATATACAAATATAACATCACTTCAAATATAGACATTTTTAAAGATATGTGCTATACTAGCCCCTTCCAATGTGATGAGTTGATACAATTAATAAGTACATCATGGAATGTCGTCTGCAAATGAAAATGTGCATCTCAGTTCTAAAAATATTTGTCAAGAGGATGAAAGCATGGATAATGACAATGAAACATTTTCATCAGAATATCTAAACACAATCAAGTGTTATGGACTTCTGAATCATAAATAAAGTTGAATGAGGGTTGTATAGTCATTCTTTTCAGGTATATAGATCCATAAAATAAATTATGCAATAGAAGCAGATTGATAGTAACTAAGATGTGAAACCATATAATTGAGGTTAAACTAATTTTAGGAAATAATGAAAGTAGAAAATTCTTGATTGGTAGAATGATTATGAGCCTGTCTGATTTAACCAAATTCTTCATTCGATTTCAGATGAGACAATTCTCATTCGCACTTCGTTTTGCTATGAACATAAAGAAAAGTTAGTATCAATCATTAAAAAATGTTGAACTCTATCTTCCAGAACCAGTTTTTAGCAATAACAATTATATGTTGCGATATCTCATGTCACTAGCAACATGAGACTCGGAGTAGTAATATTTATAAATTAAAATGGATTAATTCAAAATACTACAAAAAATGTTGTTGACACTGAAATTTTCAGAAAATTGTAAGGAAAATTTTCATATCATGCTTAATATTTATTTAAATTTATTTAATTTTAAATAAAATTTCAAATTAAATAAAATACTATAATTTTATTATTTATTTTTATTGATCTGCTAGGTTTGTACGGGACAAGCCACAAGAAGACGGTTTAATATAATTTCTCTATTAGTTTTAAAATAATTAAATTATAATTATCATATATTCTCTATTAATTTCATATGATATAAGTATATACCCGTCGAGTCTCGACGGGTTACTTACTAGTTACTTATTATAATTAATTAACTAATACTCCGTATACAGATATACAGATTGGGATGGGAGTCAAGGCGTCAACGATCAACTGCTGTGCCTGTCACAACTACACGTCCTTGGTTTCCTGTAATGGGGCCCATTACCCCCATTTTCAGGGGTCCCCTCCCCCAGACCCCAGTCCACGCCACATTCCTCATTCACTAATCACTATAGCCTCCCCCTCTCTCTCTTGGATGTTTCCGATGGTTGATGATTCTTCTGTTCAACCACTGATCGGAAGAATACACAATTTCCTTGCTGCACACTTTTCGCTTTCAGGTTAATTTGTCCGTCAATTTGGTTTCTCCATGTTATGCCCCTTTAATTGTTGTTATCCTTTCGGGTTGGGGGCTTCCGCATGCCATCTTAATTAACTGCGATGGGGGGTTGGCGTGGGGCTATGGATGACGATGATCTTGTCGTTGCTGTCGCTGAGCTGTTTTCGATAGACCCTTTTTCATAAATTAATTACTGGGTTTCGTATGGTCTTTTGTTTCAGTACTTATTCAATTTCGATTTATATATGATTTGATTGTTCACATGCTACTGTAGTACTGTTTATGGACTTGTCTGTGTTTCCTTTTGATTTTTGGTTCCTTTTGAATGGTAAAAAGGTGAACTTTTTTTGTTCTGTGTATCTGTTCATCCATTTTTGTGATATTTTTTGGACGAATTGTTGTTGAGGAAAAGAAAGCCACGAGGAAGGGCTTTTTTTTTTTTTTTTTTTTTTTTTTTTTTTTGGTGGTGTAGAAATTAAATTTCTCAAGCAGTGTAGTGAGTGCTTTCATTTTCATTTTCATGTTCATGTTTATCTTTCCAGCTTTGTAATTAATCAGGAATGGGGAAAAGAAGGGACTGGTTTTTTTCAACACTGAAGAAAGCCTTGACATGTCAATCAAATGAGAGGAAGAAGAAAAAGGTGTTGATTGTTGAATCTATCTTACTTGTTCCCTTTGGATGAATGAATTTCAGTATCTGCTTGAAATATAAAAAGGGAACATGATGTAATTTTGTGATGATCAGAGAAGCCAAAATTTGACGAATTGCTGGCGGAAGCAGAGGAGCCTGTATTCAGCTTCTTCTGGCGCAGCGAATGCTGTAGTTGTTCCTGCAGGCAATCCTCCTATAATTGAAGTAGAGTCAAATTCAGCCAAGGATGATCACAATAAGCATGAGCATTCCGTTGCTCTTGCGACTGTGGATGCTGCAGATGTTGAGCAGAATGCAGCAGGAGACTGTAGTTTGGGAGGAATGGATGAAGAGGCAGCAGCTGCTATCAAGATTCAAGCAGCTTTTCGAGGCTACTTGGTAACATGATACGCTTTCTAATGTTTCGTTTTTGTAGATGTAACTCAATGGTTAATATATATAAATGTAGGGCAATTCATCTTGTTGTTAGCTCAAAGTATGCCTTTGGAATGTTTTGGGGACTGTTACATTGGCTGTAAACATAAGATTTGTGAGTGAGAAACAGAAAGGGGATTCATTGTAGTTATGTGACATAAGTCGAATTCATCATCAAGTCATTAATTTCTTTTCATCTTTTTGTGTCATGATTTGCATCAAATTTCAGGCGAGGCAAGTGTTGAGGACAATGAAAGCACGCGAGAAACTAAAATCATTAAGTGATAGACAGTATACAAAACGCCAGTCAGCCACAGCCTTGAAGTATGTACAGATGAAGGTTCATCTGCAATCCGAGGTTCCTACTACGAGAGTCAGGATGTCGGAGAACAATTCTGGTCTTCTGAGTCAAATCCAGGATGTAAAGAAGTCGAATGAACCACCCAAAGAATCTGCAGAAGAGCGTTCCTGTGTTTATTATGTATGGTCATTCTGCCTGTGTATCCTCCATCTAATTGTTTCTCTGATTTGCTCTTGAGTTGTTGGCTAATTTTGTTTTCAAGGCTAAAAACAAATCAATTCTGGATCCAAATGACCCGCGGTGGAGCTGGAGTTTATCGAAGGAATGGATGGCTGCTCAACCCCAAACAAATAGAAGCCCAATTGACGAACAAGGTAACAATCGCCATGTCACTGTAAAGAGCAGCTCAGGTCTTTCCGTATCTCCACAAGGCAATATAAAAATGCAGTCTCCTAAAGTCCGGAAGCAAAATCAGCTTCCCAACTGGCAATCCCCTTCGACTTCCAGCTCGGGTAGACTAAGGCAGCTGAGCCCAAGATTCTCTGCAAATGCCAAAAATGATGAATCGAAGAGTATCCACAGCATTCAGTCGGAATTATGTAGAAGGCACAGCTGCAGAGGCTCATCCGTCGGAGATGATACCAGCCTTTTAAGTTGCCCTGCTTATACCCGAGGCTACATGGCATCCACGGTGGCTTCTAGAGCAAAGTCGCGCCCGCCCAGTCTGCTTGGCAGGACACCTGTGAAAGCAACCGGTGGTTCTGCCAGGAGGCGTCTTTCATTCTCGAGCGCCCCTGCACCTGCAGCCGGCTTCCTGGGACATTACGTGTCTACGAAAATGGATGCTATACCTACAAAGGATGGTGTGCAGACTCAGAATGGAATGAACAGTTGATTTGTGTGTCTGAGGAAAGCTGCTAGAGAAGGTGGGTTTAGTTATAATTTTGTAGAGTTTGCTGTTTATTACATAGAGCAGTGTTGTGTTTTGATGTGAATTTCGTGAGCGAGTGAAATAATTGATCTTCTTTTTGCTGTGTTAAATAGTCCTGAGATGACTTAAATATTTCTATATCTTATAAAATACAGTATCTGTTACACACCTAGTCAATACCGACGGCTACAGCAAGTCAACGTCTGCAGTGATGGCTGCCTTCATTTATTTGTGCTGAACAATATTCTCATTATGCGGTGTATTAGGTGTTGTAATTGGCTTATAAATATGTGCCTTCAGTGTATACTTTGAGCTGCGAAAAGAAAAATATCAATCACCACTATTCTGCATTCACTTTCTCTCCCTCCTCATCTATCTCTTCATTTATATCTCTCACATTTATTGTATCTACCTAATACATTTTTTTTTCTCTGCACACACATACATAATACAACACATATTTCATGACACATAAAAATACACCATATAATACTATATTCACAACACGTTATCAACACGAGGAGACTCTGCCCGGATCACCAGAATTTGAGGTATAATTTTTATTCCAAAATTTTCAATAAGATTATGGCTAACATTGCGAAGCAGGAATTTGCTCCCTTAACCGTTGAAGGAAGCAATTATATGTCCTGGGCCCGAGATGTGAAAATGCATCTTACTTCAATGGGTCTGGAAGATACTATTGCTGAAGGCAAAAATCTCAGCCATCAAAATCAGGCAAAAGCCATGATTTTCTTGTGCCATCATATCGAAGAGGCACTTAAATGGAGTACGTGACTGTGGAATCCCCACTGACATTGTGGGAAAAGTTGAAAGAAAAATATGATAATCTTAAAAAGACGGTGCTTCCAAAAGCCGGTGATGACTGGACAAACCTGAGACTTCATGACTTCAAAACAGTCCGGAAATATAATTCCGCTGTGTTCAAAATTACGGCCCAATTGGAATTATGTGGGCAAAAGATTTCTGAAGAACAAATGTTTGAAAAAACATATTCTACGTTTCATGCTAAAAACTCAATATTGAGTGAGCAATACCGTCAAAAAGGTTTTCAAAGATATTCTGATCTTATCACCTGCTTATTATTGGCTGAACAAAACAGCCTATTGCTGTTGAGAAATCATGAATCTAGGCCCGCAGGTGCAAAACTGTTCCCTGATGTGAACGCGGCTCAATCATCGAAATATGTGCGTGATCGTGGGCACTTTAAAAATCAAAATGATGATCGTGGCCAAAATCGGTATCACAATCGAGGCAGAGGTGAATCATCTCGTCAAAATAATTATCGAAATAAGCCTCGATTTGAGCAAAATTGCAGATATGATACCAGAAGGCCTTACAAACCACAACAAAGAAATTATACAAGAAAGCACAAACAAAATGATGAAATTTGTGATCGTTGTGGAATTAAAGGCCATATGGCTCAAACATGCCACATAGCTAAACACTTAGCTGAACTGTATCAGGCCTCCAAGACGAAAAGAAAGACAAGGTGTTGAATCACACCATAATGCCCACGATGATACTTATGATGATATATTAAATGATAATATCACGCACCTGGAAGCTGATGATTTTGTTGAGCCAGATACTGTTACAAAATAATATATTATATAGCTATATATATTTTGTACTTGTCTTTTATAATTCCTGTTTAATATAAATAATGATATCTTGTACTTCCCTTTTATTATCCATGTATAATACAAATATGTTTTGCATTAATAATATTTATATTATTGATGTTTAATAACTTTCTTATATTCTTGTAAAGAAATTGATGCTGGAAATTCAAAAGTCGGAGATGATATCTGCCTCATTGACAGTGCAACAACGCATAGCATTTTGAAAAACAAAAACTATTTCTCCAATTTAAAATTGGAAAAGACCGCAGTGAAAACTATAAACGGTAATGCAAAATGCATTGATGGCTCCGGTAGAGCTATTATATTTCTCCCTGAAGGGACAGAAATGGCGATTGAAAATGCCTTGTTCTCACGCAAAGCTCGAAGAAATTTACTGAGCTTCAATGATATTCGAAAAAATGGATATCACATTGAAACTTCAAAAGAGGCAAATCACGAGTATCTTTTGATAACTCGAATTGAAAATGGCAAAAAATTTGCGAATGAAAAATTGCCATGTTACTTCTCTGGCTTATACTATACAAAAATATGTGCTGCAGAAATACATAACCTAGTAGGCTTGAAAGCTACAAGTGAATTTATTACCTGGCACAATATACTTGGGCATCCTGGCAGTGTAATGCTGATGCGAATTATTGAAAATTCAAATGATCATACATTGAAAAGGCAAATGATATTGAACCCAAATGAGTTCAATTGTGCAGCCTGTTCACAAGGGAAATTGATAACCAGACCATCTCCAGTAAAAGTGGGAATTGAATCCCCTACATTCCTAGAAAGAATTCAAGGCAATATATGTGGACCTATTGATCCACCGTGTGGACCTTTCAAGTACTTTATGGTACTAATTGATGCGTCATCACGCTGGTCACACGTTTGTTTATTATCAACTCGCAATTTGACATTCGCAAGATTACTTGCACAAATTATAAAATTGCGAGCACAGTTTTCAGATCATCCGATAAAGAAAATACGCCTTGATAATGCTGGAGAATATACATCACATGCATTTGATGATTTCTGCATGTCGATTGGAATTATTGTTGAACATCATGTGCCTCATATGCACACGCAAAATGGTCTGGCAGAATCATTTATTAAGCGATTGCAATTAATTGCAAGACCCTTGTTAATGAAATCAAAACTCCCTGTTTCTGCTTGGGGACATGCTATATTGCGTGCAACAACACTTGTGAAAATAAGGCCGACAAGCTATCATAGATACTCCCCTACACAAATTGTGTTTGGAAAGGAGCCCAATATATCCCACTTGCGAATTTTTGGGTGTGCGGTTTATGTACCGATTGCGCCACCACAACGCACAAAAATGGGACCACAAAGAAGGTTGGGCATATATGTCGGGTACGAATCACCCTCGATTATTAAATATCTTGAGCAAAAAATGGGTGATTTATTTACTGCAAGATTTGCAGACTGTCATTTTGATGAAACTCAATTCTCGACATTAGGGGGAGGAAATGATCAACTGAAAAAGGAAATATCTTGGCAAAGTCCATTTGATTTCCTTGATCCTCGTACAAGGCAATGCGAACTTAAAGTTCAAAGAATTGTGCATTTGCAGGGAATTGCAAATCAATTACCCGATGCTTTTAATGATGCTGCTAAAGTTACAAAATCATATATAAATGATGCAGCAAATCCACCAGCCAATATAAATGTTCCAGAAGGGCATATTCCGAGTGCAAATGAACCTACTGCACGCCTGAAGCGTGGTAGGCCTTTGGGTTCCAAGGATAAAAATTTAGGAAGAAGAAAATTATCTATATGGGTGATAAATCAATCACAGATGATACTCCCGAAGGAGGAATTGATTCAACCTCCGAAAAGGTTGAACCTGAAAATATTCACCCAGATGAAAGTGAAGTTATTGAAACTTCTTTTAATTATATCAATACTGGGAAATGTTGGAACCGAAAAGAAACAAACGTTGATAATGCTTTTGCATACAACGTTGCACTCGATATAATGGAAAATAACGAGGATCCCGAACCAAGATCAGTTGAAGAATGTCAGAAAAGAAATGATTGGCCAAAATGGAAAGATGCGATTCAGTCCGAACTAGATTCACTGAATAAATGAAAAGTATTCGGCCCTATTGTCCAAACACCGAAAAATGTAAAGCCTGTTGGCTACAGATGGGTGTTTGTGAGAAATAGAAATGAAAATAATAAAATTGCCAAATATAAGGCAAGGCTTGTAGCCCAAGGTTTTTCCCAACGACCGGGCATTGATTTTGAGGAAACATATTCCCCAGTTATGGATGGAGTAACATTCAAGTATCTAATGACCTAGCAGTACGAGAAAATCTTGAAATGAGGCTGATGGATGTTGTTACTGCATATTTATATGACTCATTGGAAAATGATATTTACATGAAAATACCTGAAGGGTTTAAGTTACCTGAGTCTTGCAACTCAAACCCCAGAGAACTTATTCCATCAAATTGCAAAAATCATTGTATGGGCTCAAGCAATCTGGTCGAATGTGGTATAACCTCCTAAGTGAAAGTTTGATAAAGGAAGGTTATACAAATGACCCTATCAGTCCTTGTGTTTTTATAAAGAAAAATGGGTCAAAATCCGTGATCGTCGCAGTATATGTTGATGATTTGAATCTAATTGGAACTCCTGAAGAGTTGAAAAAGACGGTTGAATATCTGAAAAAAGAGTTCGAAATCAAGGATTTCAGAAAAACAAAATTTTGCCTTGGCCTACAAATTGAGCATTTGGAGAAAGGCATATTCGTTCATCAATCAGCTTATACCCAAAAGGTATTAAAGCAATTTCGAATGAATTATGCTCATCCGCTAAATAATTCAATGGTTGTTCGGGCACTTGATCCTGTAAAGGATCCATTTAGGCCAAAAGAAAATGGTGAAGAGCAACTTGGCCCAGAAATGCCATATTTAAGCGCAATTGGCGCTTTAATGTATCTTGCAAATAGCACGCGACCTGATATCACATTTGCAATCAATTTACTAGCAAGATTCAGTTCTTGCCCTACTCAACGACATTGGAAGGGCATAAAGCACATTTTTCGCTATCTCCAAGGAACAATTGATCTTGGGTTATTTTACCCAAAATACTCTCGACATGAGTTAATCGGCTATGCCGATGCAAGTTATTTATCAGATCCACACAAAGCTAAATCTCAGACAGGCTATATCTTTACTTGTGGCGAAACTGTTATCTCTTAGAGGTCAATGAAGTAGACTTTAACTGCTACTTCTTCTAATCATGCCGAGATATTAGCAATCCATGAGGCAAGTCGAGAATGTGTTTGGTTGAGGTCAATGACTCAACATATATTGAGGAGTTGTGGTTTAATCATTGGACCACAAATGCCCCCAGCAATTTTATTTGAAGATAATTCAACTTGTATAGCCCAGTTGAAACGGAGTTATATTAAAGGAGATAGAACGAAACATATTTCACCAAAGTTCTTCTACACTCATGATCTTCATAAGAATGGTGAAATTGATGTGCAGCAAATTCGATTAGAAAATAATTTAGCAGATCTATTTACCAAGGCATTGCCGACTGCAACATTCGAGAAGTTCGTGAAGAAAATTGGAATGCGGCGGCTTCAAGATTTAAAATAATGTCCAAATCAGGGGAAGCGCTGAATACAAGAATATTGTACTCTTTTTCCTTCACTGGGATTTTTTTCCCACAAGGTTTTTTCCTAGTAAGGTTTTAACGAGGCATATTCTTTGCATGAAGACAACCAAGGGGGAGTGTTACACACCTAGTCAATACCGACGGCTACAGCAAGTCAACATCTGCGGTGATGGCGGCCTTCATTTATTTCTGCTGAACAATATTCTCATTATGCGGTGTATTAGGTGTTGTAATTGGCTTATAAATATGTGCCTTCAGTGTATACTTTGAGCTGCGAAAAGAAAAATATCAATCACCACCATTCTGTATTCACTTTCTCTCCCTCCTCATCTATCTCTTCATTTATATCTCTCACATTTATTGTATCTACCTAATACATTTTTTTTGTCTCTGCACACACATACATAATACAACACATATTTCATAACACATAAAAATACACCATATATAATACTATATTCACAACAGTATCTATATTACTGCCTCTGTTTTAATGTTGTTGTCATTCCAACGATCGGTCGAATTCAATGTTATTTCCATAAAACCAAATATCTCAGAATGGCAATACCCATTCTATTAAAAAAAATTACTTACCTTAGAACTAGTCATGTTAAACTAATTGACCCAAAATCAGTTCACTTACTAATAGGGTGGGAATAGGTCAGACTTGCGTTTAATAGCCTGGGCTGTAGCCTTTCATAGGGCTAGTTTATAGGCCTAAACTTGATATTTTTACTTAAAAAGGCCATGTTTTATCTATAAAAAAAGAAAAAAAAACATAATTAAAATTTCCAAAACTCCAAATTGCTAAATGGGCACATATTCCTAGAGGTTTCAAGACGGACGGGCAGGACGATACGGGCCAAATCCACTTCAACCCATTATCTAACGGATTTAGACGGGCTAGTCCACGGCGGGGGCAGACTTGAATTACCTCAGCTCAGCCTAACCACACCGGCAGGTTGTGAGCCAACGGGTAGCCCCAGTTTTTGTAATTAATTAATAAATTAAATTTTTAATTATGTAATATTGTTATTTATCTAAAATTTAAATATATTATTTAATTTTAAAAATAAAATATTATTTAAAAAATCTAAAATCAATTAGTTTAATTTTGTAGAGTAGTCTTTTTAAAAAATACATCAAATTAGTCTAAAAAATAATACTCTCTCTATTTTTAAAAAGTTGTAACATTCATGTATTTTCATGCAATCCAATATACAATTTTAACGCTTAATATCTCAAATTATAAAAAATTGATATTATAAAACTGCGCGATTAGACGAATCCAACAAGATCCCACTTGACTGTATTTTATCTTATAGTAGTATAACTGTGTTAAAAAGTCGTTACTCAATGAATAGTAACAACTATGCAAATATTTCAATTATACAAAAACGGAAAGAATATTAAGTAGCTCATGTCATATATAATGAGCATTAAAATTAATTTAACATAATTTAGTCAATATTAGGTTAATTTTATACTAGTAATTTTTTAATAGTATTTACAAAAAGTATAGAATTATTAGATTAACATTGATTTTCAAAACAATAAATAGGTTTTCAAAACAAACTTAATTTTTAAAAAGGAGTAAAATTTAGCTTGCCCCGCGGGCTAACCCAAGGTGGAATTAGGCAGGCTTGCCCATTGAAACCCGTTCCCATATATCACTATTTATTCAGGGGGCTTTTAAAGAGAGGGACCTCTTGAAACATAATATTAGGGTCAATGACCCCCTTTTCATAAGTTTAGAGATAGGGCCCCAAAACTTTGAAACTTAATTAACATTTAAAGATTAACCTATTCTAAAATGATCGATGGAAAATATTAAAATATCCTTAATTTCGTATTTTATTTATTTGTTTATTTATTTTTATTTAATTAACTGATTATTATTAATTAATATTTATTATTATTTATGATTTAATTAATTATTTATTATTATTTTTTATGATATTTTTTATCCTTCTTATCTAGTGGTTCCGTGTATTGTATATTTTTATCGAACAATCTAGTATATGAAAAGTGACAGATTGGTATTGTAGTAAATATTATGTTGTGTTTATGTTATGGATTTTATTTATGATCTTATGCAGAGAACGTAAATAATCGAAATATATGCCATGATCATTCACAGTATTTATCATTCAAAGTAAAATTTCAGGGTCTACCTCGCTTCCGTAGTATAAGCTTTGTGGTTAAAACTTCTGGTCAAGTCCTTCAACGAGTAACCTTCTTTCATCGTCTGCTATCCTTCTTTCAGGCCTCCTGCCTTACTCCGGTATGCATGACCTCTCGGAAATCACTGTATCGATGACATGACTCTCAACATATGTTTCACTCACTCACATATATTCAGAATTTTGGTAGACTTTAGAAAAATATACTCGAAGATATTTACTGGAATGATCAGGCTATTGTACTTAGCCGATCATCTTTTTATTGAAAGCTTTTTAAAATCACTCATAATTTTACATAAGAGAGAGAGAACTAAAGATTACAAAGAACTGCAAGTGAAAGAATACTATGGTAGGTATCTTCGCTTCTACCTTCTTAGATGAATTTCTGAAGATTTAATGGTCCTGAATTGAGATACGTGGCCTTATCTTCTCCCTTCTTTTCTTCTCCATTATTGATGTTCGGTGGCTGTCATTTTCTCCTTTAATCATGCACTTTGAGCTGTCTTCATGTAATAATTCATTCAGTGGCCACCATGCATTATTGTCTTCAATAATTCACTTTTTTATTGATTTTCTTTTTGTTTTCTTGTGTAATTTCGTCATGGCATACGTCTTGCTGCATTATTCTCTTCTTAGTGCTACATTGGTCCTCTTTGTCGTCACTGCTTACTTCACTTTGTTGTCCCTTTCCGAAGAAATGTTCTTGTCTTCAGACTTGTGGTGGATTTTTCTACAGCTTTCTTCCAGATACTCTTGACTTCTTCTGAGCATTCAAAATTGTATGTGTCAAATTTCTGAATTAGTCCTGCTAAGTTTCCTGATCTGAATCCTGGAGTGTTCAATTGTTCAATTGTAATACCCCAGATTTTTATCAACGCCCAAAGAAATAAAATTTATTCCGATCAATGTCGAAATATTTCCGAGAAGAAGAAAATAATTTATCACAATAAATTATTGCTCGGAAATGAAACGCCGATAGATTTAAATTCAAAATGGAATAAAAGAGGGAAAGGAAGCCCGAAGACATTCCATGAATTGAGTCAAGATAATTGGAATTAAATTTAATAAGGAAAAGAATTTTAATTCCAAGAACCCGTGAAGTCGAAAGAAATTTAATGATACAAGTTATTGCACGGGAATCAAAAGACGACGAATTGGAAACCGACGAACCCGAGACCGACGGACTTAAGATCTCGAACATGAAATTCATTTGAGTCAAGATAAACTTAAGATAAGAATTTATGATCCAAGAATGACCCGAAAAATCGAGGCCGAAAACGTAGGAGGATAGAAGTCCGAAAGAGAGGAGAAAAGGCCCGACGGATTGCACGGCCCGGCACGGACCGCAGCCCAGCCGGGGCCGGCGCGCACCCCGCGCGGGGTTCCCATGGATAGCGCGCCAACTGCGCGCCGACGCAGCAGCAGCTGCGTTTGTCGCGTTTTGGCGACTTTCTCGCCAATTTTCGGGGCCCAAGTGAGGAATCTCGATCTATCACGGGTGTAGCATCTTTTTGGACGTTATGTAATCAATCCCATCTCATTTGTCAGCCATTTTCATCAATCATTCACCCCAAACTCTCCAAAAACTCTCCCAAAAGCCAAACACTCTTCCGACGAACTTCCGGCGACTTTCCGACGAGTTTCCGGCAACCAAATCCAACCAAGGAAGTGTGTAGATCAAGGATTGCAGGCTTTGGATTGTTGGTAAGATGTAAATCAAGTTTCCTTATTGTATTAAGATCATAACCATCATCCCAAACTTACGAATCTTCATATTCAAACACAAATCGGAGCCAAAGGAAGAATAAATCGGGTGGAGGAGATTCGTTCGTGACATCTCGTGGATTCCGGACGACCCCGTGACCTCCTAGACATTATCCCCACTGTAAGTTAACCTTACTATGGTTTTGGGTGACTTAAAATGCAACCAAACATAGAGATTCAACTCAAGAAAGTTAATAAAAAAATCTGTCAACAAGAGAAACCCTCAACGCAGCGTTTTCGTATGAATTTTTCGAA
Organism: Hygrophila difformis; assembly: GCA_030278955.1. Lineage (NCBI taxonomy): Eukaryota > Viridiplantae > Streptophyta > Magnoliopsida > Lamiales > Acanthaceae > Hygrophila > Hygrophila difformis. Next base: position 36,624,938 of record JAOANR010000015.1, read on the forward strand.
CCTCTAAAGCTGCTCAAACAATAAAACTCAAAACATGAAAAGTGTTCCTAAGACTTTGGTTTAGCTTCTGTAAAAATTTTAGAATTTTTCATGATGTTTTGAAACCTGAAACCAACCCAAAACCGAAGAGTATTAAATCTGAATCTTAGAACTTTGGCAGATTTCACTCTCAATCTTGTTGGTTATTTTGACCATGGATCTAGGCCGATCTAGGATTGGTGTTAAACATGAAAGTTGTAGATCTATGAGTTTAGAACATCTCTGTAAGTTTTTAGAATTTTTCATTGAGATTTGAACCTCCGAACTCGAGCCGATCCGATCTGCGTTAGAACCGATGTCAAGAACCTTGACAGATTTCATAATCAAACTCGACGAGCAAAATTCTTACTTCGAGTGTTCAAACCTGAAAACTCAAAACTAAGATTTTGATCCAAAGATCAAAAGCCATATTGTGTAAAAATTTCAAAGATTTTCATCAAGTCTTGATACCCCAAATCGTATCGGACATATTCTGCGTTTTTAGAAATCTTCAAAGGATGACAGTTTTCATAACCGAACTTGAGGAGCTTATTCCTATCACTTCTAGCCTGAACCAATCTTTGAGATCTAAACAAAAGTTGTCGGAAATCAAGTCTAGTATGTCTCTGTAAAATTTCAGAATTTTTGAAGTCAATTTGATATGTCAAAAAGTCAAATCTTTGAAAGGTGTCAAACCTGAATCCTGACAGCATACTATTTCTGTCGAAAACTCGATTTTTGACATGCTTCCCATCGTTTTTCCGAAAAACTTAAAACACGAAAGTTGTTCGTTGGGATGTTTTTAAGATACTGTGAAAGTTTCAAATCAATCGCCTAAGAAATGGATTTTTAAACCAAAAAGGCGCAAACTGTGACGCCAATCGATTTTTGAAATCTTTTAAACAACGATCGAGACTTTGGAATTACGATAAAGCGATATTTTTGAAAAATCCCGTTACACCAAATAAAAACATTTTCTGTAAAAGAATTCTTTAGAAACATTGGGGAATTTATGACCAAGTTTGATATTATCAATATGGCCAGACGGCTTGTGGACATAAGAGCCCAAGCGAACGGCTAGTGGACATAAGAGCCCTAGCGAATGGTCGACCAAACGGTTTAAATGATTGGGAATCCCTTTGAGATAAAATACAATTGAAATATCTTGCTTGCCGAAAGGCAATGGAAATATCCTGCTTGCCGAAAGGCAATTGAAATATCTTGCTTGCCGAAAGGCAATTGAAATATCCTGCTTGCCGAAAGGCAATCGAAATATCTTGCTTGCCGAAAGGCAATCGAAATATCTTGCTTGCCGAAAGGCAATTGAAATATCCTGCTTGCCGAAAGGCAATTGAAATATCTTGCTTGCCGAAAGGCAATTGAAATATAATGCTTGCCGAATGGAGATTGAAATATAAACTTGAAACATGAGAAATGATATTTTTGAAATTGGCTGAGGCCGCCGGATCACCGGCTATCTATTGTTGAGATGATGGCGTAACGGGAAATCTATATTAAAAAGCTCAGATTTTATGAAAATGGCTGCGGCCGCCGAATTGCCGGCTAAATTAAATATTGTTGAAATGGTTATGTAACGGGAGAGGAAAATAAAAGATTTAATATTTTTAAGTACTTATTTAGTTATGCCTTGCAAATCATTTTACTACAAGAAATCTTTTTATTAAATTAATTAAAGGCTTTGAAACCCCTAACCCATGCTATGTGTTAACTTACTCAGCGCGTTTTTGCTGACCCAAACCATTTATCCCCTTTTTCTTACAGAGAACGAAGAATTTGCATCATCATATGCATACTGGGAATTTTGGGGATTACATCATGAACGGGCCTGTTTAACCCGTGTTTTGGCCATGTTGGCCCTTATACATTATTTCCGCTGCACAAATAAAATTTTCCGCTGCAACTTTGATGTATTATCTTTAACTTATATACGAATGGGCTGTTTGAATATTTTAAATTCTGAAAAACCATAGCCTTGCATCTCTTTAGTGAGCTCGGAGAAACCGTGTCTTGCTAGGGGGGTGCGGCGGTGGCATCCCGGCCTGGGTTACCAAAACCGGGGTGTTACAAGTTGGTATCAGAGCCCAGACTATTTTAAAGAGCCCGTAATATTTTTAAACTATTATTTTCAAGTATTATTATTTTTAAAGTTATCATTTCTAAACTAGTAATATATTTTAAAGATCCCAATTATTATTTTGAAGTTAAGGCCCAAATTTTTAGCCCAAAATTTTTTTGAAGCCCAAGAAATTATTTTGGCCCAATAACCTTGTTTTATTCAAAGCCCAAATAATTTATTTCTTTCGGCCCAATATAGCGGCCCAAACCTTTTATCCTTATTTTAATTTATCCATGGAATAAATTTATTTTTTTTAAAACCCATGGATAAATAAATGCATGCATAAAATTTTTTTTTATTGGGGGGATCACATATGCATATGCATACATAAATATTTACACTAACTCTTTTTATGTGAATTATCGGTGATAAGAAACACTCCTACCTTAGAACTCGACATGACCTTGACTTAGGAGCGCTTGCTAAAGACTAACTTTGCCTTAGTCCTAGAACTTGATCACTTAGAAACTTATCTTCGCGTGCTTCTATAACAGAAAATGGCACCTAGAAGAAAATTGAGGAAGATAAGCCCAAACGGCACTGACACTGGCCTCCCAAACACACCTAACAACAATGAGATTCCTCCGAACGTCGGAGATCAAGTGCCTCCTACACCCAACAACATGGAAGAACGTCTAAGGACTATGGAGGAAGTCCTAGTAGCATTAGGAAATGCCGAGGTGCATAGGACACAAACAGTACCTCCATCCGTAGCTCAACCCAACTATCTAGCGTTGGTGAATCCCTATCAACCACCACGCTACGATGGGCAGGAGGATCCCGCCAAACTAGAGGGGTGGATCCGTACATTTGATAAGCTCTTGGATGCTATCAAATGTCCTGATGAGACAAGGATACGAGTAGCAACCTACTACTTAGGAGGCGAAGCCGATGAGTGGTGGCAAAACCTCCAGAGGAATTTAGAGGAAGCTGAAGAAACTTATTCGTGGAATGAACTTAAGGAGGGCCTAAGGGACCGATTCTACCCCATGAGCACCAAGGCGGCAATGTACGAAGAGTTCTTATCACTGAAGCAAGAGGGACGAACGGTGCAGGAGTATTACACCCGGTTTAAGGAATTGGTACGATTTGCTACAAGGATAGTACCAACCGACTCTGACAAGGCTCAGAAATTTGAGATGGGTCTGAACCTTAGTATCCGGGAGATACTTGCAGTAGGACAATTCACGAACCTGCAGACGGTTTATGATCGTGCGGTAGCGGTTGCACGAGTCCAAGGACTGAAACGGAAACCGGTAGATGAGGCTAACCAAGGACCACAAGGAGAATACAAGGTGGATAAGGACCATTTCGATGGAAACACGAAAGGACAACATCAAAATGACAATGGGGAGAAAAAGGGGATAGTCTTCAACCATGGTGACTATGTGCCACCATGTCCAAAGTGTGGTAAACTGCATTATGCGAGAGGATGCCCTCAACCTGGAGCATGCCTTCGATGTGGTCGACATGGTCATCGGCTGCGTGATTGCCGGACACGGAGAGAGAACATCGACAAGAGAGAGGATGTGACTACTCGACCTAAGCAACCACGAAACCCAGATGGTCAAGGTTCTTTGGTCGAACCATGAAAGTGAAACAGCAACATGGGAACTAGGAGCCGACATGAAGGAGCGTCATCCGACCCTATTCCAAGATGGTGCAACCACAGTTATGGGGACATAACTGTAATCTTAAGGGGGGGAGGATGTAATACCCCGTATTTCGAAACTCGAATATTTTGTATCCCAAATAAATTTTTTTTTTTTTGAACTACGTAATGACTTGATCCCTTCACAGGGTACGTAGGCAACTTGGAAATTTCAATTCTGGGTTCAGTCAAACAATAATCAAACAATAATCAAAGAATAATCAAACAATAATCAAACAACAAACGATGATCAACAATCGAACAATAATTCAATAACACAATATCGCAAATAGTAAACAAAAAAGGACCATAACTCTTCGCGCGAGAAAGGCCGAAGCACAACTTCGAGGACGAAGTTGATTCTTAAGGGGGGTGGAGTGTAATACCCCAGATTTTTATCAACGCCCAAAGAAATAAAATTTATTCCGATCAATGTCGAAATATTTCCGAGAAGAAGAAAATAATTTATCACAATAAATTATTGCTCGGAAATGAAACGCCGATAGATTTAAATTCAAAATGGAATAAAAGAGGGAAAGGAAGCCCGAAGACATTCCATGAATTGAGTCAAGATAATTGGAATTAAATTTAATAAGGAAAAGAATTTTAATTCCAAGAACCCGTGAAGTCGAAAGAAATTTAATGATACAAGTTATTGCACGGGAATCAAAAGACGACGAATTGGAAACCGACGAACCCGAGACCGACGGACTTAAGATCTCGAACATGAAATTCATTTGAGTCAAGATAAACTTAAGATAAGAATTTATGATCCAAGAATGACCCGAAAAATCGAGGCCGAAAACGTAGGAGGATAGAAGTCCGAAAGAGAGGAGAAAAGGCCCGACGGATCGCACGGCCCGGCACGGACCGCAGCCCAGCCGGGGCCGGCGCGCACCCCGCGCGGGGTTCCCATGGATAGCGCGCCAACTGCGCGCCGACGCAGCAGCAACTGCGTTTGTCGCGTTTTGGCGACTTTCTCGCCAATTTTCGGGGCCCAAGTGAGGAATCTCGATCTATCACGGGTGTAGCATCTTTTTGGACGTTATGTAATCAATCCCATCTCATTTGTCAGCCATTTTCATCAATCATTCACCCCAAACTCTCCAAAAACTCTCCCAAAAGCCAAACACTCTTCCGACGAACTTCCGGCGACTTTCCGACGAGTTTCCGGCAACCAAATCCAACCAAGGAAGTGTGTAGATCAAGGATTGCAGGCTTTGGATTGTTGGTAAGATGTAAATCAAGTTTCCTTATTGTATTAAGATCATAACCATCATCCCAAACTTACGAATCTTCATATTCAAACACAAATCGGAGCCAAAGGAAGAATAAATCGGGTGGAGGAGATTCGTTCGTGACATCTCGTGGATTCCGGACGACCCCGTGACCTCCTAGACATTATCCCCACTGTAAGTTAACCTTACTATGGTTTTGGGTGACTTAAAATGCAACCAAACATAGAGATTCAACTCAAGAAAGTTAATAAAAAAATCTGTCAACAAGAGAAACCCTCAACGCAGCGTTTTCGTATGAATTTTTCGAACCTCTAAAGCTGCTCAAACAATAAAACTCAAAACATGAAAAGTGTTCCTAAGACTTTGGTTTAGCTTCTGTAAAAATTTTAGAATTTTTCATGATGTTTTGAAACCTGAAACCAACCCAAAACCGAAGAGTATTAAATCTGAATCTTAGAACTTTGGCAGATTTCACTCTCAATCTTGTTGGTTATTTTGACCATGGATCTAGGCCGATCTAGGATTGGTGTTAAACATAAAAGTTGTAGATCTATGAGTTTAGAACATCTCTGTAAGTTTTTAGAATTTTTCATTGAGATTTGAACCTCCGAACTCGAGCCGATCCGATCTGCGTTAGAACCGATGTCAAGAACCTTGACAGATTTCATAATCAAACTCGACGAGCAAAATTCTTACTTCGAGTGTTCAAACCTGAAAACTCAAAACTAAGATTTTGATCCAAAGATCAAAAGCCATATTGTGTAAAAATTTCAAAGATTTTCATCAAGTCTTGATACCCCAAATCGTATCGGACATATTCTGCGTTTTTAGAAATCTTCAAAGGATGACAGTTTTCATAACCGAACTTGAGGAGCTTATTCCTATCACTTCTAGCCTGAACCAATCTTTGAGATCTAAACAAAAGTTGTCGGAAATCAAGTCTAGTATGTCTCTGTAAAATTTCAGAATTTTTGAAGTCAATTTGATATGTCAAAAAGTCAAATCTTTGAAAGGTGTCAAACCTGAATCCTGACAGCATACTATTTCTGTCGAAAACTCGATTTTTGACATGCTTCCCATCGTTTTTCCGAAAAACTTAAAACACGAAAGTTGTTCGTTGGGATGTTTTTAAGATACTGTGAAAGTTTCAAATCAATCGCCTAAGAAATGGATTTTTAAACCAAAAAGGCGCAAACTGTGACGCCAATCGATTTTTGAAATCTTTTAAACAACGATCGAGACTTTGGAATTACGATAAAGCGATATTTTTGAAAAATCCCGTTACACCAAATAAAAACATTTTCTGTAAAAGAATTCTTTAGAAACATTGGGGAATTTATGACCAAGTTTGATATTATCAATATGGCCAGACGGCTTGTGGACATAAGAGCCCAAGCGAACGGCTAGTGGACATAAGAGCCCTAGCGAATGGTCGACCAAACGGTTTAAATGATTGGGAATCCCTTTGAGATAAAATACAATTGAAATATCTTGCTTGCCGAAAGGCAATGGAAATATCCTGCTTGCCGAAAGGCAATTGAAATATCTTGCTTGCCGAAAGGCAATTGAAATATCCTGCTTGCCGAAAGGCAATCGAAATATCTTGCTTGCCGAAAGGCAATCGAAATATCTTGCTTGCCGAAAGGCAATTGAAATATCTTGCTTGCCGAAAGGCAATCGAAATATCCTGCTTGCCGAAAGGCAATTGAAATATCTTGCTTGCCGAAAGGCAATTGAAATATAATGCTTGCCGAATGGAGATTGAAATATAAACTTGAAACATGAGAAATGATATTTTTGAAATTGGCTGAGGCCGCCGGATCACCGGCTATCTATTGTTGAGATGATGGCGTAACGGGAAATCTATATTAAAAAGCTCAGATTTTATGAAAATGGCTGCGGCCGCCGGATTGCCGGCTAAATTAAATATTGTTGAAATGGTTATGTAACGGGAGAGGAAAATAAAAGATTTAATATTTTTAAGTACTTATTTAGTTATGCCTTGCAAATCATTTTACTACAAGAAATCTTTTTATTAAATTAATTAAAGGCTTTGAAACTCCTAACCCATGCTATGTGTTAACTTACTCAGCGCGTTTTTGCTGACCCAAACCATTTATCCCCTTTTTCTTACAGAGAACGAAGAATTTGCATCATCATATGCATACTGGGAATTTTGGGGATTACATCATGAACGGGCCTGTTTAACCCGTGTTTTGGCCATGTTGGCCCTTATACATTATTTCCGCTGCACAAATAAAATTTTCCGCTGCAACTTTGATGTATTATCTTTAACTTATATACGAATGGGCTGTTTGAATATTTTAAATTCTGAAAAACCATAGCCTTGCATCTCTTTAGTGAGCTCGGAGAAACCGTGTCTTGCTAGGGGGGTGCGGCGGTGGCATCCCGGCCTGGGTTACCAAAACCGGGGTGTTACATCAATCATTACGATTTCTTCATTTCCAAAAATGATTCATGCTCCTTGGTTGTATAGTCTTTTCATTTGTTCATGGACAGCACGTATTCCCATTGCTCTTTTGAAGTGGATGTATTTGTCATTGAAGATTTCTGTTTTGGGGGGTTCCATAGTCTTGAGGATAACTTTCTGGTTTAGTGATTTCTTCTGCAATAGCAAGATGGTAGGAAGAGTGTTTGACTTCTGGACTAATAGAAAATATTTTCAGTTTCTGGGTTTTTGGTCTTATGTTTAGGGCTTCAATTAATACAGGTAATTTGGATATTTCGGTTCTTAAAGGGGACAGGAAAATAGTTCTAATAAAGCCGAATTTGGGTCGCAGCCTGGTAAAATAGTTACTTGTGGATGTAGGGATTTGGTGAATTCTGTGTAGAATGATGTTTCTTGTCTGGGTAAAGAGTATATGTAGCTGCTCAGGGTATGGTATTCTGCTAAAAAGTTTCTTGTTTCAGGGCTAATGGGTACTGGTTGAGGAATATTTTCGCAAAAATACTTCTTAGTTTTTGCAATGTTTTTCGACGAGGTCGAAGGTCTTGCATCCCCAGATTGTTTTGATTGTTTGTCCTCTTTTGGAACAGGATTAGCTTTCCCTTCCTGGTCTGAAACACCAGAATTTATTTCTTCAGGGGTATAAAAGTATTCTTCCATAGTAGTTAATAATCCCTGCAAACATTTGTTACATTCATATATATCGTCATTGATAGTCTTATGTTTGTCCATAAAACTCCGAACAATCAATTGTTGTAGTTTTAGTTGTCTGTCCATAGTCGACTGGAGTAGTTTTTGTAGTCGATCTATTTCATTTTAAATGTGGTCAGTCAGACCAGCATCATCCCATTGTTCATTGTTCTCCATATTCAGGGTTCCTGCTCAAAAAATCAGCTAGATAATTTTCAGTCCCTTTAATATATTCAACAGTAAAGTCGTACATTAACAAAAAAGTCTGATATCTTATTATTCTTCTATATTGGGGTTTATTTGGAACTTTATAATAAATTAAAGGTTTTACTTGTGTATTGTCAGTTAATACTTTAAACTTTCTACTTAATAACCAAAATGAAAATTTATCTATTGATTTAATCGCTGCAAGTAATTCTTTTTTCATTTGTACTATAGTTTATGGCTGCTCCTTGTAATGTTCCGGATGCATATCTATAAATTTCACCAGTATCGGTTTTTAATAATCCTGCCCAATGGTAGTCCGAGCTATCGGTTTGTACTATTAAATTATCTTTTTCGTCAGGTAATCTTAACGGTGGTAATTTGGAGCATTCTTCTTTTAATTGTTTGACAATTTCAGTATGTTAATCATTCCATCCTATCTTATTATTTTTTCTGATCAATTTTCTTAGATCATTTGTCTTTTTTGCTAAATTTGATATAAATCCTTCTGCATAATTTAGAATTCCAAGAAATCTTTGTATGTTTAATTTATTCCTAAGTTCATCATGCATTAACAAGTTTTGTACTTATGTGTGGTTGCATTTTAATTCCAAGTTTGTTTAATATTAGACCCAAAAATTCTATTTCATCTTTGAATATTTCTGCTTTCTTTTCTGATAAAATTAATCCATGATCTTTACAAAGTTTTGCAAATATATCTAAATGTTTTTTATGTTCTTCTATAGTGTTTGAGGCTATTAGTATATCATCTACGTATACAAATATAAAGTTACTAAATTTTTTAAATGTTTTATCCAGTTTTCTTTGAAATATTTGTGGTCCAATTTTTATTCCAAACGGCATAACTTTCCATTCATAGTGTCCTTGTGGTGTACTAAATGCTGTATATTTTATACTATCTGTATGCATTTTAATTTGCCAAAATCCATTTTTACAATCAAATTTTGAATAGATAGTTCTACCTCTAGCTAATCCTATTAGATTTTCTTTGTTAGGTAGAAAGTATCCATCAAATATCATGTTTTTGTTTAGTTCTTTGTAATTTATTACTAAACTTGGTTTCTTTCTTATTTGTTCACTATGATTTCTAACCAAGAAAGCCTGACTATTATGTTCTGCTATAGATTTTTGAATAAGATCTAATTCTAACAATTCATTTATTTGTTTTCGAAGTTGTTCAATATCTTCTTGATTATGCATCATAGGTTGAGTTCTTATTATTATATCGTCGTTTTTCATTTTTAATTCTGCATATATTTTTATTAAGATTCCATTTTTCAATTGAATTTTCTCCATAGTTTTCAGAGATGTATTTTATTGTCTCATGAATCATATTTATCAAAATCTTCTGGCTTTTGAATTAGCACTTGTTTTTTAATTTTGTGAATTTTAAATTTTATGTAATAAGTAATTGGTTGTTTTATAATTTCTCCTTTTTCACCACGTTTCTGAAGCACTCTGTATGGTTTCCTTATTCTCGGAATAGTAATATAGTGGTTACATGCTGATCTAAGTTGGATATTATATCTTTTTTTTTTTGAGGAGAAAAGCATAATTTATTAATCGTTCAACGACAAAGACTCGAAAACATTATGAGGTGACCCTCAGCAAATCAAAATCACAACCAAAATAGCGATTCATCGCTCACACGGCCACGGGATACAACTACACGCCGCCTGCACTTAACACGTTCAAGGCTTTAATATGCTTTTGAGGAAAGCGGTGGTATCTTTTGACCATATTAAAAAATTCCTTGAGCTTAAGTCCGAGTTTCCAGAATCAAAGCCATTGTATACAACATCTGCCGCCTCCTTTGTTGTTTCGCTGCCCTCTACAACAATGAAGTTCAAATCAAAAACTGATATCCTCCGTCCTCCAAAATTGGAAACCTGCGAGCTTCTGTCTTGCTCAATCCTAATCGTTGCACAGCCTATCTCAAGCCCAAACTGAAAACGACAGCCTTGCTCGATCCAAGCACGGCCTTTCATCAACTGTGAAGTATCCATTGTTCTCCTGTACGCCGTGATACTTTCAAATCTCTACAAAGTCGCACCAAGCCCTACCAAATCATTCCGGAACCAACGGTCTTACCAGCCCGGCCTCACCAATATTTCGTGTACACCCGCCTTCTCAAAGATGCAACGGGAAATAGGAATCGCGGGTGATGAAACATAATGACAAAACATAATCCTGCTTTAAAACATACGTCTCCCCTGTTTATTATTATCAGCACCGATGCATCAATTTAAATGGGCTATGAAGGGTAATGGTAGTAAGCAACAGGGCCACGGCGAGAGGAAAACAAAATTGGATGAATGGCTCGTTGGGATTGAGGTACCATCCGCAACTGTTCACAAAAAATTCACATCGTGTTGCCGAAAGGTGGAAGACTGAAGAGATCCAAATCAAGACCTCATATGTGAGAAAGATACATGACACATGCTCAGATCTCTAACCTGTTTGACTGAAAGCTTCTTAGTGTGGCAACCCCAACAAACAAAACAAGACTCCCCATCAAAAAGCTTCTCATTGTGGCTGCCCCCTCACTATTTTCTATTATTTTTCTTTTTTTTTTGTATTATACTTTCTCATAAATTATTTTTATTAATTCTTTTTTTTTTTTTGTTTGGGGGGTTAGCCATCAGCCAAACAATCCAGATTCAAGGCTAAAAGATTCCCATACCGATAGAACTACTAACAGAATCCCATGCTGATAGAATAACAGAATCCCATGCTGATAGAATCCCAGACACAAGACAAATAGAATCCCATACTCCACTTGTGAGAACATTCCAGCCCCTGAGGTCCCCAACTTTGGCTTAGCAACACGAAGGAATTTCATATGGACATTTTAAGACAGTACCTGAAATACCCAAAGAACCGAGCCCCAAATGGCCAAGCAGAAAAGGGAAGAGATCCAAGTAACATATTGTGAGCTAAAGACCAAGGATGTATCAGATAGACCCGAGATAGGCTTCTAGGGGGAAACAAAGAAGGGTGTGAATGGGCTAAAGTCAAAAGGAAAATGGGGGTACCCGGAAGCCCTTGTCATTTACAATGCATCGGTATGAAATAGAAAGCAAGTTCGACATATATGATAAAGCAAAATTAAGGATGTCAAGATGAGTATCACGTATTCGCACATCCGAAAAGCTAAAGGCTCAGGTCTCACCGTTTTAAGTTAGAGGCTCAAATACCAAATCAGAATTTTTCCGTCCTCCCAGATTGTATGCGCAATGTGTACAGGGTGCTTTGCTTCTCTTCAGCCAAAACCAATTTGAATCCCACCCTCCAATACCCCGGCTGTATCATTCTTCGATCATCATTATGGTTCAGCAGGAGTCCTCATCAACAGGACATCAGTAATGGTTCACCAAGAGACCCCAGCAACAAAGCAGCGGCCGGATCAGCAACAGGTACCAGCAGCAGACAGTTCTCCAAGAAAGTGCAGGCCTCCAAAGTTCCAAAATATAGCGAATGGGATTTACCTACAAAACTGAAAATGTTAGAACATATAACAATCAATACCAATGTTGTACCTTCACCATCACCCCCCAAGCGCTGCGGCCACTTCCTCCCAGTCCTCCTCAGCCAAGCAATTTCACAGTCATTCACTGCACTGCCTCCACTAAAAATGGCAATCCCACAGCATCAGACCGGGACCTTGTACAGTTGTACCTGTACACTAGTCTACCGAACAGAATTGGTACCAATCCTAAACTGTAACAAGTCACTTTCAATACCATTCTTCAACCTTACTATCTCCAGAGGCCCCAAGTTTTGCCCAGTGATCAGCCAGGGAGTTGCGCTCCCGAAGGATGTGTTGAAAACGCACTTCTCCTGCACAGCTCAGAAACGATATGATAGGACCAAATTTCTCCCGAAATCTCCAAGGTGCATTCCCCGGGTCATCCATCCATTTAACCACGTTTAAAGAATCGCATTCAAATAATATTTTCGGCAGGGGGAAACCTTGATCTCGAATAAGCGCTTGACAAACCCGGCTAATGGCTAGCACCTCCACCTCAATTGAATCCGAAATTCCAATGAAATCAGATATGATGAATAGAACCTCACCCCTTTCATCCCTAATAACACCCCCGATCCTGGTTGGACCCGGATTACCAAATGAGGACCCGTCGGTATTTATCTTCCACCACCCTTACTTGGTCGAATCCATCTCAAACCCCTACGTTTTGCTCTATCCTTCACTTTCCAAAGCTGTGGTAACCTTTCAAGAAAATTTTCATCATTGACCGAGTTCAAACAGACTTCATTCACTGTTGCTTTCCACCACATACAAACCCTCCACTTAACCTCATCAATAGCCATAGTTGCCATTATTTGCTTCCCGTTAAATATAGCCTCATTTCGAACCTTCCAGATCGTCCATATGATTGCCAAACATGTGACAAACCATACATCTCTCCGGCCACTCCTCATGTGACAATCCATCCACCAATTCATCAATATAACAATGTTGCCTGGACTCGCCCATTTCATTCCAAACCACTCAACCCCTTTATACCAAAGATTGCTAGCAAACCTGCATTCACAAAAGAGGTGATTGACTGTTTCTGTATCTTCTCCACAACAAATGCATAGGACATTCGAGGATTGAAGACAACCTCTCTTCATCTATTCATCTCTTACAGGCAACCCATTGTGAATCATTTTCCAAGCTAACAATTTCGCCTTCATGGGCACTTTAATTTTCCAAAACACCCGCCACAGCCAATGGTGATCAGCCTCCCTTCCATCAGTCACCAGGTTCCAGCAGGACCTGGGAGTAAACACCCCGTTCCCCTCCTGAAGCCACACCATGCGATCCACAAGGAATCTGTTCAACTTTATTCTATTCAGTACTATCATAAGCTCATCCCAGACTGCGTTTTCCCATTCAAAAAGAGGCCGTCTAAACTGGATATTCCAGCTCCACTCCAGACCTATCCATTTACCGTGCTCAGCCACCTTTCCTCCCTTATTAGAAGCTAGAGTATATAATCTAGGATACATCTCTTTTAACGAACAACCTTCCTCCAACCAAATATCTTCCCAAAATCTAGTTAAAGAGCCATTTCCAACACAAATCTTGAAGCCACTCCTGTTACTTACAAAAAGAGGACTATCCCAAGCTTTGCAAATATTTCCCCACAGGGATCTATATTGACTAACACCCGGAATTAGGGGACCTTGACCCCCGTAGTATTTATTGTCAATCAATCTCTTCCACAGCGAGTGTTCCTTCCCGAAACACCATCTCCACTTAAACAGCAGCACCTCATTAAACCTATGAAAGTTCCATAAATTCAGTCCTCCCATCTCTTTATGTTGACAAATGGTATCCCACCTCAAAGTATGTAATTTTCTAGGCCTCTCAACGCCATTCCAAAAGAACCCTCTTCGAATTTTTTCTAGCTTATCTGCAACCTCTCTGGGAATTCTGAATATTGAAAGAAAATGCACAGGCAGACTACTCATTATAGTTTTGATCAGACATAATCTTCCTGCTTGAGTCAGCAGTCTTCCTTTCCAACATGCCAATTTTTTCTCCACTTTTTCCAATATTGGATTCCACAAAGCAACTCCATTTAACCTTCCTCCAATTGGGATTCCAAGATACTTCATAGGCCATTGTCCTACCCCACACCCAAGTATAGCAGCTGCGTCCCTTTCCAAATCCTGAGAAACATTGATACCATACAAACAACTTTTCTGGTAATTAATTCGCAGGCCCGAGGCTAGTGTCAGGCAGCTCAACAGACGCCTGACCATAACTACCTGCTGAATACCTCCTTCGCAAAAAATTATCGTATCATCCGCATACTGTAGATGTGTAACCACTGGCCCTTCTCTTCCCACTACCAGACCCTTTACCAAAACCTTCTCAGCTGCTTTCACCATCAGTACATTAAAAATCTCTGCCACTAATACAAACATATACGGTGAAAGCGGATCGCCTTGTCTCAAACCCTTTTGCATGCCAAAAAAGTTCGTAGGGGAGCCATTGACCAAAACCGTAGCTGAGGCAGAGGAGACACACGCCTTAATCCACTTAATCCATTTGGCTCCGAACCCCATAGCCTCGAGAACTCTAAACAGTGCGTCCCATGACACATTATCGTAAGCCTTTGCAAAATCGAGCTTGATAACAAAGCCACTGCGGCCGGCTGAATTAGTAGATTGCACCACTTCTGCCGCGATAAGCACACCATCTAATATTTGTCTGCCATGCACGAAAGCCATTTGAGAATCTCCCACAATATTATCCAACACAGCTTGAATCCTTCTCGCCAATACTTTGGTGATTATCTTGTACGTGCTTCCGACGAGTGATATTAGCCTATAGTCTGAAAATTCCATAGGGTTGTCCACCTTAGGTATAAGTGAAATGAAGGATCCTCCCGATTCTCTGGGAATGTGACAGTCCTTGTGAAGTTGATCAAAAACAGCCATCAAATCTACCTTTAGCAAGTCCCAAATTTTTTTTAAAGAATCCGATGTTAGGTCCCCGCCTAAGTTGGATATTATATCTATCTACTCTAAAGCTTTGAAATAAACTTGTAAAATCTGTCCCTAATAATACATCAATTGTTTTTACTGGACTAACATATACTTCTTGTATTGTAAATATTTTATTACCTAAAATTATTTGAACATCTTTAGCTATTACGAAAGCTTTTCCATTTTTTATTTTTCCACTAAAAATTTCTCCTGTTATCGTATACTACCTCCGTTCTCAAATAAGTGATCCATTTGCATAGTAGTCACTATTCATTGAGTAACTTTGATTAATTTTTTTAATATAGTTATATAAGAAAAAACACAGTAAAGTGAGATCTTGTTAGATTCGTCTAATCACGTAGTTTTATAATATCAAATTTTTATAATTTTTATTTATGTACAATTTGAGTTATTAACCTTTAAAAATGTATCTTTGACGACGCGAAATGCAGGAATGGTGCATTTAAAAGAGAACAGAGGAAGTATTTGTTTAATGAGTCTAAAAACTCATTGCCTAACAAGACATGATAGGTGCTACTAGATGTTCCTTCTTCTTCTGCTACATAACATTTTACTTCTTCTATTAAGTCTGTACCTAGTTTTATTGGTACTATTATTATTTCATTTACTCGTTTGACTTCTCCTTCAAAAGTAGTATATCTATATTCTGTTCCTATATGCTTTGTTAATCCATTTATACAAGTTTTTCCTATATGATTCTTACCAGCTCCAGTGTCTACTAATATATTTGGTCCTTTTATCCAGTTTGTGCCATTATAATATTCTATATTAATTGTCCATGTTTGGGCTTTTTGTTTACTCTTTTCATATGGGATATCAATACTATGTCTTGGTTGATCAAGTATTAGATTTGTTCTTGGGCTATAATCTATACTTTTTCTGCTACTCATTGTTCTTCCTATATAGGATAATTGTGGTCTCCTATTTTCTAATGGTTTTCCAATTTCTATTGCATTTTTCTTGTCTGCAAGATCAATTATCCAATAATCTTGTAACGTTGGATTATTCAATTCTAGTAATATTAGATCTGCTATTGTGTCTCTACATGCTTCGTGTATTTCTATTGTCTTTTTATCATCATAAGGTTTTAATCTATTGCTATTTAGGTAGCTATAAAAAGCACTATAATGTACTGTAAATATTTTACTTTCATTTTTCATTACCTCATTCTTATGTACTTTTATGTATAGGGTTAATGTTTTGTCTATATTTTGATCTTGTAAAGATACACAATAGTTTGGGTAACATATAAATAGTAGTTTTTGGTAAATTAAGTTTCCATTAATAGTTCCTAAGTGTGAGTCTTGTGGATTTAATAATCTTGAATCATGTAGGCTTATTGTTACTGGTAAGTCTATTCCATTTCTAAATAAAGATTTTATTAGAATCTTTACTCCTGCTAAATGTACGTATTGTATTTTCTCTGTTTTCTTTCTACTTAATTTTTCTAGCCCTTTATTTATTACATCTTTTGTTAAAAGATGCAGTTTTAGAGTAGTATTAGTGTTACATACATCTACTGTTTTTTCTAGTTCATGATATTCATGAATTACTATATTATTTCTTGAGAATGTTCTTGATAGTATATTAAAATTTGTATGTTTGAATCCATGTTTTAGATCTAATCCTTGTATTTTATTAATTTGTTCTGGACTTAAGATAGCTTTTATTGCATATCCTCTTTGTCCTTCATATTGTTCTACATATTCTATTTCTTTTGTTTCCTCTTGTTCTTCTGTGATTATTTCTTTATTTTTATTCATTTTCTATTTCAGAGAATTTTACTTCATATATCTCATCACCTGATTCTGGTTCACTTATACTTTCTAGATCTGATTCTATTTCTTTGAATATTTGTTCATCTATAATATCATATTCCATAAATCTTACTTGTTTTTTCTTTGGTTTTGTACAATCACTTGCAAAGTGTCATATTTCTCCACAGTTATAACATTTACATGTGGTTGGATTCTTTTTATTTTTTCTTTTATCATTTCTTCTTTTATAATATTTTCTTCCAAATTTTGGCTTAAAGAATTTTTTTATTAAAGATTTTAAATCTTTTTCCTTTCTTAAATTTTCTTTTTATTGGTTTAAATTTTTTAAATCTCTTATTTTTTCTATATGATTTATTTTTTTCCCATTCAAAATTTTCTGCATTTTCTTGACAGCATAAATCAGCAGCTTTATTATATATTTTAGTGTGGTCTAATATTTTTCTTTGGTAACATAACTCAGTTATTACCTGTCTTATTAATCTTATTCGGCTTCCTAAATTATTCGGATAGTCATTTTTATTTTGAATCCATGTTTTCCACATATATTCATCCCATGGTGATGATAATTTTGAAAATATAGAGTCCATGGTATGTTCATTATTTTGTGAGCTTGTATAAGCTGTATAATAGTAACTTTTAAATTGTTCAGAGAATTGATCAAAAAAGCATAAATCTCTTAGTCTTATTTTATTTAATCTTAGTAACGCTTGATCTCGTTCTTCTATTATAGCATTATTATCTAAGCTCCGTACTCCTAGGAATTCTTTTTGTATGATATTGATAAATTCCTCTATTCCTGTGTTTACATCTTGTCCAAACCCTTGACTAATTGTATTCATATACGTTTGTTTTGTATTTGAGGAAATTCCTGCAAGGAATTGTGCTACATTTCCTTGGACTAGATTCCATATTTTTAATGTTTTTGCTCTTGACGTACTTTCTTCTGACATTAAGTGTATTCTTATTATCTGTTTCCATTTTTATAGTTCTAGACTTGGCTGTTTAAGACAATCCAGGTTTAGGAATATTGCATCTCCTGGTCTCACATTTCCTATTCTTTTTTCTTTTAACTCAAAATCTTCATTGTATTTCCAAATTTCTTTTTTAGAGGTTGTTTTTCTTATTGGAAAATTTCTCGAAGGTAAATTTTGTAATCTACTTTGATAATTGTCTACATTTTGTCTATTTGTAGTTTGATCTACTTCCATTGGTATAGTTCCTGTTACACCTTCTCTTGGCAAGGTAGTGCTATTTTCTCCAACTACTTCTGATGATGGTAAATATAATCTATGATTATTCATAAAGACTTTATGTTGTTCTTCCAAATCGCTTTCATTAGTTTCTAATTCTGTTTCTGAAAATGTTCTTGTATATATTGGTTTTAAATTTAGTCGTTCTAAATCACTACTTAATTCATTTATTAAGTCTTCTATACTTGTATTCATTCTGTTTCTTCTTTATCTTCTCTACTTTCTAATTTATCTTCCTTTAGTTCTTCGTTTATCTTTTTTAATTTTTCTACTTTGACTATCATGATTCTAATTTTGTTTTGTTTGTTTAATTTTTCTATTTCTTTCATCATTACTCTATGATCGAGACTTCCTGGTTCTGGTGTCTTCTCCCATTTCGGTAGTGGGAGTGACTTTTATAATTCTACTTGCTTTTGTGGAGTTTTAATTATTGTTTTGTCTATGTATCTTTCGATATTGTAGAGTCTTGTATCTAGACTTATCATTAATTCTTTTATTAGTTCAATTCCATCTTTTATTGTTTCTAAATCTTCTAGATAACTCATCTTCTAATATTTCTTATGTTTCTAATGAAGTCGTTTACTTCATCTATTTCAGTTTCTCTTTCTAATTCTTCTATTTCTATTATTTCTAATTCATTTAAATACCATTCTTTTATTAACTCCGATTCTTCTTTTTCTGGATCTATATGTTTTTGTATAATTACATATGCTTCTCTTTCATCTATCATTTTAGAAATCTTGAATTTTATTCTTAATAATTTTTGTTTCATTATTATGGTACTTATATCTTGTTGTTGACTTTCTATTTCATGAATTTTATTCGTCAGTTTTTCTAATGTTTCATTTTCTAACTTTATTCCTGGCATTTTATTAGTCTTCACTATAATTTGATTCTTGATCTAAAAATTCGGGTGAAGGTGCTCTAGTAAACATGGTGTTATTATATATCCTGGAAACATTCTGTAAATTGTAATTTCATTGTTGATTATAGTTTTGACTTGTGATAATAACTCTTGTTCTTCATCTTTTTTTGATATAATTTGTATTAAATTACCATTATATTCTTCCGTTTCGATTATATAGTTTCCTATCGAAAGTAATATTTTTCCTCTATTTCCTAGTCTTATTCCAAATTCTTCATCGTTTTGCAGTCTATTTAATCTTCTTCTTCTGTCTATGTATGTTTTTCTTTCTTCTATTTGTTGATCCATATTTTCTATCTCTTTGACTTATTTCATGATTAGGATTAAATGTGGGTGTTAAAAATCTTCGATTATCGTTGGTTCTTATTTCTGTAAGTGATCTTATTTGTGGTTCGAATCCTCTTATTCTATTTAGAAATGCTCTTTCAATTCTTGCTTGTATCATCAAGCTATCGATGTTATTTTGTGCATATTCATCATTTCTATTTATTATATAGTTTTCAGTATCGAGTGGATTAATCATACTTAGTGGATAATCTATTTCTTGATTTTCATCTAAAGGATATCTTGCTGTTGGAATATATTCTGGGTATAGTTGTTCTGAAGTGTCTATTCTTAATCTTGTCATATGATTATTTAATATATGATCATTATTATTATTATAATTACTCATGTCCAAATTAATCGTTCTGGGCTCTGACACCAAATTGTTAAAGGGGTGGAATATAAAAATGTTTTAATTAATTTTTTTTGTGATACTGGTTGTATTTAATCAGAAAAATAATATTCATCATAATTACTTAAATTGTCTGGTATTTCTTCATCATAATTTTCACTATCAGATCCTATTCTTAGTAAAATAATTCTGTCCCAAAAACTTTTTCCTTCTGAGTAGGGATATACCTTTTGATTATATTCAGTTAAAAATATGAGTATAGTATAAACAATGTCATTCCAATTTTCAACTCTTTCTTCCATAGTTTGTAAATATATTTCATATTCGTATATTAATGAATTTATTTCTTCTTGATTCATTTTTTATAAGTTAATTATTATAGTGGGTTTACAAAATAAAGGAAATTTTTGGTAATTAAAAAGTCAAGTTGTAGAGTATATCTAATACTTAAAGATAAAATTATTGGGAAGTTGTGTGAGTGATATTTAAAAGTGAAAACTTAAATGTGTCCTTTTTTATAAGTTTTTTGCAATAGGTCTTTTTTTTAAATACAAACTAAATAAAATTGATCCTATATTCAGGCCAATCTGGCCCGCCTAGCCCACAGCTCTAATAGATCTCATATTGACGGGACGGCGGAAGAAATCGTCCTGCTCCATTAATAATCATGGCCTCTCGCTACCGATCCGCCGCCGAACGGGCCCTCCTCCCTGGTGAAATCTTCGAAGAAATCTTGCGGAGGCTCCCCGTGAAATCACTTCTGAAATTCCGGTGCGTTTCCAAATCGTGGCGATCGTTAATCGACAGCGAGCGATTCGTCAAAAGCCACCTCCAGAATTCGACGAGCGATCCAACATTTGCGCACCACAGAGTCGTCGTCAACTGCCACCCAGATAAACCCTCCCTCAGTCACTGTTCTTTGCACCACTTGGTGAGTGAACCTGTTGCTCACTTTTTTCACTGTGATGATCCTGTGCCCGATTTGGCTTCTTCCGTTTGTATTGTGGGTTCCTGTAATGGTTTGGTCTGCATTCTAATTGATAGAAAGCAATTTTATTTGTGGAACCCTAGTTTAAGAATTTCAAAGAAATTGCCCTTTCCGGAAAATCAATTAAAGCATGGTGATGTTACAAAATTCGGATTTGGGTATGTAGAGTCGACCCAGGATTACAAGATTTATGGGATCCTATCTGTGTTTTGGACTACTGGTAGATTTGAGAGTGTAGGGAGACTTTATAGTTTAAAATCCAATTCTTGGAGCACAATTAAGTGCAATGGATTAGATGTTGTCTGGTTTGGAGAAAAATTAGGTAAGTTTGTAAGTGGGAGGCTTCACTGGAGTAACAAGGGGGGGAATATCTGGCAATGGATTATCACTTCTTTTGACTTGAAGAGTGAGGAGCATGGAATGGTGCCGCTGCCAAGTAATCTGGAAAATTATGGTTATTATATGACTTTGGGCGATTTTGATGGGTGCCTCTGCATGCTTTGTCACCATCAAGGTCAACGGATGGATTTTTGGGTTATGAATCAATATGGAGTGAAGGAGTCTTGGATTAAAACGGTGACTGTTCTTTATCCTCAAGTTACACCTTTGTTCTTGTTTGAATTTTATATGGGTACAAATAGAGAAATCTTGATTAGTTGTGGATCTCATTTTGCAATATGTAATTTAGAAGATGCTACACTTCGGTATCCTCTACTAATGGGTAGTGTTGCTTCCTTCCATCAACGGGTGGTGTATGTGGAAAGTTTAATCTCATTTGTCCAAGAAGGTGAACAAGGGAGACAGAAGTAGATAAAAGTTAAGGATGAACATAAATTCTCAAATTCAGGTGTTGTTTATTTCTTTCATATGTTGTGAACCAATGTGGTTTTGCACACTTTTCTGGTTTTATATGGCATGTATTGAAACAAGTTTATAATCAACTTTGGATTGAAATGCTCATGTTTTATGTGTTCCATTGCTCCCTGATAATATACACAGTAGCTTCTTATGTGTTTGTAAGGAGTTACTGAGTTATGAGTTGAGTAGTTTCTTATAGTAGCAACAAAACACAAAGGCAACGCTGCCGAATCTTAATAATCTCAAATTAAAACTAGTTCAAAATAAATTACTGGGCTGATGGGTACGTTGATTGAATGAGTTTTAAAATAAATTTAAATGCATAGTATTGTGTTTGATGGGAATTTTCGGAGTCTAAAATAATGTGATCTATTGTGTTAAATAACCCAGTGATGACTTCAATATTTCCATTGCCCTTCTGTTACAACTTTATTCTCGTTTGAATTTTATATGAGTACAAAGAGAGAAATCTTGATTAGTTTGGGATCTCATTGTGCAATATGTAATTTAGAAGATGCTACACTTCGATATCCTTCTATGATGGTCGGTGTTGCTTCCTTTCATCAACTGGTGGTATATGTAGAAAGTTTAATACTTCATCCGTTCCTAATTAATTGATACGAATGGTGTTTTGTCACTGTTCATTAAGTAATTTTGATTCGATTTTTTCATACAATTATATAAGATAAAATATAGTCAATGGAGATCTTGTTGGATTCGTCTAATTGCATAGATTTAGAATATCAAATTTTCATAATTTTTTCTCGTATACCATTTGAGTTATTAATGATTAAAAATGTGTATTGAATTGCGTGAAATGTGGCAATTAAAAAGGAACGGAGGAAGTAGCATTTGTCCAAGAAGGTGAACAAGGGAGGCACGATAAAAGTTAAGGATGAGAATAAGTTCTCAAATTCAGGTGTTCTTTATTTATTTTATATGTTATGAAACAATGTGGTTTTGCACAATTTTCTGGTTTTATATGGCATGTATTGAAACAATTTTATTATCAACTTTGGATTGAAATGCTCATATTTTATGTGCCCTGATAATATATATAGTGGAGTAATCGATTTCGATTCTACTGAGTGAGATTGTTTTTTCCAACTTCGGATAATACAATAGTTCCTTATTAGTCTTTGTAAGGAGTTATTGAGTTATGAGTTGAGTAGTTTCTTGTAGTAGCAGCAAAATACAAAGGAAAGGCTGCACGATCTTAATAATCTCTGATAGTCAGTTGAGCCAACTTAGTACCCTAATCAAATACAACGGAATAAAATGCAATGAAGCAAATAAAATGTGTGAAAGTAAAATGAACAAACACAAGATGTTGACTCAATTCGGCCCAAGGCCTACGTCTGGGGATACCAATCCAAGAGAATTTCACTATATGTTCTAATACCGGATTCCAATCCGAACAATAGTGGAACATATCAATTTTGAGATCCGAGAAAATGGTTGATTGGACTAGAAAACCCCTTTCTGGTAAGAATGCTCATGATTCTACTTCAATTCCTTGAAGAACACTCCAAGTTTCCTGGAATGAACTTGTGATAGATCATCCTTTGATTCGTCAATACAATGCGGGTAATAGTAATACAATGCGGGTATCTCACACAAACTTGAGTGATATTCTTTGATTGTTTGCGTCGAGTACAATCAAAGAATCATGAATCTCAATGTCTCATCCGATTCACTCAAGCAGCAACAACAAAGGGATCCATCAGGTCACCGCTTTATTGTTGCGGAATCACCACCTTTGCACCAATGATGTTTCACGAGTTCATATGCGAAGATGATCGAGTATCTCACTTTTCACCATCCACACAATTCGAATTTCTTCTGAGAATGAATATAAAAAATCATAATGCAAAACTCCAAAGAGGTGGCTGATAAAGGCGAGAATCCTAGGCTATGGAAGATGTATCAAGTTGTCATAAATCGAAATTTCATAGCGCCGGCCTTCTTGGGATGGAAAATTTTTCTTTCCAAGCTGCTGAAATCTTATCCCAAGAAATCTGCATATGGCCTATGGGAGAACTTCATCCAGATGCGTCAAGGGATCATTCCAAATATAGCATAGGCGACTGACGGGGTGGGGAACCTATCTATTGTCAAGATTGGTTTGGAACGCATTCAACCAAAACCAGGTACTAACAATCTCAAATTAAAACCAGTTCATGGTAAATCATTGGCCTGGGGGACAGTTTTATTTTCGGGTAGATTGGCCGTGGGACGTTGATTGAATGAATTTATGCATAGTTTTTTTTGTTTTTGTTTTTTTTTTTTTTTAGGAAACCTGTACATTGTACTACTATATAGAGTACATGTCATTATCAGTGCTCTTAAAAAAAAAAAAACCTACAAAGGATGGTGTGCAGAAGCAGACTCATCACAATGGAAGGAGCACTTTTAATGAATATTGTGTTTGATGTGAATTTTCCGAATTTGAAATAATGTGATCTCTTGTGTTAAATAACCCTGTGATGATTTTAATTTATGTATATCCTATAAATGTGGAGACTTATATTGCTCGCTCTGTCTTAATATTGCTGTCATGTTGGGACGATGACTTGACCCAGTTTGACTTCCAATATTTGAGTAGAAGGTTCGATTCTCTACACGGCCCTTTAACCTTCATTTTTGTCGATTTATAATTTGTGTGGCATGAACTCCACTGCTCATTTCCTAACATGTTAAACAAAAAAAATATTGTTGTCATGTCATATAACTTTTAAAATATGGAATAAGATATGTTGAATATAAAATACTTCATTCATTCCTAATTAACTGACACGGATGATGTTTTGTCACCGATCATTGAGTAACTTTGATTCGATTTTTTCATATAATTATACTCCCTCCGTCCCATTATTTATGTCTCACTTTCCTTTTTTGGTTGTCCCAACACGTTTGTCACATTCCATTTTAGGAAATAATTAAAATATTAATTACTAAACTTACTCCATCACATCACATAAATAAATAAATATCATTAATAAATTCAACTCACAACTATCACATCACACATAAATAAATCAATTAAAAATTCAAACTCATTACCATCACATCACACAAATTCCTAATTTACCCCTACTTTAAACACTAATCTACCCCTACATAAAATATGGAAAAAAAGGTAAAAACGTCCTTTATCTTTCCAAAAATTTCAAATCCTTCCTTTTTCTATTTTATTACCGATTTAGTCCGCTACAAATGCTAATTATGTTCAAATCAGTCCTTTTTTCACTAATTATATTCTAATTGCTGACGTGGCAAGGGTTTTAATTTAAACCTGACACGTGTGCATAATATTAGTCCTTTTTCTTTTATCTTTTGCCAATTCAGTCCTAAACTTTTATTTTGTTCTATTTAGTCCTCTACCCCAATCACTCATTTTTATATTAATTGGCCTCAAACCTTTCAAATTATTTCATTTTAGGCCCAGAACCTTAAATTTTTTATTATTACTAATACATTTATCAAATAAATGCCCAACATACTTCCGTAAATAAAATTAAATACCAAACCTCATACATTGGGTTTGACCGCCTTGTTACCGGGTCTTTGAAGTTCCGAATTTTACGGACTCTCTCTAACCACCCGACCGTAACGATGGTTCATTGGTTCTGGTTTCCTGCAGCAACAATCAGCACAATCATACTTTGTGGACAATAAAATTCAGGCTATTTTTTTTAATATTTTTAATAATATTAATATTTTTCAATAAAACCAAGGCTTCCTGTATCCATAACCTTCCAAAAATTCAAGTTAAATCATTTACTTTAAATATTGCTACATCCTAAGGTAGGACGCAAAGTAAGATTCTGTTGATTGTTACTGAAGGAAACCAAAACCAATGAACAATCGGTTGCGGTCGAGTGGTTATTAGAGAGAGTCCGTAAAATTCCGGTACTTGAAAGACCCGATAACAAAGCAGTCGAACCCAATATATGAGGTTTGGTGTTTAATTTTATTTATGGAAGTATGTTGTGCATTTATTTGATAAATGGATTAGTAATAATAAAAAATTTAAGGTTCTGGGCCTAAAATGAAATAATTTGAAAGGTTTGAGGCCAATTAATATAAAAATGAGTGATTGGGGTAGAGGACTAAATAGAACAAAATAAAAGTTTAGGACTGAATTGGCAAAAGATAAAAGAAAAAGGACTAATATTATGCACACGTGTCAGGTTTAAATTAAAACCCTTGCCACGTCAGCAATTAGAATATAATTAGTGAAAAAAGGACTGATTTGAACATAATTAGCATTTGTAGCGGACTAAATCGGTAATAAAATAGAAAAAGGACGGATTTGAAATTTTTGAAAAGATAAAGGACGTTTTTACCTTTTTTTTCCATAAAATATTAACAATCTCCACATAAAATACCGTGCCCAAAAGTTTTGGGACACTTTAAGTGGGACGGAGGGAGTATAAGATAAAATATAGGCCATTGAGATCTTGTTGGATTCGTCTAATCTCATAGATTTAGAATATCAATTTTTCATAATTTTTACTCGGATCCAATTTGAGTTATTAATAATTAAAAATGTGTATTGGATTACATATAATGTGGGTCTGTGGTACGGAGTAAGTATTACTTTAAAACACTAAGTATAAATTAATTTAATTATTTTTATAAAGATAAAGGCTGAATATAAGTTAGTATTAAGGTAATTATGATTTTGTATTTTATAAACCATAAACTGTATGGTTTTTTAAAAAAATTAAGGTTTTTAAGGGTACAAAACTTTAATCAATTCAATTAGAAGCAATTAGGATAAAGGGGTGGGATGTGGATGTGTACGTGGAGTAGTGAGTTGTGTAAGGAGTGGGGAAAAAGGAATTAGGAGTACTGATCGTTTTCTCATAGTTGCTACAGAACAAATGGTAGCCCCTATTCTATTACAACAACAACATAAATCTGCCTATAGTACAAAAACAACATAAACGCCTGCCTTCTTCAAAACCTCTCCTCTCCAAAATACTATATCTTCTTCTCTCGAAAATTCTCTCCGTCTTCTTCATAAACCTCTCCTGCCTGCTCCACCTTCTTCTTATTAAACCTCTCCTCTGCTGCCTGCTCCACGAGAAAAGAAAAATGATGACTGGTGTTGCTCTGAGACTTCCCAAATTCCGGGGGCCAATTATGCGCGGCAGCCGTAACCCACAAGAGAACCACCAGCTTTCATTGACGGTGTCCCTCCGTCCCAATTTCCCATTCCCACCTCCCCTCATACTTGCCAGTAAGGGGGGCGTTTCGGTGTGTTTCGTTCGAACCAGAAACAAGCCGGAGCTGGAGCCGGAACATGAGCCTATCGAAAAGGGGGCACTCTAGGGAAGAGTTTCCTCCTACTTGCTTGATGTGGCTGAAATGAAAGCGCGACTTCGTCATTTGATGATATGGTGCTCCTCTCCCCTCCTACAATCTCTCTCTCTAATGTCTCTGCTTGATTTTCTTTATTCCAGTCGCCGGAAGAAGCAATGGAACTGGAGGAAAGAATTAAGCAAACCAGAAAGCAGAGATTGGATGCTTGTTTTGCTAATGACTTTCAGAAGGTATCATTGTTTTTTTTTTTTTTTTTTTTTCCGTTAAGGTATAGGTATAGTTGTTGGCTGAGGAGCTGGGGGAACTAGAGATGCATCTAAAGGGGAAGTTGGCAGCCCTGATGGGGATAAACATTTTAGAGACCGAACAGATGCTGACCTTCAACTACTACTTGACATGTTCCTTATGGATGCAAAGAATAAAATAGATATATAAACCATAATACGTGTGAGCGTAATAGGGTTCGACCGTAACCAAACCGGATTAAACTGTATTTTTACAATTTGGTTTGGTTTAAGATTTAAAACATTATGGTTTGTGCAGCACCAGTAATGCGCAAGAGAACCACCACCGCAGGCTTCCATTGACGGTGTCGCTCCGTCCAAATGTCCGATTCCCACCTCCCCTCGTACTTGCCAGTAGGGGCGTTTCCGTGGGTGCAGTTCGAACCAGAAATGCTTTGCACGAGCCGGAAGATGAGCCTACCGACACAACCATTGGGGGGTGGGCACTCTACAGAAGAATATCCTCCTACTTGCGTCGTTTGGCTGAAACGAAAGCCCGAGTTCATCATGAAAGGGTATGGTCCTCCTCTCCCGTCCTATATCTATGACTTGAATCTCTCTAATGTCTGTACTTCCTTTTCCTTATTTCAGTCACCGAAAGAAGCTAAGAAACTGGAGATAGAAATTAAGCAAACCATAAGTCAGGGAAGAACTTATTTCAGAAAGAGTACCCATGCGAGTCCGATATTCAGCCGAACACTTAAACGGATCACTGCCTTGGGAGACAGATTCAAGAAAATCAGTTGCCGCAGCAGGATATTTAGGCAACGACTCCAGTCTAACCCGAGCAGTAAAAGGAACACCAAAGATATCAGGCGTATCCGAAGGAGTAGTGGCATCGGGAGCTGAACCAAGTTTATAGGGCCACTAGGAGGGTCCGATCGAGAGGAAGGAAGGTCCGAGTCAACAAAGGATGAAGGCACAGAGATAATAAGAGGAATCTCGGGATGTATTGTCTCTACCCAGTCAGGATATGGCTTCCGGTACGTAGGCCGCTCCATCGGCCTTAGCTGAATCCCGAAATGCTGCTGCATCATATCTGCGAGCAACTCCAGTGAGATCACTGGTGCCTGCTAGGAGGCATGGCGGCAGGTGTTGCGGGTGTTCCACATGGTTGTGGTGCCTGCTCTCCTATGGCAGCAGCTTGGGTAGGAATGGCGACTGGTGCCATGGGAGCTGCCACCACTCCACCTGACTGTGGCGCCTGCCCCCTAGGGTTGGTGGCATGCAGCCTGGGTTTAGAGGTGCCGCCACATAGGGTGTGGTCGGAATGTTCGGCACATGGGGTGCGGCCTGTCGTGGTCCCATGCTAGATCCGGCCGCCGCCATCAAGGGACTCGATGGAGCATAGATCGGCACGAGAGGTGCCGCGTAGCCCCAGTTCGGCATGCTGGGTGGCGCAAAGGCATAGGCAGTCTGATAGGAGTGTGGGAACATACTGGTCACGCCTCCGGGATCTTGGAGTGGCGGCTGGCCAGGTGTGTTTCTCTAAATCCGATGTTGGCCTCCTGACGACCCCGGGTATGAGGTGCTTGGCGGCACAGTAGTGCCGTTTGGTGGAACATACAAGGAGCCGCATATTCGGTCAGTTTGGTCGGCCATGGCAGTTCGCAACACATCTATTAGGTGCCTTGTGAGTAAAGGCATAAACTCGGCCATCGATTCAGTTATCGATAGTCGTATTTGCTCGGCCATCGATTCAGTTATCGATAGCCGTATTTGCTCGGACAACTCGGCCATGGCAGTTCGCAACACATCCATTAGGTCCCCTTTATTGTTGCGGAATCACCACCTTTGCACCAATGATGTTTCACGAGTTCATATGCGAAGATGATCGAGTATCTCACTTTTCACCATCCACACAATTCGAATTTCTACAGAGAATGAATATCAAAAATCATACTGCAAAACTCCAAAGAGGTGGCTGATAAAGGCGAGAATCCTAGGCTATGGAAGATGTATCAAGTTGTCATAAATCGAAACTTTTCATAGCGCCGGCCTTGTTGGGATGGAAAATTTTTCTTTCCAAGCTGCTGAAATCCTATCCCAAGAAATCTGCATATGGCCTATGGGAGAACTTCATCCAGATGCGTCAAAGGATCATTCCAAATATAGCATAGGCGACTGACGGGTGGGGAACCTATCTATTGTTCAAGATTGGTTTGGAACACATTCAACCAAAACCAGGTACTAACAATCTCAAATTAAAACTAGTTCATGGTAAATCATTGGCCTGGGGACAGTTTTATTTTCGGGTAGATTGGCCATGGGACGTTGATTGAATGAATTTATGCATAGTGTTTTTTTTTTTTTTTTTAGGAAACCTGTACATTGTACTACTATATAGAGTACATGTCATTATCAATGCTCTCAAAAAAAAAAAAAAAAAAACCTACAAAGGATGGTGTGCAGAAGCAGACTCGTCACAATGGAAGGAGCACTTTTAATGAATATTGTGTTTGATGTGAATCTTCCGAATTTGAAATAATGTGATCTCTTTTGTTAAATAATGTGAGGGATGAGGACCTAACCCAAGCGGTTAAGTCCCTTGACTTCCAACAGAAGGTTGGAGGTTCGATTCCCACCGGCCCCCTATCCCTCCCTTTAATTCCCCTTTATAATTGTG
This sequence comes from Hygrophila difformis, assembly GCA_030278955.1. Taxonomy (NCBI): domain Eukaryota; kingdom Viridiplantae; phylum Streptophyta; class Magnoliopsida; order Lamiales; family Acanthaceae; genus Hygrophila; species Hygrophila difformis. The sequence continues at coordinate 36,654,605 of JAOANR010000015.1, forward strand.
TGGCATGGGCTCCCACCACCCATTTCCAGGCCTTCAATGGCTCCTCCAAAAAAAAAAAAAAATAACCCTGTGATGATTTTAATTTCTGTATATCTTATAAATGGAGTCTTATATTGCTTGCTCTGTTTTAATATTGCTGTCATGTTGGGACGATGACTTGACCCAGTTTGACTTCCAACATTTGAGTAGAAGGTTCGATTCCCTACACGGCCCTTTAACCTTCATTTTTGTCGATTTATAATTTGTGTGACATGAACTCCCACAACATGTTAAACAAAAAAAATATTGTTGTCATGTCATATAACTTTTAAAATATGGAGTAAGATATGTTGAATATAAAATACTTCATTCGTTCCTAATTAATTGACACGGATGATGTTTTGTCACCGATCATTGAGTAACTTTGATTCGATTTTTTCATACAATTATATAAGATAAAATATAGTCCATTGAAATCTTGTTGGATTCGTCTAATATCATAGATTTAGAATATCAAATTTTCATAATTTTTACTCGGATGCAATTTGAGTTATTAATAATTAAAAATGTGTATTGGATTACATATAATGTGGGTCTGTGGTACGGAGAAAGTATTACTTTAAAACACTAAGTATAAATTAATTTAATTATTTTTATAAAGATAAAGGCTGAATATAAGTTAGTATTAAGGTAATTATTTTCCATCTTCAACGTGGAAAAGAGATATCATGATATGGCGTATCGGTGTTAGTCTGTAGAAGGATGCAACTGCTCCGTTGTTCCAAAAGAGGGAATGGGCTCAAATCCAAAATTATGGTCTAATCGTTTTGTATGCACATTTCGGAAAAATATACTCTAAAGAGTCATTTTTCTTTTCAAATTGACCAAGATTTTTTTCTATTTCTAACTCCAATTGGCCTTCTACATTTGCTAATAATGTTCAATTTGATCCTTTTACTCAAGTAATCCTATATTTAATAAATAATGTGGTAATTAAGTTTTTTAATTACACAAACCATATTAAACCAGGTCACCCAATACCAAACCCTAACCCGCCCCAACCCCTAAATGTGTCATTATTTCATTGTCTATTTGAATCTACGCAGGAAGGTATGCAAGAATCTGCAACAGGATTGAAAATAGGACGCTCATTTCAGATGGCATTAACAGAATTTGACAAGTGAATATTGGTTACTTGTGTGGTCCATTGAAAATTCAAAAGGATAATGCAATTCACATTCTTTCTCACTAAGAGAACAATTACAACATCACCTTTTGGATAACTAATCAAATATATTTTATAAATGAAAGCAGAAATGAGATATGATGGCCACAGAAACCTCGTCACTGATACATTCAAGAACCGACAACTATATTCGAAATCAAAACCGAGAAACATGAAAGGTAAAATCAGATTTCTGGACAACAAAAATTTCACTTTCCACAGAAGCATCAAAGCTCAAATGGCAGCTACAAAATCTTAAAGAAAAAGTCACTAATTTGATGGAGGCGTCGGGCAAAATCATGGAGGGGAGGGCGAAATCTGCTATCGGCTCCGTTGGGAAGAACACATTTTAGGGGTTGGATTGGGTTTAGGGTTTGGTATTGGGTGGCCCATTTTAAATATGGTTTATGAAATTAAGAATTTTAATTACTACATTACTTCCCCCGTTTCATTAAGATTGTTACGTTTGACTTTTTGACACTATTCACTGTTTAAGTTTGATTCGAATTTTTATCATAGTTATGTAAAAAAAAATATAGTCAAGTGAGATCTTGTTAGATTTGTCTAATGAATATCAAATCTTTATAATTTTTTATTGTACACATTTTAAGTTATTAGCCGTTAAAAATGTGTATTAACATACGTGTCAGGTGAGTCCGTAATAATTATAATGAGACAGAGGTAGTATTTATTAAATATAGGATTATTGAGTAAAAAGAGCAAATTGGACATTATTAGCAAATGTAGAGGACCAATTGAGGCTAAATAGAAAAAAAACTATCTTGGCCAATTTGAAAAGAAAAAGAACTATTTAGTATATTTTTCATGCATATTCCATATGGGCTTAGATGTGGTTGGTTATAGATAAAATAAGGGCAAATTAATGTTTTTTTTTTGTTTTTTTGTTTTTTTTGTTTTTTTTGTCAGAACAGTTTATACAGACTAGAAAATGGGTGGTGAGAAGGGCAAATTAGTGTTGAGATATATGTGATGTCATGATATGAATTTAAAATTTTATTTTATTTTTTATTTGGGTTTTTGATAGATAACTGGATATTTCAGGCCACAATGAATTTTTATTTTTATTTGTTATTATAATACGCTACTACAAAAAAAATGGGGGAAGGCGAGGACAGCTTTTCCTCGCCTAAGTCCTCGCCTAGGGCTATAGGCGAGGAAACATGGTTGTCGCCTACGGCATCGTCGGGTTCCGACGTTAGTCGGCCATTTCCTCGCCTGTGGGCGAGGACGTGCGCGAGGAACTGAGCGAGGGAGTGAGCGAGGACGGGGGCGACGGCTGGGGCGAGGAAAGTGGTGAGGAAACAGGTGAGGAAATGGGCGACAATGTGGGCGAGGAATCTAGAGCCCATATTTTTAAGCACATAGGCGAGGACATGGTTTCCTCGCCCATGTCCTCGCCCCCCACATTTTAATTTTTTTTTTAAATTTTATATTTTCCTGATGCCCTGCAGCTGCGGAATTCGAGTGAAATGCAATTTCTCATATTACTCAAGATAAAACCAATTACTATCAAGATAAAACATAGTTCCGTAAAGAAATCTACAATTTCTATTCACACAAAGATAAAACATAGTCATATATATATACATGTACTATAAAGTCATATTCAACTACAATCAAAGTCGAAAACCTTCTTGAGATGGTGATCGCATGACCGTGCTTCAAAGCCCAATGATTCCCTATATGAACAATGAATCGACTCCAATCAATATGGTGCAGCTTTTCCAAGTTGACAGAAGATCCCTGTCGACATTGTCAGGTGCCATTCTAATGATTAACAATATAATAGTCCATAAGAGTCCACAAGAAAGTCAAATATAATGAACCCGACTGAGATTGAATCTTAATGGAACAATTAACATCAACTACAGCATACACTTCAACAAAACAACATACACTTCAACAAAACAGTAAGAATACAGCAGCCTCTCCATTGAAACCCAAAATCTTGAACACCATTTATGATTCTTTCAAGAACCTCCATTGTCAAGTACAAAGCATAATCAAGGATGGTTTGTGAGTGCATGCTTAAAATGAAATAATGCTGGACACAAAGACAATGTTTTTCATGACTAGAAAGTTAAGTAGGGTGTGAATTGTGAAGTCAGGAGTCTGCTGCCTTTTCGTGATTTATAAGAAGTAAAATAATAAGCAAGATTGCCAAGTGAGATTAGAAAAAGAATTACTACAACGCAGGTGCAGCCAAAGCCATTATTATACAATGAGTTTCAGATTTAACTACTTAAAGAATAATAGGAGATGAGGACTTGCCTGGGCAAGTCCATGACTTCCAATCCAATAGTTTGGGGTTCGATTCCTCATTCGCCCCCCTATCCTCTCCTTTATCCCTTTGTAATTTGTGTGGTATGGACTACCACCACCCTTTCTCTCACTTCGACTCCAAAAAAAAAAAAAAAACCTACTAAAGAATAAAATCACATGGAAATATAAATGCTAAACCACCCATCTTGAGCCTCAAATATAGTTGGGAAATATAGTACAACACACGGTGTCTGGTAAATAATTTTTGTCATTAAAATAATTATTTTTTCCCCAAAATAGCTTATTTAACTGATATTTATATGGGTCTGTTTGGGAATTAGCTGTTAAATGATTATGTAAGTAATTTGAGTAATACATTAGTTAAAATTAGCTATTTGACAGTTTTGGGCCTAGAATAAGCTGATTCCAAAATGTTGCTATTTGCAGTGGTTTAAAGAGCTGATTGAACACTATTTCAAGTTATTTTATCTTTTCAAATAGAATAAGTTAATTTCATTTAACTTATTTGCCAAATAAGGTAATAATAATATTTTTGAACCGCTAGGATTTTTTATAAGTTTTTTTAATATTTTGAAAGAACTGTTTTTTGGAAAAGCCGAAAGAAAGAACTGTTTAGGTAGGCTTATAGAAGTAGTTTTCCAATTATCAAACATTTTTCATAAAATACGTAATCAAAACAAGTTAAATTAATTTTTTTTGGTGGAAAGGAGGGCCGAAGCCGTTTTTATATCACAAGTCAAATTAAATTCAATTATCATGATTTGATAACAACTAATTCCATTTTTTTTTTTGGATGCAAAAACTAATTCCAAATAAGGCCGACTGTGACACGTGCCACACAAATAACAAAGGGAATAAAGGGTAGAGATATGGAGTCGGTGGAAGTCGGTGGAAATCGAAACTTCCACCTTCAGGTTGGAAGTCATGGAACTTAACTACTTGAGCTAAGTTATTATCCCCATATCATAGTATTTTGGACCGCTAGGAATTTTTTAAAAAATATATATATTTTTCTAAAATATTTTGAAAGAACTGTTTAGGTAGGCTTATAGCAGTTTTCCATTTATCAAATTTTTTTCATTTCATAAATTAAAGACGTAATCAGAACAAGTCAAATTAAATCATTTGATAACAAATTAACAACTAATTTCTGAATAAGGCCGATTGTGATACGTGTAGGAAGGATATTGTACCGGTTGTTAGTTTGTTAGAGATTCTGAATATGTTGTGATTTTGTTGAATGGAGCAGTGGCCAGAGAGGTTCTTTCATTTCTTCACTGGTTCATGTTTATGTTCGACCTTCATCAGATCAGTATATTTCTTATTCTTGACAATAATCATGTACTCCCGCAACCCATCCAATGTCACTCGACAGCTCCTTTTTCCAGGCGAAATCCTTGAAGATATCTTGCGGAGGCTCCCCGTGAAATCTCTCTTGAAATTCCGGTGCGTTTCTAAATTTTGGCGTACCTTAATCGACAGCGAGCGATTCGTGAAAATTCACCTCGAGACTTCGACGAAGCATCCAACATTTGCGCACCATAGGGTTATAATCAGTAGCGGCCGCCCACCATACCAACCTACCCTCAGGCATTGTTCTTTGGGCCGTTTGGTGAGTGAACCTTCTACTCAATTTTTTTTGGATAATCCTGTGCCCGATTCGGCTTCCTCTATTTGCATTGTGGGTTCTTGTAATGGTTTGATTTGCATTCTGGTTGATAGAAAGGACTTTTATTTGTGGAACCCTAGTTTAAGAATTTCCAAGAAATTGTCCTTTTTCGATGATCATTTGAAGAATGATAGTGTTGTAAAATTTGGATTTGGGTACCTGGAATCGGCCCAGGATTACAAAATTTATGGGGGTCTATCTGATATTTGGTTTCCTGGTACATCTAAGTCTGCAAGGAGAATCTATAGTTTAAATTCCGATTCTTGGAGCATAGCTAAGGACAGTACATTTAATTTTGAAATACATGGTGGAGGGTTGGGTAAATTTGTGAATGGGAGGCTTCACTGGACTGGCAAGGGGCATAAGAACCTGGCAAACTTTATCTTTTCTTATGACTTGACGACTGAGGAGCATGAAATGGTGCAGCTGCCTAGTGAAGCTAGCGATCTAGAAGATGATTATTGCCATCTGATGTTGGGAGATTTTTCAGGGTGCCTTTGTGTGGTGCAATTCCATCCAGATCAACAGGTGGATGTTTGGGTTATGAAGCAGTATGGTGTGAAGGAGTCTTGGATTAAAATGTTGACTGTTCCTAATCCTCACCATACTATAAATTTGTGGTTCGGATTTTACATGGATCAAAATAGAGAAATTTTGATTAGTTTTAAAGATCATTTTGCAATAGTTAGGTTAGAAGATGCTACACTTTGGTGTGCTCCTCGAAGGGTTGGTGTTTGTTCGGCTCTTGAACAGGTAGTCTATGTGGAAAGTTTAGTATCATTCGTCTAATGAGGTGAACAAGAGAGGCAAGAGTAGATAATGTTAAAGGATAAATTCTCAAATACATTTGCTAGTTCATTTCTTTTTATGCTGGTGAAACAATGCCGTTTGGCACAATTGTCTGGTTTTTATGACATGCATTGAAACAAGTTTTTTTTTTTGTTTTTTTTTTTGTTTTTTGTTTTTTTTTTTTTTAAAGATTGGACTGAATTGTTCCTGTTTTTATGTGTTTCATTGACCGGTCATAATATTTATGTATTTATCTTCAAAAAGAAATATTTATTATAGTACTCGATTTCTAGCTAGTGATTTCTTATTGATGGAAGAAGCACCGGTCTTAAAATTGGGGTTGTGGCTTCATTTATTGATCTCTAAAACAAAGCATGTTGTAAAGTTCTGAACAACAAAATAAAACACACATCACCCTTGGCGTAATAAAAAAATAGTACTCCTACTTCAAAGGTTCTGCACATCATTTTCTTGAACTCGTCTGCACTTACCTCACCAACGCCAACAACATTTTGCAAGTAATGCCAAAACTTGTGTGGCTCTCTCTCTCTCTCTCTATATATATATACTCTCTCTATCTCTCTCTCTCTATATATATATATATATATATATAAAAGTGTGACCTCCTGAATTAAAATACCATTTTGCCCTTAGGTTTAAAAAAATTTACCTACCATCTTTGCCCCTCATTTTGTCTGTAATGTGTGTATGTGTATTAGACTACACTAGTTTTTTCACCCGCGGTACCCGCGGGTTTTATTGAATATTGGTGTTTCAAACAAAACCAATTATTTTGTTACATAACTATTAAATTAAATCGATTACTTTAGTTATTATATAAAATGACTGACAAATATTACTCACGCAAAAATTCATTGAACAAAAAAATTAAACAAATTAATATTTCTTAAAAATAAAACAAACATCTTATAAATTAATATATTAATCGTCCAATGAAATGTTTATTTTATAAAATATTTTACATGAATACAATTAAATTTAATCTCAACGACATTGAAATCATCTCAATCACAGAAGGTACTTTCTTTTATCTTATAATATAAGATAATTACTAAAATCTCTATACAAAAATAAGTTGAATGTTCTCTAGTTATGCACTCGCGGGTTTCATAAATAGATAACTTGATACAAATTATACAAACACAAATTAAATGTAATATTGTAAATAGATATGCAGTTTTGAAATTGTTAAACACTTATCCCCGAAAAAAAAAATAGTTAAAAACTTAATCCAATATTAGTTCGATCATAAATAATACTTCTAAAAACCAATAATCCAGTTTTGAAATAGTTTTAATATATAAACTTTATAATTAGAAGTTGGCCTAAATTGGTCAGTCCGCGGGCAGCCCGCCCGCGGACTGACCAATTTAGATCCAATTCAATTGAATATTTGTTTTAGTAATAGGTATATTAATTTTATTAAACAAAAATATCATTTATTATAATATATATAAAAAATAACTTTACAGAATATAAAATATTGTACATGAGTCCCTATTTGTAGCATTCCAAATGCACATTTGTTAATCTAAACAAATTCTACCTCATTAATGTGTAATATTCAAATTCTAATCTCTGTTCACTTTTAAACACTTACCCCCGGGAAAAAAAAATAGTTAAAAACTTAAATCAATATTAGCTCTATCATAAATAATACTTCTAAAAACCATATAATCCATTTTGAAATAGTTTTAATATATAAACGTTTCAAAATTAAATGTAAAATTAATATGTCAGTGTATATTTCTTATATCTCATTCATTTTTTTACATAAGAATAAATGACGTAATTAAGAAAATTTAAACACGTAATTTTTAATTTTGATCTAAACAAATTCTACTCATTTATGTGTAATATTCAAATTCTAATATCAATTTACTTTTAGATTATTTTTCCACCTTTTTGCTCGGTCGTTGTTTTAAAAAACCATCATTTTTTACCCAAAAATATATTACTATAAGCTTGTCATCACTCATCACCATGAACAATCAATGTTTAAATTTCTTAAAATTTGAAAGCATAAAATTAAATAATAATAAAAAAAATAAATTTAAAAATATATTTTGAATTTTTCACCATAATTTAGAATTATATTTTAAAAATAAATTTATTTGCTCTGTATTTTTAAAATTTATTGTTATATTGTTATAAATTGTCACCAAAAAAGATTATTGTTATATATAATTTAATTAAATACTTTTTAATAATAAAAATAGTTTGTTTGACTGGGCACAAACAACCCTAATAAATTTATACTCGTAGTAGTTTAAATTTGAAGTCATTTTAAAGATATTGTGCACAGGTTTATCAAAAAAAAGATATTGTGCACATTAATTTATTACCCCATTTGTTGGCACAATAATTATACTACTATACCCATCATATTGTCAAGGATATTTGGTATTAATGTAGAGTAGTTGATTATCTATAACCTACAACTAATCTTTAATGCACTCTCACATTATTGGGAATACAAAATGCATAACATTTACTCAACCTTGAGCTAACATAATAAAATACTGTCAAATAGGCATGCACGATTTTTCAAGAGTAAAAAAGCATTATACGGAGCTGACATAATAAAATACTCCCAAGGCCATCATCATGGTTTTTGATACTTGATTCCCAAGGCCTCTGGGAACTCAAAAAATTTGAATTGCATTGGCAATCTAACTAAATTATATGGAGTAATGCCACTATCTGAAACTAAATTATATGAATTTATTTTATTCTAAAAAATTTGAATTGCATTGGGACTTGGGAGTAAAACATATCTATATCCAAGAAACGACAATTGCTCCTGGGAATCCTAATAATTTAATTTGGCCATAACAACTTAATCAAATTATGTCTACCACTACCCTAAAATAGATATATAAAAAAATATTTATATAAAAGTTATAGTATGAATCTTGTGTAATTTGAAGCTGCATTGAGTTAAGATGTAAAATAACTGTGTTCTTCGAATAATCATTTTATTGTTTGTAAGGTTATCTGGTAAAAATTACCGGAGGCAAAATTTGAATTGATTTTCCCAAGTACTTGGTATTTTGGTGGGTGCTTATTGTCAAAATTTCATGAGCTTTCATGGTCTGTCATGGAACGATATCTTTCAAATTTGTCCGTGGAATTACTTGTAAGCTATTGAGAAACCAAAAATGTGCATCACATCTTGTATGTACCTCAAATATGACCAATTAAATATATACTTCTACATAGTTATAGATTTTGTAGAAGATTGGACAACCATTGCACAACTATCAAGAATTGAATCATCATTACTCAGCCACCACTGTTATGTGAACTAAAAAAATACTAATTATTTATTACCTCAATATCTTTTTGAATACCTCTAATAAGATATTACAATTACTCAGCCAAACCATAATATATACTACTCTGTTTTGTTTTAATTGCACAATTTGAATAGTTTTTATTATTTATTGAGTAACTCTGATTTAACTTTGTAGTACATTTTTTTTTTTTTTTGGTAACAAGGACGCTACAGCAACTTTGTAGTACATTTATATAAGATAAACATAATCAAGTGAGATCTTGTTAAATTCCTATAATGACGTACTTTAGAATATTAAATTTTTCTAATTTTTTTATTATATATAATTTGAGTTCTTAAGGGTAAAAGATATGTTTTGAACTACATGAAATACATGAATGGAACAGTTATTTGAGAACAGAGGAAGTATATAGGAGTTAATTTATCGAGAAACATAATCAATATTTACATTCAATTTGATCGAAATATCGAAAAAGCTAAAGTTTACTAATAAAGCTTCATATATAACCTTCTATGCAAACCATTTAGAAGCCTAATTATGTAAGATGTGTTCATTGATCTTTATTTAATAAATCAACTTTATTAGAAGTATATTATCATGGTTTGGCAGATGTAATCAATTCCAACCACCATTAAAAAAAAAAATAAACAACTGCACAAACATCGAACATGTAGAATGAAGAATTACATATATTATATCTTTGATTTTTTCAAAAAAACTAAAATTAATCATAAACATCAAATAACATGACCATTTATCAACCATTTTAAAATTGAATACTAATTGTATGTCTGTATTGTCTCTACGTGAACCTGGTAGTGGACCACTAATTGAATAATATCATTAAAAAAAAAAACAAACAAACAAAAAAAAATCTAATATATGTGCACGTATATTGTTTAGACTCAATAATACTCAAAACACATATTTACATTCATTGTAATAATAATTTTCAAGTAAAATATTGTTACCTCAATTTTAATGGCATGGTAGTAATAATTTTTCTAAAACATAATATAAGATGGATATAAGATGACATATATTGTTTGCCTAAATTTTTTTCAAAGATTTATTGGGAATTGTATTATATAAAAAATGCGGTATCTCTTTTCTTTTGGAAGTTTATTTGTTTTTATATTACTTAAAAATTTAAATAGTTTTCAAAATGTGAAAATTTAAATCATAATAATATTTTAATTTTAGTTTAGTCTTGAGGATGAAATGATTACTGTAATTAATTATGACAGCTTTAAATAGTAATAATTTAAATCATAATAATATTGGATAGTGTAAATAGAGTAGCAGGCTTTAATAAATATATTAAATGTTTTTTTTGGATGAAAATATATATATTAAATGTTAGGCATACATATATTTTTTCATTAGTTTTTTTTGGTAAACATATTTTTTCATTAGTTAAAATAATGGTAGATATCATTTGAATAGATTTTGAAGGAAGTTGAATAGAAAAGCAACTGGCTAAGATTCGATCCACAACTGGCAACAAACTTCAAATCAATAATTCAAATATTTGGGATTCCCAATGCAATCCTACATTTACTTCAAATCAACAATTCAAATATTAGGGATTCCCAATGTAATCCTACATATACTTTAAATCAACAATTCAAATATTTGGGATTCACGATGTAATCCTACATTAACTTCAAATCAACAATTCAAATATTTGGGATTCCCAATGTAATCATACATATACTCCCTCCGTCCCACGAAGTTTGACCCCTATTCCTTTTTGGGGTGTCCCACGAAGTTTGATCCCTTTCTCTTTTTAGAAAAATTAAATTAATATAAGTTTGATTAGAAACTTAATTATTGTCAAATCACATTAAAAATACTTACTTTTACTATTCTGCACAAATTCCAATGCATTTTTACTTTCCTACACAAAGTCCCCTATATTTCTTTAATTCTTAATATTACAAAATTGATACAAATAAAAATTGTATAAAATATATATTCTAAAACTACACGATTAGACGATTCTAACAAGACCACACTTGAATATTTTTTTCTAATTACATCATTACGATAATATTAAGTCAAAGTTAAACAATAAACAGTATCAAAATTCATTAGAATCTTAAACACAAATACTCACACCACTTTCATTACTAAACTCCACTACCTAAATTACCGTGCCCAAAAGAAAGGGTTCAATCTTCGCGGGACGGAGGGAGTACTTTAAATCAGCAATTCAAATATTTGGGATTTCCAATGTAATGTACATTTACTTCAAATCAACCTGTGACTTTATCAAAAGGAGAGCTGACAATAAGTTCACTTAACAATATTATTTTAAGAAATCAAATATTTCTAGAATCAAACATATCAAATGGATAATTCTTTTAACAATCAAGATATTAGTATATACGAAAGTGAAGAATGTTAATAAAGCCATAAAATGTAAGAAATCTCTCTCATTTTTTTGAGAAAGGAGGACTTTATTGCACTGCCAAACTCATTACATCAATGCACAGATACGGAGAACCAAAGCATAACATCCTCCACTACGATATTAACAACAGACAGCTCAATGATTTAGACACAGCAGAAAGCGCATGCTCCCAACAGCTAAAAAAATCTTCTGGTGCAAGTAAGCATCCTTGATTCCGAATTGCACACAGCTTTCCTCCTGCATAGATGCACACAGCTTTTCTCCTGCACACACAGCTTCTCTCATTAATCATTCAACAAACAATCAAATAAATAATCCATGAAAAGGGCCAGTTCATTTAATTTATTTCAATATATAGCAGCTCACTCACAATCAAAAATTCCTAGATGAATAAGAAAGTTGGAACCAGTTCGATGCTTCAAACATTAAAAGAGAGAAGCGGCCAGCTTTTCCAATTTTACAGGCATCAAAGGCACGTCCCCCTATTCTAAACAGACATGCAAGTTGATTCTGAAAAAACAACAACATTGCACTTTCTAGGTGACTATACAACCACATCCCACTTTTGTTCAAACATCAAACTATTCATTCCCATGGTGAAAACATGATCCCTGTATGAATATTTTCTGGATCATTGCGTTCATTCTCGGCAAATTGATGAGTGTAATAAGAGAATCACTGCATTTTTGAGAGCAGGATCCTCATACACCAATTATAAAAAATAAAAATATATTTAAAAAGGAATTGTACACTAAACAACAAAAAACCATACAACTTCTACTTCAAAATGTCTACAATAATGTATTAACACTTAGATCAAAGAACAAATAACAATACCACGATGGGGTTGACAGGTCGAAATACTTCAGCACATAACTGAGAAGAAAGTGGGAAGGTTAGTGCAGAAAGGTGAGATCATTACCAACAAATGCGAAAGTATATCGATATGGAAAAATTCTTCTCACAAATGACCAATATCCTTCATATGTATTAGAAGATCTGGTCTCAACTGATGGATTAGTTTGATAGTCTGATTATCCTCCTCTATGATCCGATGTGTTTGGATTATGTGAAACCACAATCAAAGCTTGCCTACTCTAGAGACCCAATTCCGAAAAGGTTCTGCCCAAATCTGCACATAAGATCCAGGCCACACACAAGTGAATGATCAAATGCGCACATCGATGCAGTAAACATAACTCAATATAATCATGGAGTGGGAATAAAGTTCATACGCAACTGAAATTATTCAACACTTCCAACCTAACTCTACTAATGAAAAATTATAGTTCAATACTTAAAATCCAACAACCAAATCATCCAGTGGACATTAAGGGGAAACAAAAAGGAATCCAAAATATTAGGCACAATACTATCTTAATTGAAAATGTATAACATCATTAACAAACTCTACTTGCCTGCGGGAATTTTGTTGGATCTGCCCAAAATCTTCACTTGCAATCACTGCATAGGGAGAAAGAAACATGTATTGACTCCTTCATAGGACAATATATAGTTGCAAGAATAGTGACCTATTTCATCATACCAGGATTCTGCGACTTCTAATTATTAGTGCCTTTCATTGTCCTAGCTTCTTTGTTTAAATGAACGTCATGCCAGAATTGTTAGGGAAAATAAGAAATCAAATGCAGCAAAGAAAGAGAGAGAGAGAGAGAGAGAGAGAGAGAGAGAGCCATCTGGTTTACCTTGAACTGGCCGTTGTAGAGGGTGTCGGTCCAGTTAGTCAAGAGATTCATAACAAAAACACTCTTCTGCTTCAAACCCTAGAACCACAAAAATAATAACAAAAACTCAGGCAAAAGGGTAGAGACAATACCTAAAAAATTAAAGAAAGAAACATATCGAGCGCATAAAACCGTCTACAAATAAAATAAGAAATAAATTACCTCTTCCAATCTCTTCTCAGAAATAGCCTAAAAGACTGCAAAATCGTTAGCAAGGAGGTGGAAAAGGAGAGACCTGCGGCTAGAGGAGACAGCGGCGGCGGAGGGGCAGTATCTTACGGGGAAAATCAATCGAAGGGGATGGGAGAAGATGGCGCTCTCTTGGTCGAAGGAGAACAACAGCTTCTTTCTGAAGAATCGTGAGGGATTTCAATCTCTTTCCTGGCATGGGAGCATATATTTATACTAGGGAGGATAATTTCCATGTCATTGTTCATTTTTTTTATGTTGAAAGTGGATGTTTTAGTGGGTGAAAGAGAAAGTAATAAAAAATTGTTTGGGTGGGGAAAATTGTAGAGGCGGGAAACTATGTGTTGTAGAATGTTATTACTTTTAATGTGATAAAAGATTTAACCATGATCTTCCCACCCCCAACCCAACCGCCACATCATCATTAATTTTTTTTAAAAAAAAATGGTGAGAGGTCTCTCCCCTTGGGTCGACCAAAACTAAAATGAGACCCTTTGGTCTCCATCACATTGGCCAATGGGATTGAGCCATTTGTCTCAATCTCATTGGTCAACTAAAATTTAAAACACTAAATTTAAAATCATTGTATTTTTATATTTTAAAATAAAAATAAATAAAAAAATATACCAAAATTTATAATTTTTCATTCTCTACAAATAGAGACCACTTTTCCTATACTTTTTTTAAATACATAATATCTCAATTTTGATATATTTAACCCATTTTAAAATTTATATAAATAAAAATAAATAAAGAATATACTAAAATTTTAGATTTTTAATTCTTTATAAATAATATAAAATATTTTATATTTTTAATACATTAATTTTTTTATATTTCAACATAATGTAAAATTAAAAAGATAAAAATAATTATATATAATATTGTGGTTGGATGGTTGGGTGGTTATTGATAAAGTATGTAAAATTGAAGTGGTTGGGTTGGGATGTATATTGATGAGTTGGAAGAGAGAGAAATTAATAAAATAATGAGATGATTGGATGGTTGGGTGGTTGGGGTGGTGATAATGGTAGTCTTAGGGCTGCTGCTTCTCGATCTGCCTAATTTTTGCCTCATTCCATTTGGGCTTTGGAGAGGAAATCACCGCCGCGCATCGTCGCCTCACTGCAAATCAACACCGGAGAAGAAGAGACAAAGGTGTGTATGTGTATTACGGCTTTTTCCTCTCGATCTGCCTAATTTTTGGCTCATTCGATTTGGGCTTTCGACAGGAAATCACGTCGTCGCCTCACTGGAAATCAACACCGGAGAAGAAGAGCCGAAGGTATAGTTTTAATTCCATTGCGTTCATTGTCCCCCCTATCCCGTTGCTTGTTATGATCGGATGGAATTTGGATCGGCCAAGGGGTCTTGCCGGGGGTTACATTGGGCCGGCGTCGGGAGGAGGAGGAGCCGGCGACCCCTGCCGGGGCGTGGTGGGGCCGAGATCGCGCCGCAGGGTGGCATCGGGGAGCAGCAACGCTGCTGCTGCGGTGGTCGCCGGCAATGGGCTCCCCTCCTACGAGGGTGATGGTGGCTGAGGCGGTGTTCAGTGGCGGTGGTGATAGTCGTTCCGTTGCTTCATTGTTGCTTCTCTTGGCTTACATTAATTTAGTTTTCTCTTGGCTTACATTAATTTTTGCCAAAGTTGAATATTATCTCAAATTTATTGTTTTTACAGTGAATCTCCAAATATTTAGTATGTGCAGCTGTTTAGTATATAATTTGACATAATATAGTGCAAATAAAGAGTACAACAACAAAAACTGAAATGACACTTCATATGTAAATAATTGAAATGCCGATTTGAGATGTAATAATTGTTGTTGAAGTTTAAGGGGTGAATGTCAGTGTGATTATCAAGTGGGACATTCCCCTGAACCTTGCTTATGTGGAGCTTATTTTAGTGTTCCAATGGTTGTGCCTGTAATTACTATACAATCTATTCTTAATTGAAATAGCAAAGCTATTGTCTTGTGCTTTGCATATGTGTTCTTCAGTTGTTTTAATTATCAATTATCGATTTAGTATATGCAACTGAAAATTTGACTTGGTATAGTGCCATTTGCATTCACTGGAAAAGTGCTATTTAGTATATAATTAATTATTTGATCTTCTGCAGCCTTGTCTCGGTTGCTACCTCCTGTTGGAAAAGCTCTCCACATTGTTGGTAACACAATAAAAGATTGATTTTATAATCTACTTTGTTTAAAAAAATCTTACTGGCGATTCTATAATCTGTTGCAGCCTTGTCTGGGTTGCTACCTCCCGTTGGAAAAGCACTCCACATTGTTGGTAAGACAAAAAAAGATTGATTCTATAATCTACTATTTTTAAAAAAAAGCTCTCCACGTTGTTGGTTCTTTCTGGTTTAAAAATTCTTACTTTTCTGCTGTTGTTTGTATGGCGATGGTATCAGTTTACAAATGGTATTTTTATCTTACCTTGGTAATAAGGATTTGTTTATGATGCTGCTTCCCAGGATCAAAGCCTAAATGGAAACATAGCCTCATCTTTTCAGTTGTACATGTTACTGGTTACTACAAATTCGTTATATATTCATGCTTTCCTTATGGTTTCTATTTCTTCTTTCTCACAGTTGTTGAGGCCTCTCACATTGTCGATTGGAACTTTGCTGCACAACGTTCATTACGATGCCTTCTAACCAAGTATGTAATTAGCTTCTATAAATTAACTATGCATTTATTCTAACCTCTGCTTTGCAATAATTCATGTCATGTATTACTATTCGTAATTTCTCACCGTTTCTTCCAACTTCTAAATACTTACGTCAATTCATCAATATAGCTAGCATAAAATAACTGAAATTTCATTCATCAATAGACCTAACATAACATAACTGAAACTTGATCGATACAGCCGCGTCGTTCTGCACGTCATCGGCTGCTCCTTCAAGATGCACACCCACAAACTCGTTTTCGTCACAAAAGAGATAATATCCCCACTTCTCCATGGATCTCCCCAACTCCTACTGTTTGTACTCACTGTGGGGCATTGCTTTTCGATCATGAGTTTCCAACGTTCTGTTGTGGTGGGGGTTCTTTTACATTGCCAGATTTAGAAGTTCCGCCTGAATTAAGTGATTTATTCTTGGGCTCCGATGAACAATCTGAACATTTTGCCACATACATTCGTTCATATAATAACTCCTTCGCATTTTCTACGCTTGGTGTTAAATATGATGTTTCTCTATGCGAAAATGAGCAAAACTTGTACATATTTCGTGTTAACGGCACCATGCACCACTTTATTAATCCTTTACAACCAAGTACGACAACATATCACCATTTGCAATTATACTACCATGACCCTGCAACTGAGCTTGAAGCTCGGTTAAAGACTTATGATAAATTAAATGAAAAGATAGTATCATTGCTTATTAATCTTTCCAACCATAATCCATATGCTAGGTTTTTTAGACAATTATACCAAATGCCTTCAATTCATGAGTACAAAATATTCTTGCGAACACACTATCATCTTGACCAACGAGTCTATAATCATCCAACTGTTGATGGCATCTCAATTATTTGGCAAGACGGTCAATCCCAAACTCCTGATTTGCACCGAGATATTCAAATCTATCCTATTGAAGATAAAGTGAAAAAAATCTCATATTTTAGTTTTGCATATGACCCAATGCAATATCCTCTATTGCACCCTTATGGTCAACCAGGGTGGAATGTAGGGATTTTCAAAGAAAGGTCTCATCGTTCTTCTGTGCAATTTACCGCACAGAACTTGGTTGATTCAATGAATTCTGAGCAAGATGGCGACGACACATCTCCACGTATGAATTTCTCATTCTAACAAATACACGTATATCTAATATGTATATGTTGATCATATCATTTATATTTTTATTATTATTTTCCGTATTATTGCAGCAAGGAAACAAAGACGAGTTGACAAGCTTCAAGTTTCAGTTCGAGAATATTATGCATTTCGATTACAAATCCGCCCTTCCAATCCTTCCATTCTTTTGCGTTCAGGTCGTTTGTTACAACAATATATTGTTGATCAATACATTAAGATTGAAACTCAACGCCTTGACTTTTTTCGTTCTGAACAAGCACAAAAGAATCAGCGCTATGAGACTTTACAAGGTCTTGTTGATGCTTACCATGTTCAAGGCATATAAAATTTAGCCTCGGTTGGCAAACCAACTATTCTTCCATCATCTTTTATTGGCGGTCCACGAGATATGCATAGACGATATATGGATGCCATGGCTCTTGTACAAACATATGGAAAACCTGACTTTTTTATTACAATGACTTGTAACCCACAATGGCCTGACATTCAGGGATATTTGTCATCGAATGAGTTAAACATTAATAGACTAGATATAGTATCTAGAATTTTCCGCGTTAAACTAGAAGAGTTGAAACAAGAGATATTCAAAGAACATTTGTTAGGTCAAGTACAAGCGTACTCATATGTAGTTGAGTTCCAAAAAAGAGGTTTACCGCATATTCATATGCTGCTCATCATGTGTCCAGATGCAAAATTGACATGTCCTTCACAATATGATTCTATTGTCTGTGCAGAACTGCCTGACCAAGCAACCAACCCATATTTGTACGATCTTGTTTGTAAACACATGCTTCATGGGCCATGTGGTGAAATGAATCCAAACAACGTTTGTATGAAAGATCGTAAATGTAAGAATCATTATCCAAAGGACTTTAACAATACGACGAACCATGCACCGAATGGATATCCTATGTATCGTAGGCGTAACAATGGCTCTGTAGCATATGTTCGTGGTAAACTTTTGGATAATCGTTGGGTTGTGCCATACAATCCATACTTATTGGCTAAATTTGATTGTCATATAAATGTTGAGGTTTGCTCCACCATCAAGCTTGTTAAGTATCTATACAAATATGTATATAAAGGTCATGATCGAGTTGCTTTCTCAGTAGGCCATCCTGACTCTCCAAACCATATCGATGAGATCAAAGCCTTCCAAACAGCCCGGTGGGTCGCACCGCCTGAGGCATGTTGTCGTATTTTCAGCTTCGCACTTAATGAAATACACCCATCGGTCCTTCGTCTTCAATTACACTTACCGAATTACCAATACACAAGTTTCATGGCCACAGATTCTATAAAAAATATTTTAAATGCCGATAAAGCACAACGAACAATGCTTACAGAATTGTTTAAAACGAATGCAACTAACTCAGCAGCAAGACAGGCAAATCTTTTATACAAAGAATTCCCTCAGCATTTTGTATGGCAAAGTGTTTCTCGTATTTGGACACCTCGCAAGCTCCGCGTAATGATTGGTCGTATTGTTACCGCACAACCTTCTGAAAATGAACGATACTACTTGCGTTTGTTGCTCCAACATCGTCGTTGCCCAACTTCTTTTGAAAACTTGAGAACTGTCAACGGTACAATGCACGAAACCTTTCGGGCAGCTTGTGTTGCTCTAGGTTTACTTGAAAGTGATTCAGCCATAATTGACTGCTTACTAGAAGCATCGGAATACCGTTTGCCAAAATCTTTCGCCCAATTGTTTGCAACTGTCTTGGAGTTTTGTAATCCAGCTGAGCCACAACAGCTTTGGTCTCAGTTCTACCAATACTGTACATTTATACATCAAGAATCTAACATAAGTGAAATAATAATAGAGGCTGAAGCATATGCAATTGTTAATCAATTCCTTTCACACACTGGGGTGCGCTGTTTATGAAAACCTTGCATCAACTATCCTGGATGCTAATGTGTTTGAGATTGATGCACAGGGACCTGAGGTACAGTTTTCCATACCTCTCTCTTCAAAATATTTATCATTACAACCAAAACCTCAATTTGAAATTGCTCCTGTTCATAATGTCTTCACAGAATGTCACCTCATATTGCAATGCCCGCAACAAAATCCTGTTAGACAACAAATTTCAACTGTGCATTAAGAAAAAGATGAATACTACAGGGAACTACCAAGGTTATAATTATACACTTACAAGCATGGCAGAACTTGCAGAAGGTATGAGCAACATACATTATATGTCAATAAAGTCTTATGCCAGAATTTAACTAAATGAATAATATAATGTTTTTTCTAACTAAATTTTGCAGAAATTCACCTCACCAGCAGTCCCAAATCACCACCAGCAACCCTACCTTCTCCATCATCTGCAGCCCATTCAGGCCTCACTCCCATTATGGCAACAATGCATCCTTCATCTTCTAGCAACCGCCAGGCCAAAGGAAAAAGTAGTGAACAAATATTTTCCACCATATTCAATTTTCTAACCTTAAAAAATAAATATTAATAAGGCATCATTATTCATATGTGCATTCCAGGTGCTGTATTCAAGAGTCTTACTTCGCTCATGGAAGCAGATGGAATACCAGACAAGCCAAAAGGCATCACCATCAAATCTGAAAAAACTACCCGTGCGAAGAAGACAAAATTGGCAGATAAAGCTAAGGGTGCTAGATAGCAATATGCATGTGAATAGCTAATTCCTCATGTTTCGGAAATTTGACATGGAAACCAACCTTACCATTGAGGATTGGTTTTCATTAATCAAATTTTAGTACTATATTTTGCGTATGAACAACTATCATTTTGTATAAACCTAATATCATATTGCAAGCATAACGCTGCATCTTTTGTATATCTATCTTATTTTGAATTAGCCGAAGCCATAATTACTTTATATGATATGTTGTCTGCTGTTCATCAACTTTGTCATAGTTATGGTGTTGTTCATGTGATTTGAATTGGCTATTTTGTCTGTGGGGCATAGTTAAATCCAATAACCATGCAATTAATTGTTGTTCTTTATTTCCTATTTCTTTTGTGAACACAGACATAGTATTCATTATTGCAATTGATTACAGCTATGTGTTGCTGTGACCATGCAAAAACCATGTAACAATTCAATAACCATGTAATTAATTGTTGTTCTCATATGTACATAGCGATTATTATCAAAATAACATTACAACAAATATCATCACAAATAATATCAACGAGAAATATTTAAAACTATATTATATGATTAACTACAATACATCCACTTGAATAATCAACTAATTGCTTCTAACCCCATACGAATTTGAAACAATATCTACACACATCTCCAATAACTATATTATTCCGTTCGAAAAAATGACCCAGGCCTCGTGACATTTTTAATGCTCCCAACTGAACTTTGCATAGAACACCACCTTCTCCACAACGAAGCCAAGTGCTTCTTCAAAATTGCAAACCTAAATTTTCCCATACATTCTTTGGAATAAACTGCAACAATATTCAGACATACAATTAGTACCTGCAACAATATTCAAACATCATTTTATTCAGTGAAAAAACTATTTACTTATCTAACAATATAATAATCAATACCAAACTACGGAGGTGTAACTGTTTGTAGCTGATTCTTTAACTTTTACTTTCTTCCTATGTTTCTTGTTGGCTTCCTAGAACTACGGAGATGTGTTTGGAATGAACATCTATTTTTCCATAAAATTCAAAATTTTTGAAAGTTTAAATTGTTCAGAATAACTGTTCCGAAAAGTACTCAATTTATCCTGGTAAGCATTGCCTTACGTCTATTCCGTATTAACAATTATGCAATTTTACATATTCCAGTTCTCTTTCGATGAAAAGACCCACTCAAACTATTCAATTTGCTTGCTATCTCATAACATCATCCTTTTTAGTATTCATTCCAGACGCGGGGCATCGCCCGCACCACACGAGCACTAGTATATATATATATATATATATATATATATATATATATATAGTTTGAAAGTAGATGATAGACCCATCTCAAACTATGATAATGAGGCCCTGAGCTCTAACTTAATTTAGGCCACCACCACATAACAATGAATTTAATATTCAATTGATAAACCACCAAAGGAAAAACATGCAACAAAAACATGACACATGTGTTCTAACAATGTGGTTTTGCACCATTTTCTGGTTTTATTATATGGCATGTATTGAAACAAGTATATGATCAACTTTGGATTGAAATAATGCTCATGTTTTTATGTGTTCCATTGGCCCCCCGATAATAGATATGCTGGAGTACTCGATTTCGATTCTGCTGAGTGAGATTGATTTTTCCAACTTGGGATAATACAGTAGTTTCTTATTTATGTGTTTGTAAGGAGTTACTCAGTTATGAGTTGAGTAGATTCTTGTAGCAGCATAGTATTTTTTTTTTTTTTTTTCAGGAAACTTGTGCATTGTACTATATACATGTCAGTATTAGTCCTCTACACAAAAACCTACAAAGGATGGTGTGCAGAAGCAGACTCATCACAAAGGAAGGAGCACTTTTTTAATGTGTGTATGAGGAAAGCAATATGAATATTGTGTTTGATGTGAATTTCCCGTGTCTGAAATAATGTGATCTCTTGTGTTAAATAACCCTGCGATAGGGGATGAGGACTTAGCCCAAGTAGTTAAGTGCCTTCACTTCCAACTGAAGGTTGGAGGTTCGATTCCCCACCTGTCCCATTATCCCTCATTTTTATTCCATTTGTAATTTGTGTGGCATGTGCTCCCACCACCCCTTTCCCATGCCTTTAGTGGCTCCTCCCAAAAAAAATAAAAAAATAACCCTGTGATAACTTCAACGTATTTCTATATATCCTATAAATGTGGAGTATTATATTGCTGGCTCTGTTTTAGAGCCCGTTTGGATTGGCTTATACTCTTATGCTTTTGGCTTTTGCTTTTAACACTTTTAATTTTTGAAGCTGGCCAGGGAGTGCTTTTATGAAAAATATAAGCCAAAAGCACCTAGTGATGTGTGCAGAATCATAAATGCCCCTACTAATTCAATCCGGTTACGGTACAACCCCTTGAATTATATGCACGTGCATACATCACATATAACATTTCTCCTATCACATAGAATATCCCTCACATCACATATTCATCCATCACTGAAAAATCTCTCCCATCACACTCTCACAAAATATTCTCCATCATATGAAACATCTCTCCCATCACATGAAACATATATCCCATCACATATAAAAAGTATGTATGTGCAAGTGTATGCACCAAATCCACACCCCTACTAATTTATTTAAATTACACTATAAATATATACTATCACATATACTTCTAAGTGCTTCGCAAAAAATATACTTCTAAGTAGCATATCTTATTTGGTAATTTACATATTTCAAAAACACTTTTCACTCTTACACATCCAAACAAACTTTTTAAAAAAAGTTGCTTTTCAAAAATTATATCCAAACACAAAAATTACATATTTCTGCTTTTGACTTCTACTTCTACTTTTGCTTTTGCTTCTACTTTTTTAAAAAATCAATCCAAACGAGTCCTTAATATTGATGTCATGTCATTTAACGTTTAAATTATGTGTAAAAGATGTGTTGAATACTACTATAAACTAGTAAGTACTATTAATTAATTTAATTATTTTTATAAAGATAAAGGCTGAATATAAGTTAGTATTACGGTAACGATTTTCCATCTTTAATTAATTTGTAGTTGGTTATTTTTTGCCTGCGTCACCCTTTTAGAAAAAAGAAGAGATATCATGAGATGGTGTATTGGTATTGGTTGTTCCCAAGCATCATAATTCATGAATACCTGTAGCCTTAGAAGTTAGAACGATGCAAATCGTTGTATGCATATTTCATATGGGCTGTGGAATTTGTCGTTTCTATGACATTTTAGATGGGGTTGGTTATTTGAGATTTGTGTTAAGTGATGATACAAATTTAAACGTTTATTTATTAATATAATACGATGAGTTTCAGATTAACTACTTAATATTGGGGATGAAGACTTATCATAGTAGTCAAGTCCCCCAACTCCCAACTTATCGGTTGGGGGTTCGATTTCTCACTCGGTCCTTATCTATCCCTTTTATCTCATTATAATTTGTGTGACATGATTTCCTACCACCCTTTCCTAATCTATATAGACTGTTTAAAAAAAAACTACTTAATATTAATAGTAATAATTAATAAATAACATGGAAATAGAAATGCTAAACCACACACTACAAGAATTTCGCGGGTAGGTGACGAAAGGATTTCGTCGCCTTGTTCGTCGCCTAGCGTCTTTGTGTGCTAGGCGACGAACAAGGCGATGAAATCCGCCAGGCGACGAGGTTTTAGCGACGACTTCAATAAAATTTCATCGCCAAATTCGTCGCCTTGCCGCGAATTTCTTGTAGTGCGATCTTGAGCCTCAAATACAGTTAGGAAATGCAGGTGTCTGATAAATATTTTTTTGCTATAAAAATAATTATTTTGTTCCAAAATAACTGGTTTGACTGATACAAAACTAATTTTTTTTTTTTTTGCTGAACAGCCTATACAGGCTAGGAAAGTGGTGGGAGCCCATAAAACACAATTACAAAGGGAAAAAGGGAGGGATAGGGGCCGGGTGAGAATCGAATCATCAACCTAAAGGTTGATCGAGAGCCAGGGGCTTAACCACTTGAGCTAAGTTCCAATCCTCATACAAAACTAATTTTGAACAACTAGTTTCTTTTTTTTTTCCCCTAATATTTTGAAACAATTGTTTAGCTAGGAGTATAAAATAGTAGGATTTCATTTATCAAACATTTTTTTATATTAATAAATACGTAATCAAAAGAATTGGTCAAAATAAATTTATTATGTTTTTTTTACACATTGACATATATATGTCGACAAATGTATGTGAGATCCGAAGTCACACAAGATTACAAATGGGGATAAAGGGGTGGGATAGGAGGACGTGTGGAATCGAACCCCCAACCCATTGGAAGGTGGCAGAGAACATGACCACTTGAGTCCAGTCCCATTCCCAATTAAGAGAGTGTTTATTTGTGCATTTTGGAACTGATCATCTGATTATTGCGTTTGCAAAATGCAAATAATTAATTAATCATGTTTGTGTACTAACTTCGAATAATCTATTATTTGAGTTTTGAGTTAATGAAAATGCTATTTTCTTGCCGCTACATTTTGGTGCCACAAGAAAATTGCGTTTAGCAAAAAATAAATTTTACCATATTGTTGCCTTTTGAGGTAATAAAAAATGCAAATCCAAACGCTTTTTAATGATTATCTCATTATTATGATTTGAAACAGCATAAACTCATCCAAACACATTAATTTTTTACCGCACGATTCGTTACAGCAATTATGTGATTATCCATTTTCTAAATGCTGCAGCACTTTTTAAAACGCACATCTAAACACCCTCTAAATTTATCCTGTTATCAACAGCTAATTAAGGTAGATTGTGACACGTGTAGGAAGGACATTGTCGCGGTTGTTAGTTTGTTAGAGATCCTGAATATATTGTGATTTTGTTGAATGGAGTAGTGGCCAGAGGTTCTTTCGTTTTTTTTTTACTGGTTCATGTTTTTATATTCGATTTTCATCAAATCAGTATATCTCTTACTCTCGACAATAATCATGTACTCCAACAACCCATCCAATATCTCTCGACTGTCCTTTGTTCCAGGCGAAATCCATGAAGATATCTTGCGGTGGCTCCCCGTAAAATCCCTCTTGAAATTCCGGTGCGTTTCCAAATCCTGGCGTACCTTAATCGACAGCGAGCGCTTCGTCAAAATCCACCTGGAGACTTCGAAGAGGCATCCAACATTTGCGCACCACAGGGTCATAATCAGCAACGACGGCCTCCCACCAGAGAAACCTATCCTCAGTCATTGTTCTTTGGGCCGTTTGGTGAGCGAACCTTCTATTCAATTTTTTTTGGATGATCCTGTGCCCGATTCGGCTTCCTCGATTTACATGGTGGGTTCCTGTAATGGTCTGATTTGTATTCTGGTTGATAGAAAATACTTTTATCTGTGGAATCCTAGTTTAAGAATTTCCAAAAAATTGTCCTTTTTCGATGATCATTTGAAGGATGGTAGAGTTATAAAATTCGGATTTGGGTACCTAGAATCGGCCCAGGATTACAAAATTTATGGGGCTCTAACTGGTATTTTGTCTGCTCGTACATCTAAGTCCGCAAGGAAAATCTATAGTTTAAAGTCCGATTCTTGGAGCACAGCTAAGGAGAGTACATTTAATTTTGAAATACATGGTGGAGGGTTGGGTATGTTTGTGAATGGGAGGCTTCACTGGACTGGCCAGTTGTGTTCCAACCCGAAAAACTTTATCTTTTCTTATGACTTGATGACTGAGGAGCATGAAATGGTGCAGCTGCCTAGTGAAGCTAGTGATCTAGAAGATGATTACTGCCATCTGATGTTGGGCGATTTTTCTGGATGCCTTTGTATGGTGCAATTCCATCCAGATGAACAGGTGGATGTTTGGGTTATGAAGCAGTATGGTGTGAAGGAGTCTTGGATTAAAATGATGACTGTTCCTAATCCTTACCATACTATAAATTTATCGTTCAAATTTTTCATGAATCAAAATAGAGAAATCTTGATTAATTTTCAAGATGATTTAGCAATAGTTAGGTTAGAAGATTCTACGCTTTGGTATGCTCCTCGAAGGTTTGGTGTTTGTTCGGCTCTTGAACAGGTAGTCTACGTGGAAAGTTTAGTATCATTCGTCCAAAGAGATGGAAAAGAGAGGCAAGAGTAGATAATGTTAATGGAGAAATTCTCAAAATACATGTGCTACTTGTTCATTTCTTTTTATGCTGGTGAAACAATTTTTTTTTTTTTTAATCAAGCTTGGATTGAAATGTGGAGTTTTTATGTGTTTCATGGGCCCCTCATAATATTGATAGTACTCATCTTCAAAAAGGAATATTTAATTTGTAGTACTCGCTTTAATTTCTAATGATTTCTTATTGATGCAAGAAGCTCCTGTATTTAATTTGTGCTACTTGGGGTTGTGGCTTCATTTATGGATTCTAACATATGACGAGCTAAATTGCAAAGAAGACACAAAATACAATAAAGTATCAAAGCAGGAAATCATCATCAACGAATGTAGCAGACAAATTAAAATACTCTGAAGCGATCCAGTAGTATAAAGTCAGGAAAGACTAATTTAACTCTCGATAAATCTGATCCCTCGAGCAATTTATTACATGAGGCTTAACCTTGACCTGAGCAGGCAGGCAATACCAGTCTTTAATTTCACTGATGATCTCAAACAGTGGCGAAACTAGACTTTGAAAGAAGGGAGGGCCGAACAGAGAGTGATGGAATCAAAACTTTATATTGGAGCTATTAAAATAAATATATTTGTTCCGGTTTGAATCAATTTGATTTGGTCGACTTGAGTTCAGATAGTATTCCGAGTGTATTTTAACAATTTTTTTGGTAACACAACCTAAAAAGCCAGCAAAGAAGAAAAAAGAAAGAAAAAAAACTAACTACAAACTACAAAAAAATAGTTATCTCCTCAAATACTCAGTACCCGCCGCATCACACTCCAAAAGACCCTCAATCTCATATTCGTAATTAAGTTGCATAAATTCTTAATAATTCAAAATAACACGTAATTTTACTAGATATATTTGTTAAATATTTTTATAAGAATATTATGAGTTCATAAGACGAGTATGTGCTATTGAATTAAATTTTTCATTCCAACAAGTTAGTTTCGATCTTGAGCTCAACTTGCTTGTTTAAGTTTAGTGAATCAAGCCAAGTTTAATTTTGTATATTCAGTGAGCCGAGCTTTAGTAGTATTTATAAATAAAAAGTAAAAGGAATAGGAGTTTCATTCAATGACCTAGTCCATTTTTAAAATTTTAAACAAAACTAGAATGGAATGCTATGAATCCCTATCATTTAGCATATTTAATTAGTAAAGCAAATTTTAAAATATACTATATTAAGAGGAAGGGAGACAATGAAAAATTGAAGCAGATGATGCACTAAAAGGAACCAACAGCACCCTATATATGTAAGCTTAATTTGTCAATCATGGAGGGGCCCGCGCCCTTCCTCCTCTCAACCTCCTTTCGCCCCTGATCTCAAAGTCAAAAGGCATGATTTTCCATTCAGAGCTCTTCTCTGTACGTAATTGCCAATGAAGCTTCCTATTCACATTGGGAATTAATTTGGAGTGGTTGGATTCCACGCACAATGTGACATAAAATGGTCCGATTGAAGTTGTCAATAAGCTATAAGGGATTATCATCAAATGCAATGAAGATGATTGATGATGAGCTGTAGAAGAAGTAGAACGATAGAACTGCGTGCTCCAGTGTTCCAAAAGAGGGAAATATAATGCATGGGCTCAAATCCATAATTACGGGCTAATCGTTTTCATACTCCCTCCATATGAAGTGTCTCATAGTATTTTTTAGATGGATGGAGTTGATTATAGTTAATATGAGGGCAAGTTAGTGTTTGAGATTTATCTGATGTAATAATGGTATAAATTTAAAATTTCAAATATTTCGTTAATATAATGTAACATACCATGCAAATGGAATTGCTAAAGCACCGATCTTTGAGTTTCGAATACACTTGGGAAATATTTGGTTCACCAAAAACCTTGCCAGGTATATCATGCATTAGTTTTTTTTTAGAAGCCGAAGCCAGAAAACAAGTAGAAAAAAAGAAAACAAAAAAACAGAAAGCAATAAAATTTAACAAAACAAGGAGTCAACTAGAATCTGGGGAAGCACACGCCGGACGCA
The DNA here is from genome assembly GCA_030278955.1 of Hygrophila difformis. NCBI lineage: Eukaryota > Viridiplantae > Streptophyta > Magnoliopsida > Lamiales > Acanthaceae > Hygrophila > Hygrophila difformis. Next base: position 36,682,864 of record JAOANR010000015.1, read on the forward strand.
TCCACCGCCAGGTCCCCACGCACAAAATCTGGAGGAAAGGCCCATGTCGTGAAGAAATCTTCAATGGACGCCCCGTGTTTAGCTAGTCTGTCCGCCACTCTATTGCCTTCCCGCAACACATGGTGCACAACACATTCCACAAAGGTTCCACGCAGGTCCTTAATTCGGCCAAGAATAGCAGCAAAAGGATGAGATATCCACTCCATCTAACAACTCCAGCGCAGCCTTGGAGTCTGTATACACACAGATTCGTGTAATCCCCATTTGCGCCACAAACTTCAAACCAGCTGCAAGTGCAGAAAGCTCAGCATACATGTTTGACTGAACACCAAGAAATCCACACCCGCCCCCAAGCCAATGCCCAGTTCCATCCCTTACCACGAAACCGAAACCTGCCGGCCCCGGGTTCCCAATTGCACTCCCATCCACATGTAAGATAGAGCCAACACCACCCTGCATGTTCCAAGAGACCAATCTCAGCTGTCTACTGGAATGTCGAGAGTTGGCTCCTGCCAATTCAATCTCCGCCGCCCGGCTCACAATATCACGGTGAATTTTCCAAACAGATTGCGCCACGCCCCGAAACAGACGTGCGTTCCTCTCCAACCAGATGGCCCAAGTAGCAGCCAAGAACACAGCTCCATAGGTTCTATACAGGCCCAACAGAAACGATCTAATCTGCACCCGTGGGATAGAGTAACAATCTGGGGGAATATAGATGTGTAGGGAGATCCAAACCTGTCGAGCCCATCCACAATAAAACAACCAATGGCACCAACTCTCATCATCCACTCCACACAGGACACAAAGAGGGGAGGAAGCAAGACCTCTCCGGAACCGGGTATCATTTACAGGTGTCGCATTATGGCTAAGCAGCCATAAGAGAAACGAATATTTTTCTGGAATCTCCACCTTCCACATCCAGCTCCAATCAGTCTCCACCTCAGTCCCAACCAAAAAATGATAGGCAGATCGAACTGTGTAGACACCGGTACTGGTATGCTTCCAAATCCAAGTATCCGGGACGTCAGGGTGCAACGCCGGGGGCGGGGCGCTACAAATCTGTTGAAGAAGGACTTGTGGGACTGGAGTGTATACGCCCTCCCAACACCAAGCATCGTCTACCACCACATCCTTAAGTTGAAGATCAAGGTCTTGATATGCAACATATGGCATGTGCGGAGCTAAAGGGGTAAACTCCCCCCAATTTGCAAACCATAAAGACATGTGGCCCTGTCCGACCCGCAATGAGTACCCCGTTTGAAGTAAGGGTACTAATTTCCCCAACAGTTTCAAAACCCAAGTCTTCCCTGGAGTAGGCACATTCTGGAAGATATCACAGCCCGGCGCCATTCCATGTATGAGTTGCACCCAGGTTTTACTGGCCGAATGAAGAAAACCCCATAGGATTTTTCCCAACAAAGCCACATTCATTTGCCGGGCTCGTCGTAAACCAAGGCCCCCGGTTGCTTTGGAGGAGGCCTCTTTATCCCATCGAATCAAATGGAGACCCTTCCCTTCATGGTCTTTCCACAAGAACCTGTTAACCCTTTTGTCTATGGCCTTGCACACCGATTCCGGAAACCAGTGCAACTGCATAAAGTAGGTAGGGATAGCAGACATTACCGCACGACATAAGGTAAGCCGACCCGCTTTATTCAGTAACTTGCACGCCCAACCCTCAAGCCTCTTATCCATTTTATCAAGAATAAAGGAGAAGTCTCGGATCCGCTTCCTGCCACATATCATAGGAAATCCCAAATAGGTACCGAAAGTTTCTACCACAGGCATGGAGAGCAAACCCTGGATCCAGCTCTGTTCAGGCTCAGCAATAGCAGGAGCAATAAAAAGTGATGACTTCATAGGGTTGAGTTTCATTCCAGAGGCCTCCCCAAAAGTTTGCAACGCCCCAGAGATAGCCTGAATACTAACATTATAGAGCACAGGATTAGATCATCCGCGAAGAGAAGATGAGACACCCCCAGTCCATTCCTCGACAACCTAATTGGCTTCCAGACACCGTCCTGAACCAAACAAGATATCAACCGTGATAGCTTCTCCATAATTACCAAGAACAAATACGGGGACATCGGGTCGCCCTGCCGCAACCCTTTACCCGGTTTAAATTCCTCCAGAGCAATGCCATTCCATAGAATTGAGTATGAGGGGGATGAAACACAGACCATAATGAACTCAATAATCGACTGTGGCAAATCCAATTCATACAAACAAGCTTCCAGAAAATCCCAGCATACATTATCGTAGGCTTTAGCTATATCAATCTTTAAAATGATACCTCTGACCCGACTCGTAGCACCTGACATATGACTGAGCATCTCCTGCAAGGTTATGGCATTATCAACCGGACCCCGACCCAGTAAAAAAGCACTTTGATGAGGAGAAATTGAGCTCTGGAGCACTGATCTGATCCGATTAACACAAACCTTTGTGCAAATTTTATACAGCACATTGCAAAGAGTAATGGGCCGAAAATCTTTGAAGGAGACCGGAGCAGCGATTTTCGGGATGAGACACACAAAAGCTTTGGCGGCCTCTTCCGGTAAGCAACGAGTCTCAAAAGCCTGCTGCACAAAATTGATAACTGAAGGTCTAAGCTTTTCCCAGAACAGCTTATAGAATTTCCCCGGAAATCCATCCGGCCCCGGAGCGGAGAAGCCATTTATCTGAGAAACAACAATATCAACTTCCTTGTCGGTAACCCCCAACAACAATCTATTCCTATCCTCCACTGAAATCGACTGAAGATGGGGATAGGGAAAGAAACATTCTCACTTTCCAATCTCTGCCGCAAGGGAAGCCGCGGTGGAGCAAAGAGAGATTTATCCCGGTTAGTAATGCTTGTGTTTGTATGTACGGTTGGATTGTGACACATGTATGTAGGTTGGAGATTATCCCGGTCGTTAGCTTGTTAGATTATTTATTTATAATGAGTTTGTTTAGAATGGAGGGTGGCCAGTGCGGTTTTGGGTTCCTTCAGTTTTTTTTAGTGGTTCATCCTTGATCTTCTTCATCAAATCAGTATATTTCTTGTTCTTGATAATAATCATGTCCTCCAAAAACCCATCCATCTTGAAGATATCTTCCAGTGACATCCATCTTGAAATTCCTGCGCGTTTCTAAGTTCGGGCGTACCTTAATCGACAGCGAGCGATTCGTTAAAATACACCTCGAGACTTCATTAGTGCATCCAACATTTGCGCACCATAGAGTCGTCATGAACAACCACCCGTGCAGACCTATCCTCAGGCATTTGTTCTTTGAGAATTTTGGTGAGTGAACCTCCTACTATTTTTACTTTTTTTTTTTTCAATTGGATGATCCTGTGCCCGATTCGGCTTCTTTTATTCAGATTGTACATTCCTGTAATAGTTTGATTTGCATTCTGGTTGATAGAAAGCAGTTTTATTTGTGGAACCCTAGTTCAAGAATTTTCAAGAAATTACATTTTTTGGATGATCAAATGAAGTATGGTGACGTTACAAAATTCGGAATTGAGTAACTAGAGTCGACCCAATTCATTATAGTTTAAAGTCCAATTCTTGGAGCATAGTTAAGTGATAGAAATTAATGCAAAATTCAAGGAAAGGTAGTAGTGTGTAGAATTTTCTATAGAAAAATTTAGATATATTTTATGTATTAAGTATTATTTCTACAATTGTTAGGAATATTTTAGAGACTTTGCTCACCTTATAAATAGAGGGTGATCCCCCTTCCTTCGGTGTGTTGAGTGGTGATGCAGAGTGTTGTTGAGTGATAAGTGGTGAGTGACAACATGTGTGAAACGAGAAAGAGTGCATGGTGTCTTAGTTATAGAAATAATCTTGTAATTGTATTGTGTAGTGATCTCTTGTCTTAAGTCTTTCGGTTATACCTGCGTTTGTTAAGTTCTTGGTGCACTTGTTTTAGTTATATTGTCAGCCTTTTTGCCTAACTAATACATGGTCTGTTATATACCGCTTAAATAATATATGGTTGGCGCTGCCACCTAAGTATTCTTGTGCACTAAGGATTTGTTAAGTTAAAGGCTAACCAACATCAAAGAGTGGGTGTTGTATAAGTGAATTGTGCACTAAGGATTTCTCTATAGTGGTTGTGTTTCAAAGTCCTTCCGACATTAAGCAAGGCAGATTTCAAATTGAAATATATGGAGGACAGTGGGGTAAGGTTTTGAATGGGAGGCTTCATCAGTGGAGTGACAAAATGAAACGAGAAATACATTATCTATCCTTTCTTTCAACTTGGCGAGTAACGAGCATGAAACGATGAAGCTACCTAGTATGGAAGATAATTGCTATCACCGAATGCGAGGGCAATTTTTCTGGGTGCCTCTGTATGTATGTTGTGTTACCATCAAGATCAACCTTCTAATGTTTTGGCTATAAAGGCTAGAGTATGGAGTGAAGGAGTCTTGGATTAAAATGATGACTGTTCGTAATCCTTGGCCTGTTTTGAAAAATATGGATCAAAATAGAGAAATCTTGATTAGTTTTGCATTGCCTTTTGCAATATCTAATGTAGAAGATGGTACACTTCTGCATACTCATTTAATACCGAGTGTTAGAGTGGTTCATGTACGGTTAGTCTTTGTGGAAAGTTTATATATCATTCGTCCAAGGAGGTGAACAAGGGAGCAACAGTAACGATAAAGTCTTAAATAGAAGTATTACATATGTACTATTTGTTCATTTCTTTCATATGCTGGTGAACAATTTGGTTTGGCACAATTATATTGTCTGGTTTTCATGGCATGGACCGTAACAAGTTCATTTCATTGGCCATCAAGCTGCCCAATAATCTTCATAATCTCAAATTAATACTAGTTAATAATAAATCACACAGCTCGGGTGTTGATCACATTGTGAACTACTCCCTTTATCCCATTTAACTTGTCTTGTTTGACTTTTGTACACAATCCAATGCACTTTTCAATTTTTATTATCTCAAAATATGTACAACAAAAAATTATATAAAATATATATTTTAAAACTACACGATTATACGATTCTAACAAGACCCAATTCGACTATTTTTTCTAAATATATATTTGCAATGAAATCGAGTCAAAGTTGAACAATTAACAGTATCAAAAAGTCAAACATGACACGTTAGCTGGGACGGAGGGAGTATTAAGGATGAAGAAGCTAAAGAATACAATATTGTTAACTTTAATCATAGTAGGAGTATTCTTTTATCGGGGAAGTGGTAACATTTTAAGTTTTTAACTATTACTCGTGGGATTACACCAATATTGATTTGATGAAACTTAATATATACATGAATTTAGCTCCTAAGTAAATGCAAGAAAAACGTGGGTAGCCAAATGAGCTTTCATTCTCGATCAATGATCACACTAAACGTTGAAACAAAACTCCATGAAACACCAAACTTGCGCTTTTGTTAGGGTACTGCCGCAGTACGTATTGCGGCGCATCATGAGCATTCGTTTTAATCCAAAGACTATAATTAATTAAGGGTATAATTGTCGAAAAATATTAGTGACAGTCCCTGAGTAGGGTGTTAACGCGATGTATTGATCACACACACAATTGCAGAAATATAAGAACACAATTGTTTGTTGACCCGGTTCGGACCTCCTGTCCTACATCCGGGGGATTCCAATCCAGGCGAAGATTACTCAACAATGAACAAGAACAAACACAAGACTTGAGACCAATCCTGTTAACTCGATCTAGAAGCTGAAACTCTCCCCCTCAACTTCTAATCTCCCTAACTAGAATTACAGAGACAATCTTGTTGTTCCTTCAACCTGTTGACGACCCTGAACAAGAATCCTTTTTAGCTATATCAAGAAGACTCCCTCTCCTTGATTTACAACTCGATCTAAAACGATATACACTGAATTACAACACAATTCTATCAAGAACAAAAACTCTCAAAACATCTCAACATGAAGAACAAGTTTTTGACTCTTGAAGTATATCTTCTAAAACAAGACTTAGTTCACTTGGAAGAATATTGAAGATAAAAATCTAAAATACAAAGACTGACTCAAAGACTATTTACAAACTGAAAAACGTCTTGATCTTTGAGTCCCGGGTGCTGGTGAAGCTTTGATCTTTAAAACCATAACTGCACTGTTGTTAGAGCGTTGCAATGACACCTAAATAGTTCTGCATGAAATGTTAGTGCCAACAATCTCCCCCTCATTTCATGAAGAGGTTGATTCATCACAAACAGGTCTCAAACAATTATGATGAATAGCAATTCAGAATACCAACCTAACAACAATGGTTAAAAGATCAAGTGCTACAAATGTAATTAACATATAAGAATAACACCAGCAAAACAATATCACAAAAATAAGAAGATCGATCAAATAAGTTCATGCAAATCTAGTCCATCAGCAAAATAAACCAATCATCAGCAAGAAAAAAAATACCAAGCATCAGCATCCAAGAGTATCAAAACAGTAACCAACAGAAGTAAAATATTAGTTACAGACCCATTCAAACATAAAATTCAGTTTAGAGTGTACCCCCCTCAAGGTGTTGTCATCATCACCCAAAAACCACAGTCAGTCAGTCAGAACATATTGAGACCATACTCCCCCTTGATGAATCAGATCTCCTCATCATCCTCCTCTCCAGTGGGTGGAGGATCAAATGAGCTAGGAAGAAGCTTCAACATGTTGTTGTTCTGCTTCCGGATGCGGAGACCAGCATTGATGACATTCGAAACCTCTTCATTCTGTCGAAGAATGATGGTCTTAAGATGATTAACCAAGGCTGCGCCAGACAGAGCAGGACCGAGGAGAATGTCATTGTGCAAATTTCGAAGATTAGTGGTAGGAGTGTTCTGCTTGATAGGAATTCTTTCTTCCTTTGGAACTTTAATTCCATTTTCCTTAGGAATCAGGTGATCAAGGCAGGGTAAAGGAGGAGGTCATTCTTCCTAATTGAACCGCGGGTGTAACCTAGCATCTTAGAAAGTACAGAAAGACCAAAATTTGTCATGTTAAGATATTTTTTAATACAGAACATGAGTTTACCCATATGAGATGACACTTGACTGGCATTGGTTGTTGGAAGGATGTTGGAACTACACAGACGAAACAGACAGTTGAACTTGAGAGTAAGTTGTTGAACCCGGAGTTGATTCCGTCCAAAGGCAACACTCTTTGTGTTCGAAATCTCGTAGGCCACTTCAGCATTTGAGTTTGGCAAGTAGCTCGTAACATCATCCAGGTTGCTGTTAAGCTGAACCTTTACCAACGCATTAATCACCTGAGGAAAAATCTCTAGGATTTTGCCTCGCATGTAGATCTTCCCTCCAAATGGTGAGTCAGAATCCATAACATCTGGATGAAGGTTGGCGTAGAATTCGCGAACCAATGCAGGAGAGTAATCCTCGAGTTTCGTAGCCCAGTAGAAAAGCTTGCAGTCCTCTAGGTATTTTGTAAAGCCTGAGTGAACTGCTCCTCTGGTATGAAATCTCGATTATTGAGCTCCTTGGCAAATTTTTGTGCCTCCTTGTCATAGAACTTGAAGTTTAGAGCATCACGAACAGTAATTGGCCCAACTTTCTTCGGTCGTTTCTGTGTTGTCTCAACAGCAGGTTGCTTGTCCTTCCTTTTGTGGGAACGAGTCACAGGGGTACTGGCAACTGGACGGTGTTCCGGAGTAACTTCTCGATCAGGTTCGTCGTCTCTCTGTTGTTCCTCTTCCTCAGCAACAACATCATCATGGTCAAAGAAATCTTCAGTACCTCCTTGAGGATGCTCCGTCGTGGTTCCATCATCCCATTCCATAGGAAATGTTTCCTTTTGAGGTGCTGGAAGAGCAAGTGCAGGGGGTGCAGGGAGAGCAGAAGAATCTCCAATAGGTGGAAGACTCACAAGAGGAGTAGCCTCCGTCACAGTGTTGTCTGCATTTCCACCCGACGCCTCTCCTGTTTCAGATGTTGAAGGAAGTGGAGCATTTCCACTCAATGCTTGAAGAACAGAGGTTACAATTTGGACCGGATCAATAGGTATCTCAGTGTTTGATGGAGCAGATGATTCAGTATTCGGATCAGTTGGGGATTTGGGGGAACTTGAAGAGGCCATTGAAAGTAGAAAAACGAGCTGCACAACTAGGAGAAACAAAGAAGAAGAGGTGCAGAAACAAAATGCAAATGGCGATATTTAAAAAAAATGAGGGGAGAAACGTTTAACCACGTTCGGAGGAGAAGAAACGGCGAAATAATGATGATAGTTTCGAGCGACGTGAATAGCAGAGGTGAAGGGACGGTTACAGTCGTCACAGTGTTATGATGACACTCTGCAGGCGTCAAATCAAAATCCTTCCATATTAAAAAATTTGTCTTTATCCGATTCTCCTCTTTTATTGTTTGGGCCTGAAAAGTTAGTATACAAGAAAAACAAAAACGACCCAAAGCATAACAAAATTTAATTTGTATGGAAACTTAGGCCCAGAATTGTTCTAAGCCTGTCAAACTTATCCCCTTCCATGGGTTTTGTTAGGATGTCAGCACGTTGCTCTGACGACCCTACATGTTGAATATCACAAATGTTATCTTCAACCAAATCCCTAATGAAATGATACCTGATATCAATATGTTTGCTCCTATTGTGAAGCACTGGATTCTTAGAGATGTTTATGGCACTTGTATTGTCACAGAGCACCACAAATTTCTCTTGATGTACTCCATAATCTGCCAAAGTCTGCTTCATCCACATAAGTTGAGAACAGCAACATGTAGCCGTTATATATTCTGCTTCAGCTGTAGATAAAGCAACTATGTTCTGTTTCCTTGAGTACCAACTAACCAAATTGTTACCAAGATAGAAACAACCTCCTGTTGTCGAGCGTCTGTCATCACAACTGCCAGCCCAGTCAGAATCTGTATATCCTATAAGATCTAATGATGATCTTTTAGAATACCAAATCCCAAGTCCAATGGTTCCCTTGATATATCTCATAATTCTCTTAGCTGCTTTAAGATGTGTCACTTTAGGTTGAGCTTGAAATCTGGCACATACTCCTGTGCTGTATAAGATATCTGGTCTGGTTGCTGTTAGGTAGAGAAGACTACCAATCATACTCCTGTAAAGCTTTTGATCAACATCACAACTAGAATCTGCTTTAGAAAGCTTCTCATGAATACCCTGAGGTGTTCTTGCTACTTTGCTATCTTCCAGGTTGAACTTCTTCAGCATATTGGTTGCATACTTCTCCTGAGACAAGAAGATTCCATCTCTTTCTTGTTTAATCTGTAATCCAAGGAAGTAATGTAATTCTCCAAGCATGCTCATCTCAAATTCTGTCTTTATATCATGTATAAATCCATTTCTAAGATCTTCTGAAGTAGATCCAAAAATGATATCATCAACATAGACTTGAACTACAATGATATGCTTATCTGTGTGTTTAATGAAAAGAGTCATATCCACATTTCCTCTGGTATATCCGTGGTTAACCAGGAATTGTGACAGCCTTTCATACCAAGCACGAGGTGCCTGTTTAAGACCATATAGGGCTCCTTTCACTCTATAAGCATAGTCTGGATGTTTATGGTCTTCAAATCCAGCTGGTTGAGCTACATAAATTTCCTCCTTAATTCTCCCGTTCAGAAAAGCAGTCTTGATATCCATTTGGTATAACTTGAAATCTAGATAGCAAGCAACAGATAGCAAAATCCTTACAGCTTCTATTCTGGCCACTGGTGCATAAGTCTCTCCATAGTCCAATCCTTCAGTTTGTGTGTAGCCTTGTGCTACCAATCTGGCTTTATTTCTGACTATGTTTCCATGCTCATCTTTCTTGTTTCTAAAAATCCATTTTGTACCAATGATGTTGATGTTGTCAGGCGGTGGTACTAACTCCCATACAGAGTTTCTTTCAAACTGTAGTAACTCATCCTGCATGGCAGCAATCCAATATTCATCTTTGAAAGCTTCAGATGCATTCTTTGGTTCCATCTTGGATATGAAGCAATTCATTCCAGCGAGTTGCTTGTAATCAATCTTCTTGTTTCTGGTCTGCCTTGGTGCATCCAATTCTCCAATGATATCAGTATTAGAATGATGCTTCAAGGTTCTTGGTCCTTTCCTCTTATCTATAACAGCAGTGTCAAGAGGTTGTTGCTCTTCCTCAGTATCAACCAAAGATTCTGATTCAGCTCCAGTTTCCACATCAGCTTCAAATGATGGCTCATGTGTTTCCTCAGATGGTGGATCAAATACAGGAAAATAATGCAGACCATCTTCATATTCAGATAATCCTTTAGCTAGAGAATCTTCAAATAGAACATTCACAGATTCTATAACTTTCTTACTATCAGTTAGGTAAACTCTGTAAGCTCTAGAGTTATTAGCATAACCCAAAAACAACCCTTTTTCTGATCTGGCATCAAACTTCTTAAGTTGTTCCCTGTCTCTGTAAACATGACAAGGACAACCAAATGTATGAAAATATCTAACATTAGGAAGTTTATCATACCATATTTGATAAGGAGTGAAATTTGTCTTTGGCCTCAAAAGAACTCTGTTTAAAATATGACATGCTGTGTTGACAGCTTCTGCCCAAAAAGTCTTTGGTAGTGTGCTCCCATGAAGCATAGACCTTGCCATTTCCTGTAAGGTCCTGTTCTTCCTTTCTACAATCCCATTTTGTTGGGGAGTCTTTGGGGCAGAGAACTCTTGAGAAATTCCATGTTGCTTACAGAAATCAGTAAACTGTTGATTGTCAAACTCTCTCCCATGATCAGTTCTAATCCTTTTGATCTTTCCTTGTTTTTGATTCATGATCTTCAGGCTTATGGACTCAAAATACTCAAAGGCTTCATCTTTTGATCTGAGAAAACAAACAAAAGTAAATCTAGAAAAATCATCAACTATCACAAGTACATACCTTTTGCCATTAAGGCTTTCAACTTCCAATGGACCCATCAAGTCCATGTGAATGAGTTCAAGGCAGTGATTTGTGGTAATTTCATCAACTCGTTTGTGTTGAGCTTTGGTTTGTTTTCCTTTAGAACAGCCTTCACAAACAATTTGAGAGTTGTTCTGTAGTTTCGGCAACCCTTTGACAGCTCCAGAAATGCTCAATTTGTAGAGAGTTTGATAATTCAAGTGTGCCATTCTCTTGTGCCATAGGCTTGTAAGATCTTCTTTCAAAATCAAACCCCTGTCTACTGTTTCCTTTAAGACATAACAATTGTTAGTAGACCTTTTCCCTGACATGATACACTTGTAGTCTTTAAACATATAACAAGTATTCATATCAAATAGCACTAAGGAATTTTCATCACATAATTGGCTTATGGAAATTAAATTGGTAGTTAAACCATCGACAAAGTAAACCTTAGAGAGATTAGAAAGAACTCCCTTTTCAATTTTACCATAACCAGTGATCTTGCTTTTGGCACCATCTCCATACATCACCTCTCCACAATCTTGTTCTATGAAGTTTTGTAGTATATTTTTGGTTCCAGTCATATGCCTAGAGCATCCAGAATCAAAATACCACAAAGTGTTCTTTTGGTGTGCCTGCAAAGATACAACAACAAGACCAAGTGACTGTTGATTAGAATGTTTAGGTATCCAGGCCTTACGAATCTGGATCTTCTTCTGTAGTTCTAACGTCGGCCAGACAACAGGTCTTCCATTTAAGAGATCTCGAACAATCCTTAAACAAGTGTCTGCTTGATGACCAGGTAGACCACAATATATACAATCCCTTGAGTCTTGAGGTGCAATGTTGACTTGAATTGGCACATTTCTATAGGTAGCAGCATTGCTTGATTGTTCACCAAGATATCCTCCACCAACAAAATTTCTCTTAGTTGATTTGAACTTCTTTGCTTTACCTTTCTTCTTGTATCCTATAATTGAAAGATCACCAGGTCTTTTGCATATAGAAAGAATTGAATCCAATTTATTTTTACCTTTTACCGTTTGAGAGAGTTCATTGCACTTAGCTTGAAGTTGTAGATTTTCTGTGGCCAAACATGATTTTGCATCAGAAAGTTTGGAACATTCAACTTGAAGTTCTTCAACTTTAAGCTTAGCTAGCTTTAATTCCTTCTGAATTTTGATCTTCTCAGCAGATAGATTGTCATAGGAAATTCCGAGGTCAGTCAGTTGAGCTAACAACTTCTTATTTTCACTGAATGCAGTATCATATTCGAACTTTAACTCCTCATATGCATCGGCCAGCTTTGAGTAAATTTGATTGATATCACCTGCACTCACAGAATCATCTTCATCTGAAGAATAATCTATTGAATTTGATATACCTGCTTGGGGGCTGCAATCACGAATAGTCATTGCTACTACATCTTCTGAATCACTCTGTTGTTCATCCGTTTCCTCAACATCGGATTCACCATCACTGAGAGTAACCTGATATGCTTTCCTTTCTTTCCTATTAGCAGTAGGACATTCCTTTTTGAGATGCCCTTTTCCTCCGCACTCATAACATACAATAGAAGAGAATTTATCAAATTTCTCAGGTTCCTTGAGTTTCCTGACATTACTGCCTTTGCCTTCGAACTTCTTAGATCCTTTAAACTGTTGTTTGTTGGATGTTGAAACACCATGTGAACTGGATTTCTGAGGCTTGCCTTTCTGTAACTGTCTTGCTCTCTTTTCTTGAAGAAATTTGGCCATCCTTCTAGTGATCAAGGATAATTCTTCATCCAAATCATCATCTGATTCTTCAACCTTTTCAGCCTTTAGAGCAATACTCTTCGATTTTCCTTTGCTCCTTGATTCCAGATGATTCATTTCATAATTTTGCAAATTGCCAACCAACTCTTCCAAAGTCATGGTGTTGGTCTTCTCACTCTCTTCAAGAACTGAGATCTTTCCAGAATACTTAGAAGAAACCGTACGTAGCATCTTTCGAACCAATTTTTGTTCATCAAAATGCATTCCAAGCTCTATGCATTGATTAACCACATTTTGGCATCTCTCAAAATATGTTGAAATATTTTCATCATCCGTCATTTCCAACCTGTCATATAAAGATTCAACACGATGTTATCTAGTTAGTTTAACATCGGCAGAACCTTCAAACCTGACTTCAAGAAATCTCCACATCTCATAGGCATTTTTACAATTCTTGATCATCCTGTGTTGTGCCTCTTCCATGGCTCCGCTGATCGCGTTCATAGCTGCGTAATTTCCTTGTTTTGATGCTCTTTCCGCTACAGTTAATTCGGCCTTTCTAGCAGGTCGTGTAACTGGTGCAGCAGGTGGTACACCCGTTGTTGTGGCAGCAGTGGTAGTGGTAGTGTCCGTTGAAGTAGATGTGGTCGTCGTTGCAGTGACAACCGCAGGAGTTTCAGTCCTTGTTGGTGGTTCACATGCTTCTTCGACTGCATCCCAGACATCTTCTCCAAGAGCTCGAAGATAGCACTCCATTCTTGACTTCCAGTAACTGAAATTGTTTCCATCGAAGATCGGTGGACGAAGATGCGAAATTTCCCTACTCATGATGAATCTTGAATCTCCAGTAGACGTTTGAAGATTGGCTCTGATACCAATTGACAGTCCCTGAGTAGGGTGTTAACGCGATGTATTGATCACACACACAATTGCAGAAATATAAGAACACAATTGTTTGTTGACCCGGTTCGGACCTCCTGTCCTACATCCGGGGGATTCCAATCCAGGCGAAGATTACTCAACAATGAACAAGAACAAACACAAGACTTGAGACCAATCCTGTTAACTCGATCTAGAAGCTGAAACTCTCCCCCTCAACTTCTAATCTCCCTAACTAGAATTACAGAGACAATCTTGTTGTTCCTTCAACCTGTTGACGACCCTGAACAAGAATCCTTTTTAGCTATATCAAGAAGACTCCCTCTCCTTGATTTACAACTCGATCTAAAACGATATACACTGAATTACAACACAATTCTATCAAGAACAAAAACTCTCAAAACATCTCAACATGAAGAACAAGTTTTTGACTCTTGAAGTATATCTTTTAAAACAAGACTTAGTTCACTTGGAAGAATATTGAAGATAAAAATCTAAAATACAAAGACTGACTCAAAGACTATTTATAAACTGAAAAACGTCTTGATCTTTGAGTCCCGGGTGCTGGTGAAGCTTTGATCTTTAAAACCATAACTGCACTGTTGTTAGAGCGTTGCAATGACACCTAAATAGTTCTGCATGAAATGTTAGTGCCAACAATTAGTACTAATACTTCCTCTATTTTTTAAAGATTGCTACAGATCCACCCAACATGCACGCAGTCCAATGCACATTTTATACCATTAATAACTTAAATTCAGTACAAGTAAAAATTGTAAAAGTTCGATATTTAAAAACTATAAGACGAGACGAATCTAACAAGATCTCACTTGGCTATATTTTAACTTATATAACCATAATAAAACTTTAAATCAAAGTGTGTAAGTGAACAGTAGCATTTGTCAAACCGTAACTAACAAAAAAAGCGGAGGAAGTATATTGTAATAAATCTGCATTACATTTTTCTTTTCCCACACTAGATTCGTATATGGACAAAAGAATTAATTAACCTTTTTCACTAATACTCTGCAGTAACTAAAAATCACTTGCAGCGAATTAGTATGATATAGTTTACATTTCAGCGGCCAAATGTAATACATTTCAACGACTTTTGTTGTGTCTTCCAGTGACCTCATTCGCCTCGGACATGTGACGTTAAAATGGTGGCTTTAGCTTATAACTTCATAATAGAAAATTAGTTTTAAGAAAAATTAATCAGAAGTTCCATTAATTACTTTTGAAATTTTAGTACGTTTGTGATTTTCCTTTCTAATTTATTAATAAGTTTTTTAGTATGACTTCTGAGTAAACTACTTCTCTTTGCCTGCCATTAGCTTTTATAGGGGCAATGTAATAGCATTTATGGACTTCTTTTCCAGTCGTAATTGAGGGAAAAAAAACCCAAATGGTCCAGTAATTTTAACCTATTTCTTGAACAGTCCCATAAAATTTTCATTAACTAAATTCATCCAATAATTACGCTAATTTTCGCCAAAATGATCCCAAGCCCTCTTAATCAAGTTTTAGGCTGACTTGGCATGAGAATTATGTGGGTAATCAAAATTTGACCGGTCTTAATGCTTAGCTGGCGTTCTTGGTGGAGCCAAAGGGTTTTGTTTCCATTTTGGAAAATACCCAATTCCAACTCTCAGACCCGACGCTCCATTCTCCATTTTCACCTACCGCCATTTTCATTGTCGTAAACCTGGGTGAATTCACCATCGTCATCATCGCACCATCAAAACTACCCAACGAAAATAACATCGGATTGCTCTCCCAATCATTCACACCGCTCCGGACGGTCATGTCGCAGTGCGTCGTCACGTTCTCATGAAGGCGATCGCGCTCCTACTCAAATTATTTGACAAGAGATCGCCGGAAGTATCTGCCCAATTGTCATGGTTCTGTTTCCCCAAAATCTCAGGCCTGGCAGTTCGCTCATTCGGGCCGGTTTGTTTGCCCTAATTTTCAGCTTCAAAATTGCTTCTCTGCGGTAGTGAAAAACTTTTCCACACCAACGCCATCGCCAGAGAATGTTGCATACGGAGCTTCGGGAGAAAACTTCCGTCAGAGAGTTCAGAACGGTGTTGCGGCAGAAGTCCGGCAACTTCGAAATCATCTTCACTCCTGTCGCCATCTCCTCGAAGGTATTGAAAAAAATCCAAAGCGAGGTTCCATCAACGACAATGACGGCGTGATTCACAGCGCATCTCCCCCTCCGTCCATCTGTTTCGCATTCTTTCACTGCACAATAATAGAGTAAAATATGGAATCTCTGCACCTAATTTTCTTTATAAATAATTCGAGCTACTTCGTGCCTCGGTTGAACTTTGCTTTCTTCGCTATTGCTTCTGTAGATTAAAAGTAGGAATCTCTGCACCTTTCTTTCTCTTTCCATATGTTGATTGTCATGGCGTCTGATATTCCCCCACCGATAATTGTTTAGTCAAATGTTAAAACCCTAAATTGAAATTCTACCATGGCTTCCGGCTGGAATCCTTGGGCTGGAAATGGAAATTTGGGGGTGAAGAAGACGACAACGTGCCTGGGCGGATTGGTCCCACATTGTCGGATAGAGTTGGGGAGACGTTCGGCCGGACTAAAGAGGTGGCTTCCGTCGGTTACGAGAAGACCAAATAGCAGCGAAGAAAGTGAACGACAGTGCATCTTGGAAGGGATAGAAAAATGGGGAATTGAGAAATACTGAATTATGTGTTGGAATTGGGTGTTTTCTAAAATGGGTAATAAATGCCACTATGACTCTAACAACAATGCCAAGTAAGAGTAAGACTAGTCAAATTCAGATTACCTGCATAATCATCATGTCACGTCAGCTTAAAACTTGATTAATTGCGGCTGGGATCATTTTGGCAAGAATTAGTGTAGTTATTGGACGGATTTAGTTAATGAGAATTTTATGGGACCTTTTGAGAAATATGGCAAAATTATAGGATTATTTGGGTTATTTTTCCCGTAATTGAGATTCTCTGGTTACGCATTTATTTTTATTATCTGCTGTGAGCCAACTGACAACCATAATTTCTTGTTTGGTGCCCCGACGCTTCAGTAGAATGTTTTGTTTATATTCTCAGTGACAAACTATATGGATTTCAGCGAAGCAGTAATGTATATTTCAGCGATTTGTGACATGCATTTCAACGATTTGTTATAATACTTTCAGCGATGTACTATGTGTATTTCAACAACGTAGTATAATATATTTCAGTGATTTGTGATGTGCATTTCAGTGAAGTATAATAGTACTTTTTAACAATGCCCTGTGTGCATTTCAGAGACATGATAATGTATATTTTAGTGACTTGATAATGTTCATTTCAGCGACCCACTAAGGCATGTCGTTGAAATGTACTAATGTATGTCGTTGAAATTCACTAAGGTTTGTCGCTGAAATGTATTGTGTATTGCTGAAATACACTGATCTTGGTCACTGAAATAAATAATATTTGTTGCTAAACTAGCTCATATATTGTGCATAGCATCCTATATTTCCACATAATGCTTGTTCTGAAACTAAATTTGTCCTAGTGGGTCAGAAGTGAGCCATACAGTTTATTTTTTATTTAATATGTTCAACTCAAGTGCATTTCAACTCAAATGGTTCAAATTTGTCGTCGACGATGTGCCCAAGAACAAAGGTTCCACATTCAACAAAATTACGAAAATAACTCTTTAATATATCTCAACCGTCTAATTTAAAAGATGATCAACGGGTCATAGAAAATGACAGTACGTACTGCGGTTGTGGTCTCCGCACCCTAATTGCACGTATCCCCAAACTTGTAATCGACATGGCAGGATTAGCAAGTTTCCTACAAGGGCTTGAATAGGGTGGAGAATGTGTAATTTCAGCATTTTGAAGAAATTGGAAATGTGAGTGAGAGGATACCCGTTGGGTTCACAATGCAAGGAGAGGAGGATAAGAAGGGCAATGTCGGTTCGTTGCCTCTTGAAGTTTCATTGGCAATTTGATTTGATCTCTGGTTGATGGAAAACATTTTATTTGTGGATTCCTAGTTTAAGAATTTCCAAAAAATATTGTTTCTTGAATTTTCAATTGAAGCATGATGACGTTACAGATGTTGGATTTGGTAATATTGAAGCGTCAATATTAAAATGAAGCAGTATGGAGTATTGGAGGAGTCTTGAATTATAATGATGACTGTTCCTAATCCTGCTATTAAATTTGATCCATTTTCGAACATTTTTTGTATGGGTACAGATAGGGAAATCCATCTTGATTAGTTTTGGATTCCATTTTGCAATTTTATGCAATATTTATATCACATGAGGGTTAACCAACATGAGGGTTAACCACCAAATGATGCCAACCCTCGAGTAATAGCCTAGCAATCTATAACATGAGTCTTAACCGTGACATTAGCAGGCTTAATTTCATTGATGATTTCATCAAAGTCAAAAGACATGATATATTTTCCATATTCGCTGGTTGATCTACATTTTGAGTTGTAGAAACGATTTGTTCTACATGTTTTATTCATCAAAGATGACAGGTCGAGAAATACCAGACAATTCTCAAGGCAATATAATGCCAAGACAGGTAGAAGAAAGATGACAGAAGTCTACAAAAATATGGAGTTGGGACAAAAAAATAATACTAGCATATAAATTCATTCATGCTCATGCTCATATTTAATTGAAATAATGAAATCATCAAATCTAATTTTATCCGTTAAGTCCATTAGTTACTCTTGAACCTTAAGGAGACTTAACAAATCCACTAAAAGGAAAAAAAAAAAAAAGAAAGGAAAAAAAATCTAATTCTAACATGTTCCTTTGATTCAAATTGTTGAATTTATTTGAATTTTAAAGTTTTTTTTTTTTTTTTTTTTTTTTTTTGGAAAATGCTCTCTTCACCATCTAATAGTACTCCCCTCCCATTTGTAGGAGTATTTCTCTCTTGCGTCTTAGCTTATTGCATTTCTCACCAATCTTTTGATTTTTTTCCTTTTAAGGCGATAAAATCCTGTAGTGGTGAAGTTTTAGGCGACAGTATTCGTCTTCTTTTTCGTTGCATTACCACAAATTTCTTATAGTATAAGGTGACAATCACGGTGAAAGAATTTAATTCTGTTGCCTCATCCTTTCCCTGCTGCATTGGAACGATATCTTGGTTATATTTGTGATATAAACATCTCAACTATAATTTACGAAATATTAAATACTCCTTTCATCTCATTATTTATGTCTCACTTATTTGTTTTAGTCTTTCCCAATATTTATATCCCACTCCTAATTCTAGCACATATTACATATCATAGATGTGAGACTGGGATAAGACAAATAATATGTAATGGGAATGCCGATCTTAACAGTCGCTACATATAAACATGACCACTTTTATTTTAAAATCTAAATTTTGGCGCGCCATCAATCTTCTACACCATATATCTTCCTCAATTGTCCATTACAAATATCCTCTCTTGTCCTTATGTCGAACAAGAGAGGTGCACTATGTCAACGCACTATTAGAAAAATTCCAGAATCTATCGTTAAAATTGTGGTAAGTAACGAATTTCGGTCGCTAAAATTGTAGTCGCTAACGAATTTTGATCACAAATTCGATCGCTAACCTCTTTAATGATAGAATTTTACCAATTTTTTTTTCATTTTCTAAAATAGAAAATTCTTGTAGGGACGGTATCATGAAACGATCGTTAAATTTTGAGATGGATAGGCAGATAACCTTGTTGAGAGGGCTAATATATGCCAGTGAACTCTTACTAATAGCTTGAGTTTCTAATAGAGTTAGTTCACTAACAAATCAGTCCAATCGTAAAGGAATGAACTCTTATCCGTCCAAGTTTATTAGGGATATAAAGACTTGTAACGAGAGGGTACATGTGTTATAAAACTCCCCTTGATGTTTTTTTTTTTTTTTTTTTTTTTTTGTTTTTGTTTTTTTTGTTTTCCAAGATGCATTGTGATGATTATATTTTAAGTCTGTGTATTTTGGACTTAGTATGTTTTAGTACATAGTACAGTTCTTGATCCTTGCAAAGTTTTGTCAGAATAAGGCAGAGATGTGATCGAAGAATTTGGTCAATGTGGTGCTTGTGTAGTTGTGGTAGTGAGAACATGAAATGGAGTTTGACAGACTGTTTTGACTGAATTCCTGGACCATGAATTGAGATTTTCAATTCCAGTCTGTTATGATCCGTTGAGACAGTGAGGGCCATACCATATTGCAATGCCGTGTCCTTTCCTGTCCTGTCTTTGTAATCTGATCAATACTTGCATTTATTAGTCCTATCAATTGTGTCCGGCCTACACTTCTTGTTTTGGGTTCCCACTTCCCATGCACTTAAAAGTTTTCCCATTTTAAATCCTATACACTCTAATAATAACAAATACTCTACAATAAACCAAATTATCACATGACCTATCAATACCAATGCTTGCGAGATTTTAACCAATATTTTGAATTTGAGCACTTATAATTGCAAAAACTGAAAAAGGCAGTGGACCATAATTAATCATAATCTACTGTAATGAGATAGTAATGTTTCTTGATCATATATCGACGTTGAAAACCACACCAGGGACCTATATATTGAATTATGCGTGGAGTTAGGGATGACAATGGGTTTGAGTCAAACACGAGGATTAACTTGGATTTGCGACTTGGATCTATTTTTTTTTTTTGGTTGGACGGAACCGACCCATAACCATTTATGTTTCCATCCATGAGGATAACAAATGGGTCCGGGTCGGGGTTGTGATCAAACCAGACTCAAACATCAGATGAATCTTGGCCTTATTGCAGGAACCGACCCAAACCCGATATAATGTCATCCCAAGGTGGAGTAACATTTCACTTATGAAACTGAGGTGATTCCCCAAATAGTGCATAAAATGTAGTGATAGAAAGTTTATTTGTTCAAAATTAATTGATACGGTCCAAACATGAAATTCATTTCGTCCGTAATTGGCTTCTTAATTGCTTCTAGATTAGTTATTTATTTATTTATTTTTTTGGTTTAATAGCCTAGCTAGGAAAGGAGTGGCGGGTCCTATGTCACACAATTACAAAGGAACAAATGGAAGGAATAGAAGACCGGGTGGGAATCAAACCCTTAACCTAAAGGTTGAGAGTCACGAAACTTGGGTCAAGTCCAATCCCTAATTGCTTTTAGATTTTTTCTTCTTTTGCTAAACATCCTATACTGGCTAGAAAAGAAGTGGGAGCCCATGCCACACAATTGCTTCTAGGTTTGATGTTGAGTGTTGGACATTTCACATTTTATTATCTTTTACACTCCGAATAATTTCATGAAAAAAAATGTCCACAAGGCGAAAAATATGGGTAAATAGATTATCATTAATAATTTTCACATACAATGGGGAAATAGGAAACTATTGCAGCACTGAAAGAACTTTAACCATTGACCATATTCCATTTACATATTTCGTATTGTTGTATATTAAAATTTAGTTTGCACTTTGCATGCATGCGCACCATAATTTTATAGAAGGAATTAAGGATATATATTAATCTAATAAAATTAAATGCTATATATGTCCCTTTCATATATTTTACAATCATATACAAACGAACGTTAAAGTCCATTTGGTTTGTGGAAATTGGAGAGAATTGGGAGGATTTTGAATTTTTATATTCTTCATAATCATATTTGGTAAAAATTAGAAAAAAGAATTTAAAAGGCTTTTGATATTTTGAAATCTTGCAAATATAGGATTTCAAAATTTTTAACTCTCATATTTCAAAATCCTAATTACATGCATGGGATTTCAAAGTCCAATAATGAATGAAAAAGCATAATAATAATAATACATAAAATATAAATAAAAATTAAATAAAATGAAATTTGAAC
The DNA here is from genome assembly GCA_030278955.1 of Hygrophila difformis. Classification (NCBI taxonomy): domain Eukaryota; kingdom Viridiplantae; phylum Streptophyta; class Magnoliopsida; order Lamiales; family Acanthaceae; genus Hygrophila; species Hygrophila difformis. The sequence goes on from JAOANR010000015.1 coordinate 36,704,269, forward strand.
TGTACAATAGATAAATAGAATTAAAATTAAAATAATATAATATAACGAGTAAAGATTAAAAAATTATATAATTAAATTAAACGATATCATTTGTATAATTAAGATATTACAAATATGATTTTGCATATTTCTAAATTTGAAATAATCCAAACAAAAAATGACCTAAACGAATTAAAAAATAAATAAGAAGTCAATGCCAAATATAATTTAACTCTAATTATTGTGAAAATTAAAATGGAAAATTTTGTAAATATAAAAGTTAAACAAAAAACTTTAATTGAGTTGAAATTGATTTATTTGGTGACTTCTTTTTACGCGTAGGTTTCAAGAAGTCAACCGAAAACCACTATCCACAAATTACTAGACAAATGGTATTTATGATGTATACTATGTCACAATGTGAATTCTTACATTTAGTGGTCGAATTTTTGTTAAAATTCATGTATATATATGTATATATATTATACAAAATTACATATTAGATATGTAGTATATAATTATAAGGTTGATAGCGAATATGTTCTCATATCCTACCATCTATTAGAGGATATGTTGACTTTCACATAACCTCTATATATATTTGATTTAATAATTTTTTTTAACACAACCTAAAAAGTCAGGCGATAAGAGGAAAAAAGAAATGCAGGAACCTCACAAAACTAAAACCTCAAAATCTAATATAAGCCGTCCCTGCGGCATTCTTGTGTAACATCGATCGAACATTGACTGGCGGAAAGGCCTAAGTAATGCAGAATGCTTCCGAATTAACCACCAAATCGCACAAGCGCATCAGCGACTTGATCACCTTTCCTAGCCACATGCCAATTTGCAGTGCTCGAACCGTCAAATGAGATGTTATTTAAAAAAAGATGCACAGACATTATTATGCGAATAAAATTTAGCTAATGGTATGATATAAGTATATATTTAAGTCAAAGTGTGAGTGTAAATAGTATGTGTAGTATACCACTAAATGGTGCAAGGAAATAAAAAGAAAAAAGAAGGGAGTATTTGCTTAAAATTTTTCTTTTTTTCTTTTCTTTTCAAGTGGACAAATTGTTTGAGAGCATTTAATGTCCGAAGGGAAAACTTTTAAAATATGACTATCATTGTACGGTCAAAGAGAAATCTTGGATTGTGTTTGATTGGAAGGATTCGAAAGGAATAGATTTTAAATTTATAGGTCAAACCTTTATTATTATTATCATTGAATCAAAAGTAAATTTAAATATTTTGTTTTGAAAATTTTAATAACTTCAATTTAAATATCAAGTTCATTCATTTTAATATGATTACTAAATGAATTTAATCCGGTCACTTTATATCACATACTTCAGTATTTAAACTATTTAGTTTTATCAAATGGAATTTCTGCCATAACTAAAAAGATAGTAATGAAAAAAATTAAAAATAATGGGAGTGGATGAGTAGTTATTACAGTATAACATAACTTATAATAGTTATATAATATTTTAGTCACTTAAATAAAGTCGTACTATCGCAAATGCAAAAAATTGCTTTGGAAAATACATACCCTTTTAACTTTTAAGTCCATCAATATTCTTAAACCTGAAAATCATAAAAATTCATTTGGTTCACCATTAAAAAAAAAAGAAAAAAAAACATATATATATATATTTGCAATATATATACGAGTTTAAATCTAACCTGCGTCGTTCCAAACACATTTTGGAAACTCTAAAGTAAACAGCAATAAAATAAAAGAAAATAAAATAAAAATTAAAGGTCAACACGTAAAAAAAGAGTGGGAGCTGCCTTTACTTAGTGGACTAAAAACTCAGCCGCAAAAAAATAACAAACACCATTTTACTTTGTGTTGCACTCCAATGCAAGAAGAATCCTTACATTTTATTTCAAACTAGTAATTAACCCGTCGAGACTCGACGGACATAACTATATATTTTATATAATATATATTTATATTATATAAAGTAATAATACATTATATTTTGAGTAATGAAAAATATGCAAATATTTTATATATATATATATATTCAAAAGAGGGTGTATATGATAATATAATTAAATTATTTTAAAACTAACAAATAAATTATATTATACCGTATTCTTTAGTTTCTGTGGCTTGTACGATACAAATCTAACAGAGCAATAAAAATAATTATTGAAATAATATTTTTATTTAATTTGAAATTTAAATTAAGATAAAATAAAATTTAAATAGAAGTATTAAGCATAAAGGAAAAATTCCCTCACAATTTGCTGAAAATCTCATTGGTAGGGGCTAGAATAACACTATCTTTAAAATGTATGAATGTGAAGTAGTGCAGTTTATATTTGTATATGTACTCTAAAAAATGACCGCTATAGGATCACCCGTAGAATTGATAAGATTATCGTCCAAAAATGTCCCATCTGATTATACATCTTCAAAATCAATACCAGCTTTACTGTCACCTACATCAAATATCCATTTTGAAAATTTTCCGTCGTATATAAATTGCATTATAAACAACATTTCTTGTGATATCCTGAGTTAATCATTCTTAATTGCATATTAATATTTTGAGTCACATCTTGCTTGTGACACGAAATATCGCAACATAACTGCTAAAAACTGATTTTGGAAAATAAAGTCCAACATTTTTTAAATGTTGACATTGACTTTTGTTTATAATCATAGCAAAACAAACTGCGAGTAATAACTTTTTCATCTGAAATCAATGAGAAATTTGATTAAATCAAATAGGTTCATAATCATTCTACCAATCAAGAATTTTCTAATTTAATGGTTTCCCGAAAATTAGTTTAACCTCAATTATATGGTTCAACATTTCCCCCTCTGCTCTCCCTCTCTCTCTCGCCTGCGCCCCTCCCCTTTCCCCCATTTCCATCAATCCCTCAATCCATCAAAGTCTCAAGCTCGGTTCTACAAGGAGATTTCAAAAAGGTTTGTTGGGCAAAACAGAGGCCCGGTCTAGGCACTGCTCTTCTCCTTCTTCTTCTTGTTTCTTTTCTTTTTGTCTTATTATTTTTTTTTTTTTCTGATTTGTGGTGGTTTGAGGAGGAAAGGACGGTGGTGGTGGAAATGTTGGTGTGTTGGTGGATCGGTGGTGGTGGCCAAAATGCGGGGTTGATTCGGGAGGTGGCGCGGCCTTGGTGGTGGTCGGAATGGCCGCGGTGGTGATGATGGCCGAGGTGGTGGTTGCGGATTTGGGGAAACGAAGGTGGTGGCGGAGGCGCGATGGTGGCCGGAGGTCCGGAAAGAGGCCGGAGGCGGTGGTGACAGAGGCGGCGGAGCAGGGGCTCTTTCAGCGGAGGCAGTGGCGGTGCGGTGTCGGGATGAGATTCGGGAGGTGGTGGTGGTGAAACGGTGGCCGGGAATGGAACGGGAGAAGATTTGGTGGTGGCCGGAGGTTCGCCGGCGGCGAGGACGGCGCCGGAATCCGGCAGGGGCTGTTAGGGTTAGGTTAGGGTTTCCTTTTTGTTGGGCCTGGGCTTGGTAAGGTGGACTTAGCTTGGTTGGGCTTATTTTTATTTGTTTTGTTTGCTTAATGGACTATATCATTAATTGGCCCAATCTCCTATTAATGACTTAAATTAACTAGTTAATCCAAATTATGGACTTAATTCATTTAATAATCCGATACCATTAGTGAAATGATTCACCACTTCGAATCTCTTAATCCGGATAATTAATCGTTAAATGGTTCACTAGATAATTTATATTCAATTGGTTAATTATTCTTATCTTAACCTTAATGATTAATTTATACTCCCTCCGTCTCATGATACTTGTCCTGTTTGACTTTTTGGCACTGTTCATTGTTTAACTTTGACTCAATTTTATAATAAGTTTATATTTGGAAAAAAATAATCGAGCTGGGTTTTGTTAGAATCGTATAATCATGTAGTTTTAGAATATATATTTTCCATAATTTTTTGTTGTACATATTTTGAGATATTAACGGTTGAAGTAATGCATTGGATTGTGTGCAGAAATGAAACAAGACAAGTTACATGGGACAGAGGGAGTAATATAATTTGAGTCCAATTTCATTTAGTGTAACATTAACTCAAAAATTCCTAATGTTTGCCCATTACGCGAATTTAGGATTTAAATTATCATTTGTTATGAACTTAAATTAATACTTTCTAAATTTAATATTTAGTCTTACTATCATAATTTTATTTAGTGGACTTATGGATTTAGGTTATCTAGTAGTGGATTTCCTTGTCACAATAATTAAGTGTATTGATATTTAACCTAATTACTTATAAACAATTCAATGGGTTTAGCTTACTTAGTAATTAGTTTCAGTAGGCAAATTGGTCGAGGTCTTGGAAAAATTATTAATTAAACGTTTTGTTAATTAAAAATTGGTTTGTCCTCAAGTTCCACAGTTTAATTGGCTAAGTATTTTATTCCGTCCGTGATTATTTATTTCATCACTTACTCATGTCCAATAATATTTATTTCGAGTCCAATAGTTCATAAGCTCGTCTATTTTGACCATTAAATTATATTTCTATTCGGTACCCTCATTGGATAATTTGGTTTAACTTAATTTGCCTTTGGTAATGTTTAATCCAAATCGTATACATAAACTAGGGGACTTAATTAAATTCTTGGTAATTTATAGGTTAATACTTATACGCTAATTTAATAGTCTCATATTTAAAAGTTTTTAACTCCTTAAATTTAATTCTCAGCTAAGATAAATTCGCACTTTAAAAATAAATATCTTTTCCTTTCATGTCCTAAAAATAAATATCGGAGCGGATATGGTTTCCACCTCGTGTCCCACTGGGCGTGCCAATTTGTTAACGGTGAAATTTGGGAGAATGGAATCTCTCTTGTATTAATGAAACTTGGGGAAAGATTACAAAAAAAATAGAAAAAGTACAGGAATTGAATGAAAGCAGTAAAGGAATGAAAGAACAAAAAAGCAGTAAAATGCAGGAAAGCGATAAAGAAAGTAAAGTAAAATAAAAGACGGCTCTCTGAGGAGTATTGGAGGTGCCCTTTTTGCTTGTGAGGCCGCTTGCACTTATATAGTGGTGATGCCTCCTTCAAATCTGAACCAATGGACGCTCCCTAATTCGTCCTTTGATCTGTTTCCTTGATGGTGTGTCTTGACTCAGTCTCTTCCCCAATCAAAAGCCAGCCAGTGGGCCTTGATGTCAGAGAGTTAAGGGCTTAGACGTCTATAAAAAAATAGAATAATAAATGAAGGAAGCAATTAAATACTAATAAAGTTAGCTGCCCCCTTTTTCAGCTCATTCATCCGCGGGTACTAAACTCAATTTCATCGATCTTTTCTTAAACTCTTTCCCAAGAAATGCATTAAGAGCCCATATCCTAAGTAAGCTGAAAGCGGGATTGGGCATTCAACGCTACTGCCCCTATATATATAAAGCAGGTTGATCGAATTCTTGTCCTAAGATTTATTTCCCTTTGCAATGAGACCTGTCTGGATATGTTTCCTCAAATGACGATTCACCCTGATTTTGTGTGAAGCCTCAATCTTGAGGATGCCTTCACTAGGCCTTGAAACCTTTCTTCCGGACTGGGCCATGTGTGAAGCCTCAATCTTGAGGATGTCTTTACATACTAGGCCTTGAAACCTCTCTTCCGGACTGGGCCAGACGTCCTCTCTTCCGGATATATCGGACTGGACTTTGAAGATGCGTCCTCTCTTCCGGATATATCTTCACTGGGTCTACGCGTCCTCTCTTCCGGATATATCTTTTCGGACTGGACCGGGTAATTTTGACATGTGACTCCATTGAGCCTTAATATATTTTTTGTTGGGTTAACAACTACTTAATATTGGGGATGAAGACTTATCATAGTAGTCAAGTCCCCCAACTCCCAACTTATCGGTTGGGGGTTCGATTTCTCACTCGGTCCTTATCTATCCCTTTTATCTCATTATTATTTGTGTGACATGATTTCCTACCACCTTTTCCTAATCTATATAGACTGTTTAAAAAAAAACTACTTAATATTAATAGTAATAATTAATAAATAACATGGAAATAGAAATGCTAAACCACACACTACAAGAATTTCGCGGGTAGGTGACGAAAGGATTTCGTCGCCTTGTTCGTCGCCTAGCGTCTTTGTGTGCTAGGCGACGAACAAGGCGATGAAATCCGCCAGGCGACGAGGTTTTAGGCGACGACTTCAATAAAATTTCATCGCCAAATTCGTCGCCTTGCCGCGAATTTCTTGTAGTGCGATCTTGAGCCTCAAATACAGTTAGGAAATGCAGGTGTCTGATAAATATTTTTTTGCTATAAAAATAATTATTTTGTTCCAAAATAACTGGTTTGACTGATACAAAACTAATTTTTTTTTTTTTTTTGCTGAACAGCCTATACAGGCTAGGAAAGTGGTGGGAGCCCATAAAACACAATTACAAAGGGAAAAAGGGAGGGATAGGGGCCGGGTGGGAATCGAATCATCAACCTAAAGGTTGATCGAGAGCCAGGGGCTTAACCACTTGAGCTAAGTTCCAATCCTCATACAAAACTAATTTTGAACAACTAGTTTCTTTTTTTTTTCCCTAATATTTTGAAACAATTGTTTAGCTAGGAGTATAAAATAGTAGGATTTCATTTATCAAACATTTTTTTATATTAATAAATACGTAATCAAAAGAATTGGTCAAAATAAATTTATTATGTTTTTTTTACACATTGACATATATATGTCGACAAATGTATGTGAGATCCGAAGTCACACAAGATTACAAATGGGGATAAAGGGGTGGGATAGGAGGACGTGTGGAATCGAACCCCCAACCCCCAACCCATGGGAAGGTGGCAGAGAACATGACCACTTGAGTCCAGTCCCATTCCCAATTAAGAGAGTGTTTATTTGTGCATTTTGGAACTGATCATCTGATTATTGCGTTTGCAAAATGCAAATAATTAATTAATCATGTTTGTGTACTAACTTCGAATAATCTATTATTTGAGTTTTGAGGTAATGAAAATGCTATTTTCTTGCCGCTACATTTTGGTGCCACAAGAAAATTGCGTTTAGCAAAAAATAAATTTTACCATATTGTTGCCTTTTGAGGTAATAAAAAATGCAAATCCAAACACTTTTTAATGATTATCTCATTATTATGATTTGAAACAGCATAAACTCATCCAAACACATTAATTTTTTACCGCACGATTCGTTACAGCAATTATGTGATTATCCATTTTCTAAATGCTGCAGCACTTTTTAAAACGCACATCTAAACACCCTCTAAATTTATCCTGTTATCAACAGCTAATTAAGGTAGATTGTGACACGTGTAGGAAGGACATTGTCGCGGTTGTTAGTTTGTTAGAGATCCTGAATATATTGTGATTTTGTTGAATGGAGTAGTGGCCAGAGGTTCTTTCGTTTTTTTTTTACTGGTTCATGTTTTTATATTCGATTTTCATCAAATCAGTATATCTCTTACTCTCGACAATAATCATGTACTCCAACAACCCATCCAATATCACTCGACTGTCCTTTGTTCCAGGCGAAATCCATGAAGATATCTTGCGGTGGCTCCCCGTAAAATCCCTCTTGAAATTCCGGTGCGTTTCCAAATCCTGGCGTACCTTAATCGACAGCGAGCGCTTCGTCAAAATCCACCTGGAGACTTCGAAGAGGCATCCAACATTTGCGCACCACAGGGTCATAATCAGCAACGACGGCCTCCCACCAGAGAAACCTATCCTCAGTCATTGTTCTTTGGGCCGTTTGGTGAGCGAACCTTCTATTCAATTTTTTTTGGATGATCTGTACCCGATTCGGCTTCCTCGATTTACATGGTGGGTTCCTGTAATGGTCTCATTTGTATTCTGGTTGATAGAAAATGTAGATTTTGATATCTCACACACACAAGAACACTTTACACTTTTGATATCTAAAATCGATAACTAAAAGCGGAGAGTTGTTTAGCTAAAGCTGCTTTGTATATCTTGCTTTGCTTCGCTCTGAGAATTACAACAATCGAAATACCTATTTATAGAAATGAAAACATACAACAGACAACGAACATATGTTAAACTGTTCTTATGAAGACTTCAATTCTTTCGGCGCCGTAGATGAGAATTCAACTCGGATGGCGCCGTACTATTACTTTGATGGCTTCAACAAATACGGCATTTGACGTTTATGCCGTTTTCCAACAAAACTCCCCCGTAAACTTCAAATGCTTCTTCCATCTATCATCCCTATCATTTTCTTGAACTTGTCGAGCAGTACCTTTGGCAATGGCTTTGTAAATATATCTGCCACTTGTTCTTGGCTTGCCACATGCATTAGTTCCACATTTCCGCTTTTCACATGATCTCGGATGAAGTGGAAACGAACATCAATGTGTTTGCTTCTTTCATGATTCACTGGATTCTTCGCCAATTCAATTGCGGATTTGTTGTCTATGTGAATCACTATTCCGCTTGACTGCTTCATCTCCATCTTGCTCAATAGATTTCTGAGCCATACAACATGACATACACACCAAGATGCTGCTACATATTCAGCTTCACATGTTGAGAGCGTCACGATCGGCTGCTTCTTTGAAAGCCAAGTGAAAGCAGTATTTCCCAGAAAGAACACATACCCTGCAGTACTTTTTCGATCATCAATATCTCCACACCAATCACTGTCAGAGTATCCAATCAACTTGTAATCTTCTGTCCTCGAGTAGAACAATCCATGTGACGCTGTTCCTTGAATGTACCTAAGGATTCTCTTTAACGCCTTCCAGTGTGAATAAGTTGGGTTCTCCATGAACCGACTCACAACGCCAACACTTAGTGCAATATCTGGCCTTGTGCATGTGAGGTAGCGAAGGCTTCCAACCAAGCTTCTGTACCTTCCTGGATCAACTTGTTCTCCTTCATCAAACTTTGAAAGTTTTGCTCCAGGTTCCATAGGTGTTGATACAGGGTTGCATTTCTCCATCTTGAATTCTTTCAAAATCTTCTTTGCATATGACTCCTGTGATACAAAGATGCCTCTTTCGGTTTGTCTAACTTCTAGACCAAGGAAGAACTTCATCAAGCCTAAATCAGTCATCTCAAACTCCTGTTTCATTCTTCTCTTGAAGTCTTCTATCATCTCATCACTGTTACCCATGAAAATGAGGTCATCAACATAAAGGGCAACAAATAAAATATTACCTCCGTTGTTTTTGATGTAGAGGGCATGCTCATAGGGGCATTGCTCAAACCCATTCTCCTTGAAATATGCATCAATGCGAGTATTCCACGCTCGCGGTGCTTGCTTTAGCCCGTAAAGTGCTTTCTTCAATTTCAACACCTTCGTTTCTCCTCCAAGTTTCAGATAACCTGGTGGTTGCTCAATATAGACTTCTTCTTCGAGTACACCATTCAAGAACGCTGTCTTGACATCCATTTGGAATATTGGCCATTTGTATTGAGCAGCTTGAGAAATGAGTAGCCGGATTGTCTCCATTCTTGCGACAGGGGCAAAGACTTCATCATAATCGATTCCTTCCTTTTGCTTGTATCCCTTTGCAACAAGCCGAGCTTTGTATCGTTCAATCTCCCCTTGTGCATTCATCTTTTTCTTATAGACCCATTTCACTCCAATAGCCTGACTTCCTTTGGGCAATTCAGTGAGCTCCCATGTGTTGTTGCGTTCGATTGCTTCAATTTCCTCATTCATGGCTGCTTTCCATTTTTCATCTAGTACGGCATCTTCATACTTGATATTTTCAGCATCTGCCAACAAACATACAAGATGTACCTCTGTAGAGTCGTACAAATCTTGGAGACTTCTCATTCGGGGTTGTCGTGGCTCATCTTCTTCTTCTTTTTCTTCAACAATTTCAGGATTTGTTGATAGAGCAGTCGGAACAACGGCTGACGATTCTCCGACTTCGTTTGTAACTTCCTTTGAGTTATTCCAGTCCCATTCACTTGCTTCATTCACTCGCACATCTCGACTGACTATCACCTTCTTGCTTATCGGGTCATACAGCTTATACCCTTTTGTGAGTCCGTCATATCCGATAAAAACATATGCTTTGCTTTTATCTTCCAGCTTCATTCTTCGCGGATCTGGTACATGTGCATAGGCTACACTACCGAATATCTTTAGATGAGAGACGGTAGGCTTCTTACCACTCCATGCTTCCAGTGGTGTTCGATTCTTCAACTTCATGTGTGGGCACCGATTCTGTATGTAGACGGCACACATCACAGCTTCTGCCCAGAATTCTTTGGGCATCTTCTTGCTTTTCAGCATCGACCGAACCATATCTAGGATGGTCCTATTCTTCCTTTCAGCTACGCCATTCTGTTGGGGCGAGTATGGTGCTGTCAGAAATCTTCTTATGCCTTCTCGTTCACAGTACTCTCGGAAGGCTGTCGAGGTGTATTCGCCTCCTCTATCAGATCGAATTGCTTTGATGGATCTGCCAGTTTCTTTTTCAACACTCGCCTTGAATATTTTGAACACCTTGAATGCCTCGGATTTTTCTTTCAGCAAATAGACCCACGTCCTTCGGGAGAAATCATCGATGAAAGAGATGAAGTATCTCTTTCCGCTGAAAGATTCGGGAGTAATTGGTCCACATATATCGGTGTGGATTAGCTCAAGTGGATGCTTCGCTTCATATTCGGCCTTCTTTTGAAATGAGGCTCTTGTTTGCTTCCCGAATACACAATCTTCACAGAATTCTCCTCCAAAATCCATGCTAGGCAGTCCTTTCACCATCTTCATCTTCATTAGCTTTTTCAGGCCATCATAATGTAAGTGGCCAAAGCGATGATGCCATAGCGACGTTTTATCTACTTCTTTGACTTGTAAGCATTTCCCTTGCAAGCTTCGCAGGCTCAACTTGTACATTCGATTTCTCTCCATTTCGACTCGAGCTATCAGACGTCCTTGCTTGTCTTTCAGATGCAGCAACTGATCTTTTAGAAAGGTTGAGTATCCTTTCTCTGCGAGCTGGCCAAGACTTAAGATGTTGTTTTTGAGATCTGGGACATAGTAGACATCTTGGATTGTCCCTATCAAGCCATCATTCTGTGTGAAACATATCGTACCTCGGCCTTTGACTTGTACTTTTGATGCATTTCCGAATGATACATGCCCATTGTCAACTTTCTGCATTTCTTTGAATAGATGCTCATCATAGCACATGTGGTTGCTTGCTCCAGAATCGAGGTACCAGGATGTGTCATCGTTGACATCGTTGTGCGCCATCATGAGAACACCTCCATTTGCTTTGTCTTCCACGACTAGGTTGGTTGTCTCTTCCACTCGTCTGTTGGCCCGACACTCTTTTGCAAAGTGTCCCATCTTGCCACAATTGTAACAACCCACGTTGTTGCAGTCGTCGGAATGATGACCATATTTGTGGCACTTTTGGCATTTGACGTTGGAGAAATTTGATCGAACGCCTCTTCCTCGAGCGCGTCCTCTTCCACGCCAGTTTGCTTGGCTTGATTCGAATCTGTCCCTCTGGTACTTTTCATAATTATTGCTTTGGATACCACGACCGTGTCCACGATTTCCACGGTCATGTCCTCTCCCCCGAAAGTTTCGAGAGTAGAGAACCTTTTCATCTTTAATTGATGCCTTGGTCTGGAGTGCCTGGTCGAGTGACTCATCTTTCTTTTTCTTTTTTCTTTGTTCGTGTGCTTCGAGAGATCCAGCGAGCTCTTCAACGGTGAGCATTTTGAGGTCTTTTGATTCTTCAATCGCACACACAACATTTTCGAAATCATTGGTTAATGATCTCAATATTTTCTCCACAATTCTGGCATCGGACAATTCTTCTCCGTTCCGATTGAGTTGGTTTGCCACAGTCTGGACACGTGTGATGTAGTCGGACACGTTTTCTGACTCCTTCATTTTCATGCTTTCAAGCTCTCCACGAAGGGTTTGGAGACGCACTTGCTTTACCCGGTCGGCTCCTTTGAATGATTTTTCCAGGATGTCCCATGCTTCTTTTGAGGTGGTGGCACCGGATATTTTTTCGAAGCCTGATTCATCAACGGCTCGGAATAACATGTACAGGGCTCCGCTATCTTTGGACCGTGCATCTTTCAATGCTTTTTGTTCTGCTGCAGTTAATTTCCCGGTATTTTCTGGTTCTACAAAACCATTTTGAACCACGTCCCATGCATCTTGAGCTCCAAGAAGGGCTTTAATTTGAATACTCCATTTCTCGTAATTTGCTTTCGTAAGCTGCAGCAGTGACATTTGTCCCGTGATATTCGCCATTTGACCTGTATATTTTTAATCCAAATAATATATATATATATATATACTATTATGGATATACTCCAATTTAAAGCCTCAACTACAAATATAATTTCGGTAGCTGGCTTTAACACGTCTTGGCACAATAGCAGCTTTCTCTTCAGAAATGAATCTGGCCCACTTCCTTAAATTTTTTCTTGACTTGTCCTCTTGAAATCTGCTAGCACAGGCACAACACTGCTCCACTTCTTTATTTTTCCATTAAGCTGAAGGTCCCACCTTTTGAAATCATAGGTGAGACAGCCAAGTATAATTAATTCAAGACTTTGGTTTCCTTTTAGTCTTTCTTTTATTCCCTGGAATCAAAACTTCACAGCAACATGGGGAGAAACCATCGGAAGGGGATGACAAGAGGAAGTTGGACAGAGTGTGCAGACAGCAGGATCGGCTGGGCTTTTGCAACGGGACAACAGAGTAGCGACGGGAGACCAGCTGGGTGGAATTGCTGGATGGGAGAGCAGTTGCTACGGTGCGGCTGTGGAGGCAGCTCGGCGTTGGAGGCGCATCGGCGTCACGAAGGTGGAGGGACTGTGCTGGTGGCAGCTTCTCACGAAGAGCCGGCGGTGGACAGCAGCTCGAAGGAAACCAGGATGGTAAATTTAATTCTTTTAATTTGAGTGTTTATACTCAAACCTGTTTTGCTCTGAGTTTGGATCACTCAGGCTCTGATACCAATTTGTAGATTTGATATCTCACACACACAAGAACACTTTACACTTTTGATATCTAAAATCGATAACTAAAAGCGGAGAGTTGTTTAGCTAAAGCTGCTTTGTATATCTTGCTTTGCTTCGCTCTGAGAATTACAACAATCGAAATACCTATTTATAGAAATGAAAACATACAACAGACAACGAACATATGTTAAACTGTTCTTATGAAGACTTCAATTCTTTCGGCGCCGTAGATGAGAATTCAACTCGGATGGCGCCGTACTATTACTTTGATGGCTTCAACAAATACGGCATTTGACGTTTATGCCGTTTTCCAACAAAATACTTTTATCTGTGGAACCCTAGTTTAAGAATTTCCAAAAAATTGTCCTTTTTCGATGATCATTTGAAGGATGGTAGAGTTATAAAATTCGGATTTGGGTACCTAGAATCGGCTCAGGATTACAAAATTTATGGGGCTCTAACTGGTATTTTGTCTGCTCGTACATCTAAGTCTGCAAGGAAAATCTATAGTTTAGAGTCCGATTCTTGGAGCACAGCTAAGGAGAGTACATTTAATTTTGAAATACATGGTGGAGGGTTGGGTATGTTTGTGAATGGGAGGCTTCACTGGACTGGCCAGTTGTGTTCCAACCCGAAAAACTTTATCTTTTCTTATGACTTGACGACTGAGGAGCATGAAATGGTGCAGCTGCCTAGTGAAGCTAGTGATCTAGAAGATGATTACTGCCATCTAATGTTGGGCGATTTTTCTGGGTGCCTTTGTATGGTGCAATTCCATCCGGATCAACAGGTGGATGTTTGGGTTATGAAACAGTACGGTGTGAAGGAGTCTTGGATTAAAATGATGACTGTTCCTAATCCTTACCACACTATAAATTTATCGTTCAAATTTTACCTGGATCAAAATAAAGAAATCTTGATTAGTTTTCAAGATGATTTAGCAATAGTTAGGTTAGAAGATTCTACGCTTTGGTATGCTCCTCGAAGGGTTGGTGTTTGTTCGGCTCTTGAACAGGTAATTTATGTGGAAAGTTTAGTATCATTCGTTCAAGGAGGTGAACAAGAGTAGATAATGTTAAATGGAGAAATTCTCAACATACATGTGCTAGTTGTTCATTTTCTTTTATGCTGGTGATAAAATGTCGTTTGGCACAATTGTTTGGTTTTTGTAGCATGTATTGAAACAGTTTTTTTTTTTTTTTTTTTTTTAAATTTTTATTTTTTTGTTTTATCAAGCTTGGATTGAAATGTTCCTGTTTCTGTGTGTTTCATTGGCTTCATTTATCGATTCATAACATATGACAAGCTAGATTGCAAAGAAGACACAAAATACAATAAAGTATCAAAGCAGGAAAATCATCATCAAGGGATGTAGTATAGACAAATTAAAGTACTCTCAAGCGATCACCAGTATAAAGTCATGAAAGACTAACTAAACTCTCGATAAATCTGATCCCTCCAGCTTGGACCACCTCAAGCAATTTTTAAATCTTCATTTCCATTCAGAGCTCTTTTCTGGAAGTAATTGCCAATGAAGCTTCCTATTCACATGACATTGGCAATTAATTTGGAGTGGTTGGATTCGACAACATGAAATGTTCCGTTTGAAATTGTCAATAAGCTAAGGGATCAGCAAATGCAATGAAGATGATTGATGATATATTAGCTGTTGAAGAAGTAGAACGATATATAGAACTGCTCCAATGTTTGGAAAGAGGGAATATAATGGGCGCAAATCCAGAAATATGGGCTAATCGTTTTCATACGCCCTCTATATGTAGTGTCTCATTTTTTAGATGGTCGATGGAGTTTGGTTATAGTTAAAAGAAGGGCATGTTAGTGTTTGGGATTTATCTGATGTAATGGTATAAATTTAAAATTTCAATTATATTATTATTTATTAATCTATATCTATCTATTATAATATAAAAGCTCTTGCCCTTATGAATAGTGTTTTGCTTATGAATAGTGATGAGCTCTTATGAGTAGTATTTTCTTATAATTTATGTGTTGATATTAAATTTATTTTTTAAATAGACCTTAAATACTAACAAATACTTTATAAATTGAAATATATTTATCTATATCTATCTATCTATCTATCTATCTATCTATCTATTATCTATTATCTATCTATTATAATATAAAAGCTCTTGCCCTTATGAATAGTATTTTGCTTATGAATAGTGATGGGCTCTTATGAGTAGTATTTTCTTATAATTTATGGGTTGATATTAAATTTATTTTTTAAATAGACCTTAAATACTAACAAATACTTTATAAATTGAAATATATTTATCTACATCTATCTATCTATCTATCTATTATCTATTATCTATTACAATATAAAAGCTCTTGCCCTTATGAATAGTGTTTTTTGTTTTTGAGAAAAACGGATAGTAGTTCTATTCCACCAAATCCTGTAGCCAACATTACAGATTCTTTCAAACCAAACAGACATTCATATCAACTCTAACCAACTAAACAAGCTCCAACTTTTAATACAGACGTCTCCTCTTGCCCAACCCGACTGTGCTTCAAGGCTATTCCTCCAAGTTCTGCACGTCTGCCATCAGGTCTTCTGAACCATCGATAGCAATACCACAACCACATTTCACACCAGCAAAATCAGTCACGCCTTCAGGAGAAATAAGGCTAATTCTTCCAAAAATCACCATCAAACATACATCCATAACAAACTGTAGTAGATTTTAGATAGAAATAAGGCTAATATTAGTGTTTTGCTTATGAATAGTAATGGACCCTTATGAGTAGTATTTTCTTATAATTTATGGGTTAATATTAAATTTATTTTTAAATAGATTTTAAATACTAACAAATACTTTATAAATTGAAATCTATTTATTTATATCTATTTCTGTATCTATTATAATATAAAAGCTATTGCCCTTATATGAATAGTAATTCCTTATGAATAGTGATGGGCCCTTATGAATAGTAATGGGCATTTAGGAATAGTATACTTTATGGGTTGATATTATATTTATTATTTAAATATAATCTAAATACTAACAAATCCTTTATAAATTGAAATTATATTTAATATGATAAAAACTTTTTTTTTTTGGTGACAATGATAAAAACTTTAATAAATACTTTACGAATTGATATTATATTCATCAATGGAAAATAAATATTTGTATTAGATATATTAACTAAATTAAATGAATTGCAATATAAAAATAAAATAATCAAACTATATATAGTCATACATCCCACAAAATCATATCATTATGAAATATGTGTAGATGATACACTAAATAATTTTTTGCAAGTCATTTCTAAATTTTAATTTATCAATTGATTCATTCACAATGCTATTTTTTTGTTTTAAAAAAAGGAGAAAGTATAATTATTGGTAGTGATATTTTGTATATTGCTCGGTTGCGGTACAATGTATACATGTAATTTTCAAAATAGTTTGACGGACGTAGAAAATATAATTGCATAATAAAGTTGAAAATATTTATTTGTTAGATTTAATTTTATATTTATATTTTTCAGATTCCCGCCCAATGGGCGGGGTAATACTAGTAATATATAAAAACAATATCTCTTATGAACAATAACATACTCTTATGAACAGTACTACCTATCAATTATCTCTTACAAAAACCCCCTTATGAACAGTAACCTACCTATATCTTCAATATTCACTTTCTGCACGCAATCCAATAAACATTTTTAACACTTAATAACTCAATAACTCAAATTGTGTATAAATAAAAATTTTAAAAGTTTGATATTTTAAAACTATAAGATGAGACGAACCCAACGAAATCCTACTTGACTATGTTTTTTTTTTTCCTACTATAGATGTTGTATAGATATAAGTCAAAGTTGGAAAATAAACAGTAACAAAAATTAATCAATTTTCACAATCAAAAGATGGAGGAAGTGTATAAAAGCATGGTGCACTTTTAAAATACAGGAGAACCAAATTTAAGTGTAATTTGGATATTTTAATTTCATTAATTATTATTAAGGAAAAGTACTACGAAATTGATTTCATCGATTAATTTCATTCATCAATTTTTATTTTTATTTTTTTTTAAAAAAAAAAACCCATCAACACACTCTACTTATGAAGTTGCGATTAATACAATTGGTAGTCCATTCAAAATTGATTTTAGTATAGTACGTTACATGCACTATCAACCTGTAGGTTACATGATCTAAAGGAAATTTACTTATTATTTCCCTCCGTTTATATGGGGTTTTCTATGGGGTTTGTTTCTACTATCACCTCCGTTTGCCTCTCTCTCTGTGACGGAGGCCGTTCCTGAAGTCCTCCACGTTTTTTGCTTTCCCTCGCAGAAATTCCGATCGCATCTCCTCTACTGCTTCCCTTAATTTTTCTAATCCTAAACTAACCATTGTGTTTGACCTAAAAATTGTTTCTTGATGTGGTTTGGATTGATTTGATTCCATTTGATTGAAACTTTTGTGGTCGTTCTGCGGAAAGGTATTTTCCAACATTTGTATTTCTCTGCTCTTGTTTTATTATCTGGAAATTACATTGAAGGTTTGTGCTTTTGTTTTGAATTAGCATAAATTGGGGATTTAAGAGATATTGGATGCAAAAACAAGTGAGGAGGGTGCGGAGGTGTGCCCAAATGATTTGTAGGGCTGATCAAATTGATCTCAAGAGCTTAGAAACGCAACGTGAGAGGCGGCATGTGAGCACAGTGTGGCAGGTAACACGATCCTTTATTTTCATTTTGAATTCTTTGTTTGGTCATATGTGAAAGTGAAACTAGAATATTTGATCATGAAAATTTTGTGTGCTCATGTCATATATGAGTGTCCCCGTTTTTTCTCTTTTGAAAGTCGAAACGATTCATTATGCCCACTGTATGTTGTTTCCATGATTTTCTTGTGATCCTTGATTTATAGCTTTTGTCAAGTGTTAGATTTGTGAATATGTTTTTCCTAATTTTGAATCAGATTGAGATGATTGTTTTATTTCTAATCTGCATTGAATTTTGATAACCGTTGTTGGTTCCCTATGGGGTCGTGAAATCACCGGTGTTTAGCATTCTTATGCTTTGTTAACTGATGTAGGTTTTAGGAAGGAAATTTTTTCCTCTTTATCCAAGTTCCTTTTGTTTGTTTCAATGGTGTCTCTGATGCGTGAGTGAGCAGTGATGTAGTGATGTCTGTGGGATTGTGAATTATCCCAGACAAGAGCCGTACTATGAGATTTTGTTGCTATTCTGTTCGATCTAAAAAATAGACTATCCACAGTTTGCCAGAAAACTCTTCTTTCCAATAATAAATAAATCCTTACATATCCGTATATGAACACCAAGGCAAAACAAAGATCCCTTTTGTAAGAATGTGGGGGATCTATGACTGTGGATCATTGCCGACTCATGTTATGCATTTCAGGACTGCTTAAAAGAGTCATTGTGAGCCTTAAGAGGCGCGGACTCTTAGTATTATGCTCTGGTATCCATTTCAAAGTCTCATTGTTGATATCGATACCAATATATAAATATAAATAAGCTATTCTGATGTATTGGAATTGACTTTAGTCTGTTTAATGCGTGTAGGGAAAAGTTCCGCTTTATATCAATTTTTGGATGTTCCTGAACGTGGAGAACCAACTTTTGTTGGGTGTGTTTTGTTTTCACCTTTGTGGATTAATATCTATTGATCATTGTAAAGATTTCATTTTTTGTTTAACAAATTATGTTTGGCTTTTTTTGTTTTCTTTTTTTTTTGGCTGAACAGCCTATACAGGCTAGAAAATTAATGATGGGAGCCCATCAAACCTCTAACCTTACGTTGGAAGTCAAGGGACTTAACCACTTCAGCTAAGTTTTCATCCCCAATTATGTTTGGCTTTTAATACTTCATATCATATAATAAAAGAACAAATATATATTTACCCTTGTAATTTTATGTTCCAACCGCTAAACTCTAAAAATAAACATTAAACACATAAACTAGGAAAAACAAAATCTCAATCTCTAATATCTAAACTTTAAACACTAAACTCAAAATTCAGAACTCAAAACTCTAAACTCTGAAGTTTTACCAAACTAAGCTAAGGCGGATTGTGACACGTATAGGAAGGACAGTCCCGGTTGTTAGTTTGTTAGAGATTCTGAATTTATTTATTGTGATTTTATTGAATGGAGCAGTGACCAGTGGTTCTTTCATTTTTTTTACTGGTTCATATTCATAATCTTCATCAAATCATTAAATTTATTATTCTTGACAATAATCATGTACTCCTGCAACCGATCCAATATCACTCGACAACCCCTTCTTCCAGACGAAATCTTTGAAGATATCTTGCGCACCATAGGTTCATAATCAAAAGCGGCCGCCCACGGTACAAACCTATTCTCAGTCATTGTTGGAAAACTCTTTTATATGTGGAACCATAGTTTAAGAATTTCTAAGGAATCATCATTTTTCAATGATCATTTGAAGCATGATAGTGTTGTAAAATTCGGATTTGGGTACCTAGAATCAGCCCAGAATTATCCAGAAAAATTGCCCAACATCAGTTGATAACCATTATCTTCTTCGTGGGCAGCTCCTTAAAGATCAATGCAAACTTGATAATATTACAAGAGATATTAAATAGAATATTCTAGAATAATGAAGAAATGGACTTGTGTAGAAGTCCTTAGAATAACCTAGATTAAGTATTAAAAATAATATTTTAGAATATTTTAGAAATAAGGAAAAATGGAGTTGTGTAAAATTATCTAGATATAGCTTTTCAAAAAAATTATCTAGATATAGGTATTAAATATTATGTACTAGAAATATTTTAGATACTTAGCTCACACTATAAATAGGGGGTGAGCGCTTCATTTGTGAAGTGGTGAGTTGAGTTGAGTGATAAAGTAGTGAAGTGAAGAGAGGTGGTGAAGAGTTGAGTAGAGAGTTGGAGAGGTGTGAGTTGAGTTGAGTGTTGAGTTGAGAAGTGTTGAGGAGTGAGTGGTGAGTGGTGAATGTTAAAAAAGTGAAGGTGTCAATTGTAATTGTATTGTGTATTTATAGAAGTGTTTTCTTTGTTTAAGTCTCTCGGTTAAGTCTTGGTTTGTTAAGTTCTTAGTGCACTTGTTTTAGTTATATGGTCGGCCCTGCCGCCTAACTAATATATGGTCGGTTATACCGCCTAATTATATATGGTTGTCCCTGCCGCCTAAGTATTCTTATGCAAAGGATTTTAGTTAAAGGCTAACCAACATTAAAGAGTTGGTATTGTGTCTCATGCTCCTCACTCATCAAGTCAAAAGAAACGATAAGCCTCCCATTCACAAACTTATCCAAGTCTCCTCCAAATATGTCAAATATGCCTTGCATAACTATGCTTGAAGAATTGGACTTTAAACTATAAAGTCTCATTGTAGACTCATATCTACTAGTAGGCCCATACACAAAACCGTATTTGGTAATGTCACCCTGCTTTAATTAATCATCCTTAAAGGATTATTTCTTGGAAATTCTTAAAAGAGGGTTCCACAAATAAAATTGATGTCTATCTACTAGAATGCAAACCAACCATTACAGGAACCTACCATCTGAAGAGAAGCCCAATCGGGCACATGATCATCCAATTGAAAAAAAATGAGGAGAAGGTTGACATTTTAAATCTGTGTGTTTAGTACGTACATTAAGGGAGAATTTGTTGGAAATAATAATGTAGAGAATTTTTTAAAAAATAAAAGTATTAAACTAATATTTAAGATTTGTTGAGATTTATTTGATAATTAGATTTGTTTTGTGCATCTATAAAATAGGACATTCTCTATGTAATTTGTAGAAGACAAGATTTATCCTGAATAAAATTATTTTGAGTATTCTCCTTGATGACTTTGTGAAATGATGTGTGCGCATGAAAAGATGATGAATATCATAAAATAAGCAACATCATTTTTCATGGAGCTAACATCATTTTTCATAGCGTAGACATCATGCTGTAGGTACAGGCACGTGAACCGCCTGTACAGAAACCGGATTGAGAGATGTAGATGTGATCGAAGAATTTGGTCAATGTGGTGCTTCTGTAGTTGTGGTAGTGAGAACATGAAATGGAGTTTGACAGACTGTGTTGACTGAATTTCCTGGACCATGAATTGGGATTTCAATTCCAGTTTGTTATGATCCGTTGAGACAGTGAGGGCCATACCATATTGCAATGCCGTGTCCTTTCCTGTCCTGTCTTTGTAATCCGATCAATACTTGCATTTATTAGTCCTATCAATTGTGTCCTGCCTACACTTCTTGTTTTGGGTTCCCACTTCCCATAGAGTAGTATTCGAAAGTTTTCCCTTTCTAAATCATACTGTAATAATAATAAATACCATAAACCAAAATATCATAATATATCAATACCAATGCTTGCGAGACTTTAACCAATATTTTGAATTTGAGCACTTATAATTGCAAAAACTGAAAAAGCAGTGGACCATAATTAATCAACATCTATTGTAATGAGCTAGTAATGTTTCTTGATCATATATCGACGGTGACCACACCGGGCACCTGTATATTGATTTTAATTCAAGGCTCTCATATGGTTATTATGCGTACAGTTAGGGATGACAATGGGTCTGAGTCAAACACGAGGATTAACTTGGATCGCGTCTTGGATCTATTTTTTTTTTTTTTTTTTGGTCGGAACCGACCCATAACCATTTTGTTGCCAGCCTTGAGGACAACAAATGAGTCGAGTTGGGGTTCTGATCAAACCAGACTCAAACATCAGATGAATCTTGGCCTTATTGTAGGAACCGACCCAAACCCGATATAATTTCATCCCAAGGTGGAGTAACATTTCACTTATGAAACAGAGGTGATTCCCCAAATAGTGCATAAAACGTATTGCTAGAAAGTTTATTTGTTAAAAAAAATTCTTTTTTTTGAGAAGAAACTTTCATTTCCAGAATCATAAAGTTTACAACGGCTGTGATAATACAACTCCAAACACACTACCAATCTCAGTGATTACCACAGCCACTCTACACTTCGTACAGCAACAAAAGTAACAAATGGGAAACTCAGATTTAATCTACGACCAGCATCTATAACTCACAGATTCTTTGTACTTCACACAGATAAGCAAATGGTAGTTGAAATCAGAACCAGGCTTCAATCAAACCTTCACCGGTCGCTCCTCTTCTTGCCCACCGGTCTGCCATCTCGTTTATTTGTTAAAAAAATAATTGGTATGGTCCAGACATGAAATTCATTTCGTCCGTAATTGGCTTCTTAATTGCTTCTAGATTTGATGTTGAGTGTTGGACATTTCACATTTTATTATTTTTTTACACTCTGAATAATTTTATGAAAAAAAAATGTCCACAAGGAGAAAAATTGGGTAAATAGATTATCATTATTAATTAATTTGTCACATATAATGGGGAAATAGGAAACTATTGCAGCACTAAAAGAAGTTGAACCATTGACCATATTCAATTTACATATTTTGTATTGTTGTATATTAAAATTTAGTTTGCACTTTGCATGCATGGGCACCATAATCTTATAGAAGGAATTAAGGATACATTAATCTAAAATTAAATGCTATATATGTCCCTTTCATAGTATTTTACAATCATACAAATGAACGTTAAAGTCCATCTGGTTTGTGAAATTGGAGAGAATCGGGAGAATTTGAATTTTTATATCCTTCATAATCCAATTTGGTAAACATTAGAAAAAAGAATTTAAAAAGCTTTTGATATTTTTTTTTGGTGAAATCGGGTATCCCCAGGCCACATTGGACCCAAGACTAATCCCTCGAGGATCCGCAAGGGCAATTAAGGGCGCATATCCCAAAGCAGTTTTTTTTGCATACAAAAGGCTCGAACCCGAGAACTTGCTTAAGCGACTATAGCCCCATCCACTCAAGACAACTGCTGTTGGTAAAAAGCTTTTGATATTTTGAAATCATGCAAATATAGGATTTCAAAATATTTAACCTCATATTTCAAAATCCTAATTACATGGGATTTCAAAGTCCAATGAATGAAAAAGCATAATATAATAATAATAATAACACATTGTATAATATAAATAAAAATAAAATAAAATGAAAGTTGAATGATACAATAGATAAAATATATTTAAAATTAAAAATAATATAATATAACAAATAAAGAGTAAAAAGTTATATAGTTAAATTAAAAGATATCATTTGATAAATTAATAAATTACAAATATTATTTTGCATATTTCTAAATTGGAAATAATGCAAACCAAAAATGACCTAAACGAATTAAAAAATAAATAAGAAGTCAATGCCAAATATAATTTAACTCTAATTATTGTGAATGTTAAAATGGAAAATTTTGTAAATATAATAGTTAAACAAAAAACTTTAATTGAATTGAAATTGATTTATTTGGTGACTTCTTTTTACGCGTAGGTTTCAAGAAGTCAACCGAAAACCACTATCCACAAATTACTAGACAAATGGTATTTATGATATATACTATGGCTCGTTTGGAATAAGCGGTCCAAACGCTAAAAGCTCATTCCCAACTCTAAGAGATTCATATCTGTTTGTTTTTTCGGAAATACAAGATTTGGAATCGCTGATTTTCTCCACAAATCGTGGTCTTGGGAACTCTAATCTCTGAAGCCAAACTCTAATCTCTGAAACCAAACTCTAAACTCTAAACTCTATTTATTTACCAAACGAAGCCTATGTCACAATGTGAATTCTTACATATAGTGGTCGATTTTTATTTTTATTTTTTTAAAAAATAGTGTATATATGTATATATATAAATATCAAATAATATATTATATATAATTATGAAATTGTTTGGGAGATAGCGAATATGTTCTCATATCCTGCCATCTATTAGCCCATATATTGACTTTCAAATAACTTCTATATATATTTGATTTAATTTCTTTTTTGTTAATACAACCTAAAAAGGCAGGCAACAAGAGAAAAAAAAAAAATGATGGGAAACAATAAAGCCCATAGCAGGAACCTAACTCACAAACTAAAACCTCAAAATCGAACATAAGCCGTCCCTGTAACATCGATCGAACATCGACTCGCGGAAAGGTCCAAGTAGTATAGAATGCTTCCGAATTAACCCCCAAATCGCACAAGCGCATCATCTACTTGATTACCTTCACTAGGCACATGCCAAAGTTCGCAGTGCTCAAACTGTCAGAAGTGATGAATTTAAAAATAGATGCACAAACATTATTATGCGAACAAAATTCAGTTAACGGTATGATATAAGTATATATATTTATACACTAATTAAAACTTTAAGTCAAAATGTGAGTGTAAATAGTAGCATAACACTTAATGGTGCAAGGGGAAAAAAAAAGAAGGGATTATTTGCTTTGTTAAATATTATTGCATATATTTTGTTTAATTTTTCTATTAGGTCCAACCATGTGGTCCGGCCCTGATCTTATGTAACTATACACATGTACTCTTATACACTTTGTAATTGATTTGGCCATTATTTCAATATTCTAACATGGTAGCAGAGCCATGAGACTCATTTGGGTACCTCGTTGTTTCCGATCGAGATGAATATCATCTCGAGGAGGGGTATTAAAGTCCATATCGGTTATATATTGGGTTATCCCCTATTTACATGGACATGGATCACTCTGCCTATTACCAATTGGTATTGGGTTGAAGCCCTATGTCCATCTTATTTCTAAGCTGCTTAAAATTTTTCTTTTTGCTTTTCTTTTCAAGTGGACAAATTGTTTGAGAGCATTTAATGTCCGAAGGTAAAACTTCTGAAATATGACTTTCATCGTACGGTCAGAGAAATCTAGGATTGTGTTTGATTGGAAGGATTCGAAAGGAATGAATTTTAAATTCAAAGGTCAAACCTTTATTATTATTATTATTATTATTATTATTATTATTATTATTATTCAATCAAAAGTAAGTTTAGATATTTTGTTTTGAAAATGTTAATAACTTCAATTTTTTTGATAAGCTTTTTTTTTTTTTTTGATAAGCAATAACTTCAATTTAATGAATTTAATAACATGATCTGCCATAAGAAGATAGTAGTGAAAAAAAAAATTTAAAAATAATGGGAGTGGATGAGTAGTTATTACTTCCTCTGTTTTTTTTGTTAGCTACATTTGACAAATGGCTACTGTTCACTCATATACTTTGACTTAAAATTTTATCATTGTTATACAAGTTAAAATATAGTCAAGTGAGATCTTGTTAGATTCGTCTCGTCTTGTAGTTTTTAAATACCGAACTTTTAAATTTTTTACATGTACCGAATTTGAGTTATTAATAATTTAAAATGTGCAACGGACTGCGTGTTGGGTATGTCCATAACAATTTTTTAAAAACTGAGGAAGTATAACATAACATATAATAAAGCGTAGGCTTAAATAGTTATTGGATTTTAGTCACTTAAATAAAGTCTTGCAAATACAAAAAATTGCTTTGGAAAATACATGCCCTTTTAAGTCCATCAATATTCTTAAAGCTAAAAAGCATAAAAATTTCATTTGGTTCACCATTTTTTAAAAAAAGAAAAGAAAAAGAAAAACATATATATATATATTTACAATATATGAGTTTAAATCTAACCTGCGTCGTTCGAAACACATTTTGGAAACAAACTCTCTAAAGTAAATAATAATAATAATAATAATAATAATAATAATAATAATAATAATAATAATAATAATAATAATAATAATAATAATAATAAATAAATAAATAAATAATAAAAATTAAAGGTCAACACGTAAAAAAAAGAGTGGTAGCTGCCTTTACTTATAATTAGTGGACTGAAAACTCAGCCGCAAAAAAATAACAAACACCATTTTACTTTATGTGTCGTCGCACTCCAATGCAAGAAGAATCCTTACATTTTATTTAAAATTGTCTGTCTACATTACAATATATATACTTAATAAATAAATACATAGGATAAAATGATCGAGTGCACACATCAAAACGCAAAACAATTTTAACAATTTTGTATTCATGTGGGATTTGGGAATCCAAATTAAACGCCAAGGGGGACATGCATACACATATGATATATGATTCTAATTGAAGAATTGAAGTGTATTACTATGTAGCAGTCATACTTATACATGTTTTGTAGACTTGAGTGTGGACTTGTGGTAAATAAAGTCTACTCATTTAAAGATATTATTATCTTTGAAAGAGAATATACTGAATTATCGGATATCCTAATGCCTCATTGGAACCAATATTAATCTCTCGGGGATCTGTTGGGCATTGGAAGAGCATATACTACTACTTCCATGTTGTATGAGAACATGTGAAGCTGCGTGTGGACATGTGGATTAGTGGATATATTATACATACACATTCACTTCAAAAAGAAATTATGATAGATTAGATTTATGATGAGAAATATTTTAATCAGTAAATAGGTAGCAGAGGAGGGCCATTCACGGAGTCTTCTTGTTCCCATTATTGATTCCATATTTATATATCCATCTACTGTAATGTTTTGGTAATAAATGCAAAATATTTAATGGGGTTTGAAAGTAGGTTAATTAAGTAAGTAGGTATATATCTAATCTGATAAGCCTATGCTATATTCATTCTTGCATTAATTATAGTAAATAAATTTCTAACATTTATGTACACACACATGACATACACATACATTTTAGTATCTCCAGATATGTAAATGCATTATGCCTCCCCATTTTCGATTCTCATAATTTTACTATATTCGAAGGTAGTATATGGCATTTTGGGCTGGGATTGAACTTAATATTATGGACTAAGGTTTTAGGATAATTAATAATTTATGTTATAAATATATGTGTCTGTGAATGCTATTCAATTTAGTGATGAGTTGGATATCCAAAGGATCATCCATTGTATATACTGTTGTGAGATAGGGTTTAATTATTAGAAAGTGGTTAGCGTGCAGGTGATTACACCTGCAAGTAAGATGCTTAGGTGCTTTTACGCGATGGCTTATGATATGTGTGATGTCCACGATTGATTATGTGACATTTGGCGAATGACTCCATAAAAATATGTTTTTTGGCGGGTCTTCATATATTTATTGGATATCTGAAATATGTAATTGTGGCTGATATATCGTCTCGTTGTTGGTGCGTGCTAGGGGACACATTCTTGCTTTGTTGGCGGGATTTTTCATACTGTCCGAGCTCTTCCACCTTTCACCGCTGGTGTTAGTAGGATTTTGGCCATTGGTGTGAATATGACATGCTAAGTGATGTTTGGATGTTTTTTTTTCCCCATGTGTTACTTATTGTGTTCATGTGAATGTGACTCACATTGGTGTTGGTAATTGATGCCCATGCCATTTTGCGTAATGTCCAGTACGTATGTGATGTTTCCCTAATGCAGAGTATCAACCACAGTTGAAAGGGCCAACCCATCACAAAAATGATGTTTTCTACCAACTTGCACTTGCAGACTTTTTTTTTTTTTTTTGAGAAGAGGAACTTTATTTTCATGCCTAAAAAGGCCAAGGAGTACAATACTGCAGCCAACCTACAAAACCGGATGGTGCACAAACAGAAAAACAATAGGTCTTACACAGATCTTACAAACAGCAGCAGCCCCATCCAACACTGCAAAAGAAATTAAAACGCAGCAGACCCTCAGAAATTTCTAACAACTTAAACACCCATAATTTAAACTCAAAACTTCAACTAAATTATAATTGCACTTGCAGACTTATCTGTAGTCTGTACACTAACTAAATTATAATTGTTAGAATATATACTCACTACTCACCATTTATTTTTAATATTTTCAGAAATTTATATAATTGTTATACTTTAGTCTGTACACTAAGGAGTGTACATATATTTGACGACATTAGTCTCATAACAATTTAATTAAATAATGAATTGAACTTATATACTATTAAATTAATTAAAGAAATGTTTGGTTGGGTAATAAATTAAAATGAGATCTAATTTGAATCCAAATAATTTTTTTGGTAAACATTCACACCTATGTGTCGTCAAAGGTGTGGGGGAGTCCAAACCACAAAAATTATAAAGGGGAATAAAGGGGAGGGGTGGGAATCGAACCTCCAACCTATGGTTAGAAGATAGGGAACATGACCATATTAGAAATAAGATGGACCTAGGGCTTCAACCTAAAACCAGTTGGTGATAGGTATAGTGGTCCATGTCTATATAAACAGGGGATAACCCAACATATAACCGATGTGGGACTTTAACACGAATCTTCGAGATGATATTCATCTCGGAAACAACATCGAGATAATGATCATCCCCGAAACAGCAAAATACCCAAATAAGTACCCATGGCTCTGATACCACGTTAGAAAGAAGATCGACCTAGGGCTTCAACCCAAAACCAATTAGCCCTAGGTCCATCTTCTTTCTAACATGGTAAGTTCCATTCCCAATTTGAATCCAAATATTTAAAATGCAGTTTTTATTTACGTAGATATGTCCCATGTATAATTAATTAACATATCTTCTTCGTTTTATAAAATTGTCAATCCCAGTAATAACGATTTGAATTTGAATCGATATTTTTTCTTTTACCCCCCAAAACCTCACACCAAACCCCTCAATGCTCATCATATATAGTACTAATAATAATAATAATATAATTATATTTCGCCAAAAGTTGACTCGAGGAACAATTTAAACATTATTATAATTAAGGAAATCCTCCTGAGTCAAAAACAGTACAACCTGCTTCTTGATTAAACTATTTTTACAGATCTGGTAGTGTCCTAGGAGTATATAATTTATTTTTACAACATTATTACATATGAATATAAATATAATTTCGCATCCGCCTATCGCATCTAATTTATAAAAAAAAGCTGAGGAATAAAGAAAAGAAAAACTTTAAAATGGATTGACGCGGATCCACAACCTAATCTTTAAATTTCAAAAACTAACTAGTGCAAAAAATAATACTATAAAGATATTAATATATATACACGACAAGATAGTTTAATTTAGCCCTTAGCTCCAAATATATATACTACTACATAGAAGTATAACTTATATTAGGTCTGCACTAGTGAAGAAATTTAATATACTCTCCCAAATTCAAATTTTCACACTAGCTCTACTCGTTTTCGTGAGAAATATTTGGAGTTCACTTTCAATACTATGGTAGCTAAGTTTAATTTGATTAAAATACCACAATTAGTTGTACCTTAAAAATCATACTATCAAAGTAATACGTACGATGTAACTTTATTATATTAATTTTTTTTTTAATTAATTAAAATTATTGATCAAATAACGACTAAAATTTGGGATGAGACGTGCCGAAATGGCTAAGTTTATACTTTCCAACATTAGGATTGGGTGCATGGACTCCAACACTCATTTCTCTGTCATCGACTTAAAAAAAATAAATAATTAATCAATTAAATTTATTTATTTTATCAATTAAAAATATTTGAAGAATTATTAGTTGCTAAATATACCCTTTTAAGCATCTTTCAGTTAAAAAGTCAAAGAGTTAGTTATAGCATGAGGACAAATGGGAAGGCAATATAGTAGTAGTAGTACATATGTGATGAATGCTGTCCATTTATTGTTAAATGTGACCATCAGCTTATTTAATTTAATTATTCCAAATATTTATTATCTTAATAAGGACCACCAAATCACCTATTTGCAATTGTTCTTTTTTTTTTTTTTTTAAGCTGTGTAGACTAGACGACTTGGTGGCTTTGTCAGATTTTGGGTATCCAATATATTCTTCATCAATGAAATTTAATACTATCATGCAATAAAATTTAATATACGCGCATTATATAAATTAAAGGGCTGTTGACTGTTGAGATATGTCACGCACACAAATAAATATAGGCTTGTTTGATGAAACTAAATTGAAAAGCAACATTCAATTAAATTATTAAATATATGATGAATAAATTTGAATAAGAATTGGGGTTTTATAGACTTATGGGGTTATCATGCACCTTGCAAGTTAAAGTCATCCTAATTTGTGTTTTGGTCTGGCTAATGATTAGTTATAGTTTTAATTATATATACATAGAAATTGAGAACATGACGCGTTTGTAATGATGACTATTGTGAGTTAAAAGGGACCTGATATATGGATTACAGATTATTTTCTGTTGGAAAAAGGGGATACAAATATATCAAATTAGAAGAAAAAATAATAAATTAAAAAAAACAAAAGAAAAGAGCACTGATAGATCATGTAGCTAGGCTATATTCGATCCGACTTGGCGACTTTGGACTTGGGAGATCGCAAATAATTTTGGTGGTTCTAACCAATGATTTTGTCAGTTAGTCAACCAACATAAGAAAAGCTTAATTTCAGTAATATGAGGAGGACAATCACAACAATGCTTCGAATATTTTTGCCGACATCTTTCTGTGATTAAGGGTGTCGTAATTACTACACATACTATGCTTGTAATAATTTTTTTGTCAAAACCCTAAACCTAATTATTATTATTATTATTATTATTATTATTATTATTATTATTATTATTATTATTATTACTACTAGTATTTCCCCGCCGCCCAATGGGCGTCGGAAATATGAACAATATGAATAAAATATCCAGTTTTAAAAATAAAATTGTTCAATTTTATTATGTCGATTACATTTCCAACCTCCTTAAACTATTTTAAGCATTACATGAGTACGTCTATATATTGCATAGAAATCGACCAACATATGTCATTACCAATAGTTATATATTAGTACAATTTAGTATCTTAAAAAATACTTATATTACAAACAATAGTTGAAATGACAAAAAAATGAAAAAACAAAGATAAAAAGTTTTTTACTCCCGACTCTAATGTCATATATATATTGACAAAGAAAGTGTGTGAAATCGTATTATACTCGATAATTGATTATTGATATTGATTCACACCCTAAATCGTTGAGATATTAGAAATATTAGAAATTTCATAAAGATATAGTTATTTCCAAATTAAATTAGAAAAATATAAGAAATATTCTTGTAAATTAATCTATTGAAAAATTAAAATAATTATAGTTTCATTAACTTATTGTCGTATTGTAATTTATCTAATTTAGTTAATTTATTTAATACAAATATTTGTTATTCATTAATGAACATAATATCAATCTATAAAGTACTTATTAATAATTTACAATATAATCTTTTAACTATAATTTCAATTAATAGAGTATTGACTAAGAATAATAACAAATATTGAAATTATATTTAAAGAATAAATATAATATCAACCGTAAAGTTTTCATTACATCCTTTATTTGGTAGTATTCTTTATCTATAATAATTAATGAAATTGGATTATCTAATGTGAATTTCGCTTGAATTTGGTCCATCTATATTTTGAAAGCTCATTATGTTTTTATTTTCAATTCCTCCATTTTATAGTGAAAAGGGATTGATTTTTACTAATGTTTATTATTAGTAACTATCAATCCATAAAGTTTTTGTTACATCTTTTATTTGGTAGTATTCTTTATCTGTAATAATATGAAATTAAAATATCTAACTTGAATTTCGCTTAAATTTGGTTCTCCTATATTTTGAAAGTGCATTATGTTTTTTTTTATATAACAATTCTTCATTTTTATAGTAAAAAGGAATTGACTTTTGCCACTGTTTATTAATTATTTAACTTTGACTAATGCTTATACAATATCTATATAAGAAAAAATATAGTCAAGTGGGATCTCGTTAGATTTGTCTCATCATGTAGTTTTAAAATATCAAATTTTCAGAATTTTTTCTTGTACATGTTTTGAGTTATTGATGAGTTATTGATATTTAGAAATATATATTGGATTGCGTGCAGAAAGTGAATGTTGATGAAATATGTAGGTTACTGTTTATAAGATTAGGTTACTGTTCATAAGATATTTTTTTTATATATTATAAAGATATAGATATAGATATAGATATAGATATAGATTATTATTATTATTATTATTATTATTATTATTATTATTATTATTATTATTATTATTATTATTATTATTATTATTATTATTTTTGCTGAACAGCCTCTACAGGCTACGAAAGAGGTGGCGGAATAGGGGGCCGGGTGGGGAGTCGAACCCCCAACCTATATGTTGGGAGTCAGGGGGCTTGACCACTAGGGTAAGTCCCCATCCCCCTAAACATAATTATTTGGTTTCCCATTTGTAATCCGGTTACGGTATAATCCATGGAAAAGCGTGTACGTGCAGAAAGTCACAAAAGTCATCTCTTCCATCACACACATCTTTAGCATTCTTCTATAACACGTGTTGTGACCATCCAGGTTGATGGGTCAAGATGGGTCATAAAGAATAAATGTCTGGGGCAGGGGGTGAAAGGGAAAATAATCGAGGCCCAGGTCCAAGAGTCGAGAAAGATAGATCAGACCAGAAGAAGAAGATAGGCCCGGCCGAAACAGGAAGAAGCAGATTCAGCCGAAAGGAGAAGAGAAGCAGACCGGCTCTAAAGGCAATTGGAGAGCGGTTATTCATCTCCGCCACTACGACTATAAATAAGAGGTGCCAGACACCGGAGCAAGAGAGACCAATCCAATCCAAATTTTCTTTATGTCAATTTACTTCCGTGTATCTTTTAATGCATTCCTTTACCAGCTTTCCTAGATTTTAGCCTAGTTATATCGGTTACTTTTCGAAATTAGCCGTTGTTCCTTAACAACCGGTAGATTTTGGTAGTCAGTTGAGGATAATCCGCTGTTGTTTCTTAGCAACCGGTAGATTTCCATTGTTTTCCATTGTTGCCAGTGAAATTCAAGTCGTAATCAGTCAAGTTTGGGTGCATTTTTGAATTCCGGATCCGTAATCGGTTTGATCCTTTTCCGATATCCTCCCTTGAGGAGAAAAAGCTCATTGGCACTAACCGGTGGCCAAACAGTGGCACGCCCAGTGGGACACATATTTGCAACGGCAGTTGATCCACATGCAACTCCGGCGATTAATACGGCGGCGAGAACTGATTTACCGACACGGGGGCACTCCACGGAAGAATTTCCTCCTACTTGCGTAGTTTGGCTGAAACGAAGCGCGAGTTCGTCATGAGAGGGTATGGTCCTCCTCTCCCCTCCTACATCTATCACCGAAAGAAGCAAAGGAACTGGAGACAGAAACTAAGCAAACCATAAGGCAGGGAATGGAAGCTCTTTGGGACAATGACTTTGAGAAGGTATAGTTGTTTTTTTTTTTTTTTTTTTGTTAATGTATAGTTGTTGATACGTCAGCTAGATATATAATGTGAAGATCCCAGGTATAGCAAGGCTCTTGGAAATTCTCACACCAAACCGGACCAAACCGTAAAAATACGGTTTGGTTTGATTTGTGCGGCCTTCTTCAAAATCTCTCCTCTCCAAAATACTATATCTTCTTCTCTCAAAAATTCTCTCCATCTTCTTCATAAACCTCTCCTACCTGCTCCACCTTCTTCTTATTAAACCTCTCCTCTGCTGCCTGCTCCACGAGAAAAGAAAAATGATGACTGGTGCTGCTCTGGGACTTCCCAAATTCTGGGGGCCAATTATGCGCAGCAACCGTAACCCACAAGAGAACCACCAGCTTCCATTGACAGTGTCCCTTCGTCCCAATGTCCCATTCCCACCTCCCCTCATACTTGCCAGTAAGGGGGGCGTTTCGGTGTGTTTTGTCAGATCCAGAAACGCGCCGGAGCCGGAACATGAGCCTATCTAAGAGGGGGCACTCGGGGGAAGAGTTTCCTCCTACTTGCTTGATGTGACTGAAATGAAAGCGCGACTTCGTCATTTGATGGTATGGTGCTCCTCTCCCCTCCTACAATCTCTCTCTCTAATGTCTCTGCTTGATTTTCTTTATTCCAGTCGCCGGAATAAGCAATGGAACTGGAGAAAAAAATTAAGCAAACCAGAAAGCAGAGATTGGATGCTCGTTTTGCTAATGACTTTCAGAATGATCATTGTTTTTTTTTTCGTTAAGGTATAGGTATAGTTGTTGATTGGAACAAAAAAATAATGGTTGGCTGAGGAGCTGGGGGAACTAGAGATGCATCTAACGGGGAAGTTGGCAGCCCTGTGGGGATAAACATTTCAGAGACCGAACAGATGCTGACCGTCAGCTACTACATGACATGTTCTTTATTAACCTCTCCTCTGCTGCATGCTCCACGAGAAAAGAAAAAGGATGACGGGTGCTGCTCTGGGACTTCCCAAATTCTGGGGGCCAATTATGCGCGGCAACCGTAACCCACAAGAGAACCACCAGCTTCCATTGACGGTGTCCCTCCGTCCCAATGTCCCATTCCCACCTCCCCTCATACTTGCCAGTAAGGGGGGCGTTTCGGTGTGTTTTGTTCGATCCAGAAACGCGCCGGAGCCGGAATACGAGCCTATCTAAGAGGGGGCACTCGGGGGAAGAGTTTCCTCCTACTTGCTTGATGTGGCTGAAATGAAAGCGCGACGTCGTCATTTGATGGTATGGTGCTCCTCTCCCCTTCTACAATCTCTCTCTCTAATGTCTCTGCTTGATTTTCTTTATTCCAGTCGCCGGAAGAAGCAATGGAACTGGAGAAAAGAATTAAGCGAACCAGAAAGCAGAGATTGGATGCTCGTTTTGCTAATGACTTTCAGAATGATCATTGTTTTTTTTTCGTTAAGGTATAGGTATAGTTGTTGATTGGAACAAAAAAATAATGGTAGGCTGAGGAGCTGGGGGAACTAGAGATGCATCTAAAGGGGAAGTTGGCAGCCCTGATGGGGATAAACATTTCAGAGACCGAACAGATGCTGACTGTCAGCTACTACTTGACATGTTCTTTATTAAACCTTTCCTCTGCTGCTTGCTGATAATGGCCAGAAATGACCATTATTTTCAATCCATTTCCGTGTCTTAAACGGGCATTTGATCGCATTCCGGTCTTACATTAAGTAAGTAAGCAGTCGAATTGGACTAATTTATGCATAATTGTAAAAATAATAAGCTGGTGTGAAAAAGGCATAAATATGTAATTTTATTACATATTTATGTTAGAAAAATCCAAAAACATGAGAAAAAGAAAAGGAAACAAAAGGATGGGAAAAAGATAGAAAAGCCCACAAAAAGAATATTTTCGGCCCATCTGGCCCAATCCAGCAGGCCCAGGAAGACCCTTGTCGCGGAAGCCCCTTGGCGCGATGCAGTGTTCCGCGACAAAGAAGGGGTTCCGCGACCAAGTGGCCCAGATGAAGAAGAGACCAGCCAAGCACTTTTGTCGCGATGACCTTTGTCGCGATGGCATGCTCCGCGACAAAGGCATGTTCCGCGACCAAGATACAGTTTTAGAGACACAAGACCCAGTCGAGAAGCTTTGCCACATGCAGTGTGTTCCGCGACCAAACTTGGTGCTCCGAGACAAAGCTGTGATGTGTGTGATGTCTTGAGACACAATGGGCTCAAATCAAGGCCCATGAGCTTAGGGTTTCCCCTCTATAAATATGAGGTGTTTCCTTTGAGCTAGAGGTTGGAAGAATTTTTAGAGAAAATACTCACTCTTGAAGACAAGTGGGAAGTTCAGTAGTTAGTTTAGTTTAGGGTAGTTTAGTTAGATTTTTTTTTGTATTATTTAATTTATGCACTAGTTAGAAGTAGTTTACTGCACTTGGGTTAGATAGCCAGTTTTACACCTTGTTCTTGTTCTAAACTTTTGTTTAAGGGTTTGTGGTACCCAAACCATGGGTATGAACAACACCGTTTAATAATATGGGAAAACATTCTCCATTTGTGTCCCAAAATCATGAAATGGGTCTCACACCCCATGGATCTTACCGTTTTCGTTTTCCTTGGGTCATTTGACCCTCGTTTTGCATTCTAATGTCACTGCTTGGTGACTTTTTCTTGGGATGATGTTGCATGCTTATGGGTGATCAAGCTCAGATTAGGGTTTTTTAAGTTCTAAGTCTGTTTTGTTTCTTTTATGTTCAAGCATGTTCTAGCTAGATTCAAATTCTGTTTTGTTATTTTGAGCTTAGTTTAGCTTTTGAATCTGAAATGGGTGAGATCACACATAATGCATGCCACTGTTCCACTTTACTTTTCTGACATGTGTACTGGACACACCTTTGTCGCGGAACAACTCTTGTCGCGGAACCACGTTCCGCGACAAAATGGTGCTTTGGCGACAAAGGTGCCAAAGAACATTTGTTGACCATTATTTTAAAACCCTTGGTCGCGAAACACCCCTTGGCGCGGAACCACGTTCGGCGACAAAATCTTGATTAGCGACCAAGGATCCAAATATTTGTGATTTTATTCTGGAAGGGCTTTGTCGCGGAGTTACCTTGTCGCGGAACCACGTTCCGCGCCAAAACCTCTTGTTCCGCGACAAGAATTATGCCTTGTCCAACTTTCAACCCTTTTTGTCGCTATGCTCTTGTCGCGGAACCACGTTCCGCGACAAAATTTTCTTTACTTAGCGACAAAGCAAACCCTAAATTTTCAAAATCCCATTTCTTTTATTTCCCACCCCTTTGTCGCGAAACCTTTGTCGCGGAGCCACGCTCCGCGACACGAACTCTCCATCGCGACAAGGTGGCACCTTTTTGCCAAGTTTTCATTCTTCATCTCAATCCATTAATTAATTGAACCTTTATATTAATATTTTGAGGTTGAGATCCAATGATCTCAACCCACGATCAATTTGATATAAAGAACTTTGTTCAATTCCCCATTAAAAGATTCTTCTACAAGTGATTAAACTCTAATGATCTAAGTATATAATCCGGACTGTAATTAATTAATTGATTATGGAACGAGTGATTATTTAGACATAAAGAGTGATTATGGATTTAATTCCATACCCTTGCATGAGAAACCAATGTCTCTCATGCAAGATGACCCAAAAATATTTTCTTTTATTTTATTTTGTCCTTTCCGTGATGTGTGAAACAGCTAGTAAGGAATATATCAGATTAATGTTGGCGGGTATTCCCACACGGATAACTAGCTCGTGATCTGTATATTAATTACTAGTTGTTATTTTGCATGGTCCGGATAGTGGTCGGTGGAAGCCTTGGCGGTTCGTCCCTCCGGGATTATAATAGCTGCTCAGCTGACTCCCATCCGGATACAGTTTTCTTTTCTTTATTTTAATTTCAAACCTGAATCTGGAGCTGTAGTAATGTTAGATGATATATGCCAATATTATCTAATAATTACTGTTGTAATAGAATATGTGGGTTTTTATCCAAATTCACAGATAGTGGAGTCTGAGATGACGGCGGCAACTGTCATTTGAGGCAATTCACTATCTAAAAATCATCCCACCTGAAATGATCAGGACCTGGATAGCAGATGTTTGCAGTCCGGATTATCTTGATTATTTTTGTCATCTTTTTAGCCAAATAAATTCTTCTCATCTCCGGCTATTTCATCTCTGTGTTTCACATTCTGTCTAAACCCACCTTATATTTTGGGTTATTTCATTTTACACTTCTCTATAAATTTATGCATGATATCACTATGTAGATAGTGTGGTCATATTATTTTGGGATCCTTCCATTGGACATAGAAGTCATGATTTTAATCAGATGTCTCATAATAAATTTCCAACAAAAATTCCTTTATAAAATCCGGATCTGAGTAAGGGATAAATTCGACAGTTATGACTAATTTATATCCGACTGGGGGTTGATTTTGGGAAATTAGAAGCAGAGTCAACGATTAGGTGTCACCTAGACTGAAAGGATCTGTGTTTTAATTGAGAGTCTAGTACCTGATAGGGAATGATTTTCAGATTTATTATTTTCCGAAATTGCTGTTTGTTGGAAATCTTGTACTCCTTCCGTCCCACTTAACTTGTCTTGTTTCACTTTTGCACACAATCCAATACACTTTTTTAATCGGTAATATCTCAAAATGTATACAACAAAAAATTATTTAAAATATATATTCTAAAACTACATGACTATACGATTCTAACAAGACCAAACTCAACTATTTTTTCGAAATATATACATGAAATAAAATCGAGTCAAAGTAAAACAATGAACAGTGTCAAAAAGTCAAACAGGACACATTAGCTGGGACGGAGGGAGTATTAAATATTGCACTGGGTCAGATTCCACTTGGATTCCGATAAGGTGTAATAGATAATACTAGAGGAACAACATCCGGGCCTTGGTTATTTTCTAAGGTAGGGTTGAGTATTCTCTCAACTGCTATTTTCTTCTGCCAAAGCCTATTTTTGAGTCCTGAGTGAGTGCATCCGGAACGAACTAATTTATTAGTTTGTTTCATTAGTTTGTATCTCATAACCACCCGACGCGAAGTGAACACTGCGAGCGGTTCACCGAGAATAGGGAATTCTTGATCCACAACCGGTCATCCTGACTGGGGGCTTTCTCTTACTACCAGGGTCAGACTTTCAAAAACCTCCGAGTGATAGGATTTTAAATGCTTTCCTTATCGCTTTCTTTTAAATGCTTTTGTTAGAGGTCACTCGGTTGTATTGAGAGTTGTGTAACTGCTACTAGGACTGATAGTTAAGGGATAGTTCAGGGCTTGATTAGAATCTTCGGGTGTGACATGGGGGAATGATAGCGGTACTTGCCACTTGAATAAATGATTTGTCAGGTGTTGCTTGTCCACCACAGATAAATAACATGCCTCCACACGGCCGTGTGAGGGCAGTTGTGAGTCTGTGGTAACTTAGATTTTGCTGTCTTAAGAGCATGTAACCTCTTACTGTAAGTACCTGTCTGTTAAAGGGAACATGGTATAGAGAGCATGAGAGTTAGCTAACTGAAGGATTATCCCAAACAAAGATCTGTGTATTAAAATGGAAGTTTAACTGTGTTTCATCTGAATCTTGTCCAATCTTTATTCTTTTCTCCCTGTCCCTTCTGTCTCATTTTAAATCCGCTTTCTTAGATAATTTTAATCGCTTTCTTAGATTAATTTTATTGCTTTCTTAGATTAAATTTAATTCGCTTTCTAGAATAATTCTGCCTGCTTTGTTTTAATTGCTTTCATAGCTTAGTTTAAATTCTGTCAAGTAGTTGTTAGTCATTTCACAAACTTGAATCGAGTAACCGAGTGGAAAATCTTAGTAAATGACGTGGGTCCTGCTTCTATCGCACATCCTCCAGTGAACGATCCGGTCTTACTATAAATTACTGCAATTTTTGACATCGTGCGCTTTCGGGGGCACAGTTTCTTAAACACGAGCAATAAAAACATGACTACGTATAAATCTATCCCTAATCACAACCCCGCCATCATAAATTGGTTTCATTAAATAAAA
Organism: Hygrophila difformis; assembly: GCA_030278955.1. NCBI lineage: Eukaryota > Viridiplantae > Streptophyta > Magnoliopsida > Lamiales > Acanthaceae > Hygrophila > Hygrophila difformis. Next base: position 36,743,481 of record JAOANR010000015.1, read on the forward strand.
CCTAAACCAGGATCACGAATTTTCGGAAAATACTCATGTAGTGGGAATTAGTCAAAAGTTTCATGGCAGGAAATCTTATGGCAAGAATTGATGAGAAGTATCATGGCATATTTGCCGGGGATCCTCAGTGTGTGTAACACCCCGGATTTGATAACCCAGGCCGGGGTGCCACCGCCACACCTCCCTAGCAAGACACGGTTCCTCCGAGCTTGCTAAAGAGATGCAAGGCTATAGGTGTTGGAAAAAGTTTGAAAGCAAGTCCGGAATTACTTAAAAATGATAATGTAATATCATCCATACATTATAATAAAAATAATAGGTTGCAGCGGAAATTAAATACAGGGCCGACATGGCCAAAACTCGGGTTAACAAGCCCGTATGCAAGTCATGTAGAACAAATAATTAAATACCCAAAGTGATCCCCGATGCATGATCATGCTCCGTACTCTGTAATGGGAAAATGAACAACGGGGTTTATCAGTATATAAAATACTGAGTAAGTTAAGCCCTTACAAAGCAATTTAAGGGGTTACATGTGTTTAAATCCAAAGATTCACTTGTCATGCATTACTTTTTAAAATCCATATTTTATTCGCAGCGGAAAACATGTTGAATTTATTCAAGATGACAATGCATAATTTAAAAGACTAAATTTTAAAGGCGGAATTTAAAGGCATAATTTAATGACGTAATTTAAATGCGTAATTTAAAAACATGATACAAAAGATTTAAGCGTAATCAACACTCACACAAGTCTTTTATATTTTATCCCGCAACTAAGAAGAGGACACCACACAAGAGAGATCACTAACGAGGCAATCCCAAAAATCATAATCAGTTAGCCGGTGAACCGGCGGCCGCAGCCATATCAGTATTGACTGCCGTTTTGGCTAGCCATGTATCTCGATTGCCATTTCGGCAAGCCGTGTGTATCTACTGTCAATTTGACAGGCATGTATATCAACTGTCGTTTGACAGGCCTTTCAAACGGTTTCACTACCACTCGGGCAGGCCGTGTATTTCCCACTGCCGATTTGGCAGGCCATGTGCACAACTGCCGTTTTGGCATATAAAGGAGACCACTAACGAGGCAATCTCAATCGTAGGACCACTAACGAGGCAGTCCAAATAATGAGAGACCACTAACGAGGCAGTCTCAAAGATAATGATAGTATGAAGATCGGCTCAGCCTAGTGAACGGGATTTTTCGAAAGTTCGTACTTCAAAGTTATCAAATGATCGATATCGCGTTTTCAAAGTTCGAGTTTTTCTCAAGTTCGAAAAATCCTATTCGAGGCAGTTTACGCCTTTCTTAATTTAAAATTCGTTTTTCCTCCAAAAATTCTGAAACTTGGCCAGTAATTCAAAAACACACACACGAACAACTTTCATGTTTTAAGTTTTTGGAAATAAGGTTCCGAAGTGAGTTGAAATTTGAGTTTATTGCAAAGAATAATTCATGTCTTAAAAACTGTTCTCGTCACAGGTTCGTGTAACGCCGATTAAAAATTCATTTCAAAACCAATCGATGTGAAATTTTTACAGTAACTACACGACACATTAAGGAACAACTTTCATGTTTTAAGTTTTTGGAAATAATGAATTCTTGGTACTCAAAAATCGAGTGCAACTCACTGCATACTCATGGCCCTTAAAACGAATTCAAAACAGTTCTAAAAACTTGGCCGTTTGACATATCAAATGAACACCAAAATTCGTGAAATTTTGTAGGCATAATCTAGACACAATTATCTACAACTTTTGTTTAGAAATGCAAAGTTAAATCATTCGAAAAATGGGTGAAAAACATGCATCAAGTTGAATGAAGGAATCTGTCACAGATTAAAATCGTTCGGTTTGATACAGAAAGTTCATGGCAAAAATTGGGATAGCAAAACTTAATGTCAATGGCTGAAATTTGGACACAAGGTAGATAAAGGTGTTAGGAACAACTTTTATGTTGAAAGGTTTTCGGTTTGAATTCCCGAAGGTCGGGTTTTTGGCGAGTCTTTAAAATTGGACGAAAATAGGGTTTTTGAAAACCGATTTTTGTTACAAGCCTATATCTCGAGATTTAAACAACAAACAACCACGAAAATTTGTGAGTAAGGTTTTAACTTACTGATTTGAAGATTAGGATTACTGGGATGGGTATCCGGATGCTCTAGGGTCGCGACGAACGGCCAATCCTTCCGATCGCTTTTCGTTCGTTTTCCGGCGTGAAATCGTAGTAAAGGAAACGGGTTAGATTTCGAGTTTCTAAGTGTTATGGACGAATTAAAATGTTTAACCATGGCTTACCAAGAGTCTAGAGGGCAGGGCTTGGTTCCTCTCGCCTCGTCGTCGCCGGAATGCTTGCCGGAAAGTGTCGCCGGAAGAGTTTCGGCTTGGGGAGGAAGTTTGGGAGTAATGTGGGAGTAGTTTCTGTAAGTCTAGGGTTTGGAGGCACCCCCAACCGCCCTTAAGTCTCCCTCACGTCAGGGATTTGGTTTCCCTTGAAGGGAGTTGTAATTTCGGCAAGAAAATCACCCCCGAATGGGAAGATTACACCTTCAGCCCCTCTGGCGCGGAGGTGGCGCGCACCCACCCTTATGGCCGCGCGGGGCACGCGTGCCAGGCCTGGCGTCGCGACGCCCTTGGCCGCGCGGTGGCCGCGCGGCGGCGCGCGGACAGCGCGGGCCGGCCGGACCGGCCGGTTCGGCTCCGCGTGTTCCGTCGGGTCTTCCCTCGCTTTCCCCTATCGGTTTTCGGTTCGACTTTTCGGGTCATTTCTGGGGTTACGATTCCTTTCTAAATTTTATTTTGACTCCAATGAATTTCATATTTGAAATCAAGAATTCGTCGAGTTCGAATCCGTCGGCTTGAATTCGTCGTCCTGTGGTTCCCATGCAATAATTTATCTAATTAATTTATTTCCGACTTCACGGGTTCTTGGAATTAAAATTCTTTTCCTTCTTGAATTTAATTCCAATTCTTTTGGGATTAATCCATGGAATATCTTCGGGCTTCCTTTCCCTCTTTCGTCCCATTTCGACTTGACCAAAATTTGGGTTCGAATTCTTTGAATTTATCGGTCACGCCATTTCCGAGCAATAATTTATTGTAATAAATTATTTTCTTCTCGGAAATAAATCTTATTTCGTTTCTTTGGGCGTTGTAAAAACCCCGGGTATTACAGTCTACCCCCCTTAAGAATCAACTTCGTCCCCGAAGTTGCGCCCTCGCTTTCTTTTGGGCTCAATTTAATGTTGGGGTATTTCCATCTACTTTCCATAAGAAATTTATCCCATTCCTTTGAACGTGAATTAAATTTCTCGGGTGTTACATCCTCTCCCCCTTAGGAATCAACTTCGTCCTCGAAGTTGGGCGTTAGCTCCTCGCGAGCTCGGACATTGTTTGGTTGCGTGATTGTATTAGTATGTGTTGTTGTCTGTTATTATTTGACTGAACCCAGAATTTAGATTTCCAAGCTGCCTACGTACCCCGTGAAGGGATCAAGTCATAACGTAGTTCAAAACAATTTGAATTCATTTATTTTTGATTGGATACAATTCTTAGAGTCGTACTAAAAAATAAATGTAGTTTGTCGATGCTTGAAAACTTCTTACGGTTACTTGGGCCGAGTGGTCACGTCCTCCCTCTTGTTTATATTTTCTATTCGCGTCCGGCAGTCACGCAGCCGATGACCATGTCGACCGCACCGAAGGCATGCTCCAGGCTGAGGGCATCCTCTCGCATAGTGTGGTTTACCACACTTTGGACATGGTGGCGCATAGTCGCCATGGTTGAAGACTATCCCCTTGTTTCGTCCATTGTCGTTTTGATGTGGTCGGTCCAAGTTTCTACGGGAATGGTCCTTATTCCTCTTGTATCGTCCTTGTGGTCCTTGCTTAGTCCCACCTACCGGTTTCTGTTTCAGTCCTTGAACTCGTGCAACCGCTACTGCACGATCATACACGGCTTGTAGGTCAAGATAGTGCTCGCCCGTGATCACCTCTCTAATAGATAGGTTCAGTCCCGTCTCGAACTTCTGTGCCTTCTCTACATCAGTTGGCACCAGTCTCGGCGCGAACCGCACCAACTCCTTGAAACGGTTATAGTATTCTTGGACCGTCTTTCCTCCTTGCCTCAGTGTCAGAAATTCCTCATACATAGCAGCCTTCATGCTCATGGGATAAAAATGATCCCTAAGCAGATCCGTGAATTCTGACCATGTGTAGGGCTCGTCGTACTCTGCACGTTTCCATTGGGTGGCTTGCCACCATTCATCCGCCTCGCCTCCTAAGTAGTATGAGGCTACGTGGACCTTTTCCCCTTCGGGACACTTTACGGCGTTCAACAGCTTATCGAACGTCCGTATCCATTCCTCTAGCTGAGCCGGGTCCTCTTCGCCGGCGTAGTGGGGTGGTTGGTAAGGGTTTACCAAGGCTAAGTAGTTGACCCGGGTTACCGGTGGTGGTACACCCGCTTGTGCACGTTGCACTTCAGCATTTCCTAATACTACAAGAACTTCCTCGACAGTCCTTAGACGCTCATCCATATTGTTGGGAACATGAGGCACTCGCCCTCCTACGTTCTGAGGGATCTCATTATTGTTCGGTGTGTTGGGGAGGTCAGCGTTAGTGTTGTTTGGAATTTCCTTTCTCGATTTTCCCTTAGGTGCCATTTTCTGTTATCAACGCACGTGAAGATGAGTTTCTAATCTAAGGTAAGTTAGCGTTCCAGAAAATCTATAAGGTAGGATTGGAAAGAGGTAATAGATAGGAGAATGCTAAACTTAGGTGATCAAATTATAAGACTGAGACAGAATTAGTTTAAAGCAAACGCTTCTAAGTCAAGGTCATGACCAATTTGAAGGTAAGAGTTTTGACACTGTTAATTAACATAAAAAAAAATTAACGCGATATTCATGTATGTATGTATGCGAATGCATGTATGCTTTATACAATGCTACCCCAACCCCGAAAAATATTTTCGTGACTTTAAAAACTTGTTGGAAAAATTTCTATGCATATGTAAATATTTTCCATGGGTTTCAAATAAATTTTGTTCCATGGAAATGAAAATTAAAATTTAAATAATAATAATGGTACTTAAAAATTTTAAAATAATATTAATATTTGTTTAAAAATCTTGGGCCTCTATATTGGCCAAAATAATAATAATAATTTAAAAAAAATATTTCCGGGCTCTGATACCACTCTGTAACACCCCGGATTTGATAACCCAGGCCGGGGTGCCACCGCCACACCTCCCTAGCAAGACACGGTTCCTCCGAGCTTGCTAAAGAGATGCAAGGCTATAGGTGTTGGAAAAAGTTTGAAAGCAAGTCCGGAATTACTTAAAAATGATAATGTAATATCATCCATACATTATAATAAAAATAATAGGTTGCAGCGGAAATTAAATACAGGGCCGACATGGCCAAAACTCGGGTTAACAAGCCCGTATGCAAGTCATGTAGAACAAATAATTAAATACCCAAAGTGATCCCCGATGCATGATCATGCTCCGTACTCTGTAATGGGAAAATGAACAACGGGGTTTATCAGTATATAAAATACTGAGTAAGTTAAGCCCTTACAAAGCAATTTAAGGGGTTACATGTGTTTAAATCCAAAGATTCACTTGTCATGCATTACTTTTTAAAATCCATATTTTATTCGCAGCGGAAAACATGTTGAATTTATTCAAGATGACAATGCATAATTTAAAAGACTAAATTTTAAAGGCGGAATTTAAAGGCATAATTTAATGACGTAATTTAAATGCGTAATTTAAAAACATGATACAAAAGATTTAAGCGTAATCAACACTCACACAAGTCTTTTATATTTTATCCCGCAACTAAGAAGAGGACACCACACAAGAGAGATCACTAACGAGGCAATCCCAAAAATCATAATCAGTTAGCCGGTGAACCGGCGGCCGCAGCCATATCAGTATTGACTGCCGTTTTGGCTAGCCATGTATCTCGATTGCCATTTCGGCAAGCCGTGTGTATCTACTGTCAATTTGACAGGCATGTATATCAACTGTCGTTTGACAGGCCTTTCAAACGGTTTCACTACCACTCGGGCAGGCCGTGTATTTCCCACTGCCGATTTGGCAGGCCATGTGCACAACTGCCGTTTTGGCATATAAAGGAGACCACTAACGAGGCAATCTCAATCGTAGGACCACTAACGAGGCAGTCCAAATAATGGGAGACCACTAACGAGGCAGTCTCAAAGATAATGATAGTATGAAGATCGGCTCAGCCTAGTGAACGGGATTTTTCGAAAGTTCGTACTTCAAAGTTATCAAATGATCGATATCGCGTTTTCAAAGTTCGAGTTTTTCTCAAGTTCGAAAAATCCTATTCGAGGCAGTTTACGCCTTTCTTAATTTAAAATTCGTTTTTCCTCCAAAAATTCTGAAACTTGGCCAGTAATTCAAAAACACACACACGAACAACTTTTATGTTTTAAGTTTTTGGAAATAAGGTTCCGAAGTGAGTTGAAATTTGAGTTTATTGCAAAGAATAATTCATGTCTTAAAAACTGTTCTCGTCACAGATTCGTGTAACGCCGATTAAAAATTCATTTCAAAACCAATCGATGTGAAATTTTTACAGTAACTACACGACACATTAAGGAACAACTTTCATGTTTTAAGTTTTTGGAAATAATGAATTCTTGGTACTCAAAAATCGAGTGCAACTCACTGCATACTCATGGCCCTTAAAACGAATTCAAAACAGTTCTAAAAACTTGGCCGTTTGACATATCAAATGAACACCAAAATTCGTGAAATTTTGTAGGCATAATCTAGACACAATTATCTACAACTTTTGTTTAGAAATGCAAAGTTAAATCATTCGAAAAATGGGTGAAAAACATGCATCAAGTTGAATGAAGGAATCTGTCACAGATTAAAATCGTTCGGTTTGATACAGAAAGTTCATGGCAAAAATTGGGATAGCAAAACTTAATGTCAATGGCTGAAATTTGGACACAAGGTAGATAAAGGTGTTAGGAACAACTTTTATGTTGAAAAGTTTTCGGTTTGAATTCCCGAAGGTCGGGTTTTTGGCGAGTCTTTAAAATTGGACGAAAATAGGGTTTTTGAAAACCGATTTTTGTTACAAGCCTATATCTCGAGATTTAAACAACAAACAACCACGAAAATTTGTGAGTAAGGTTTTAACTTACTGATTTGAAGATTAGGATTACTGGGATGGGTATCCGGATGCTCTAGGGTCGCGACGAACGGCCAATCTTTCCGATCGCTTTTCGTTCGTTTTCCGGCGTGAAATCGTAGTAAAGGAAACGGGTTAGATTTCGAGTTTCTAAGTGTTATGGACGAATTAAAATGTTTAACCATGGCTTACCAAGAGTCTAGAGGGCAGGGCTTGGTTCCTCTCGCCTCGTCGTCGCCGGAATGCTTGCCGGAAAGTGTCGCCGGAAGAGTTTCGGCTTGGGGAGGAAGTTTGGGAGTAATGTGGGAGTAGTTTCTGTAAGTCTAGGGTTTGGAGGCACCCCCAGCCGCCCTTAAGTCTCCCTCACGTCTGGGATTTGGTTTCCCTTGAAGGGAGTTGTAATTTCGGCAAGAAAATCACCCCCGAATGGAAAGATTACACCTTCAGCCCCTCTGGCGCGGAGGTGGCGCGCACCCACCCTTATGGCCGCGCGGGGCACGCGTGCCAGGCCTGGCGTCGCGACGCCCTTGGCCGCGCGGTGGCCGCGCGGCGGCGCGCGGACAGCGCGGGCCGGCCGGACCGGCCGGTTCGGCTCCGCGTGTTCCGTCGGGTCTTCCCTCGCTTTCCCCTATCGGTTTTCGGTTCGACTTTTCGGGTCATTTCTGGGGTTACGATTCCTTTCTAAATTTTATTTTGACTCCAATGAATTTCATATTTGAAATCAAGAATTCGTCGAGTTCGAATCCGTCGGCTTGAATTCGTCGTCCTGTGGTTCCCGTGCAATAATTTATCTAATTAATTTATTTCCGACTTCACGGGTTCTTGGAATTAAAATTCTTTTCCTTCTTGAATTTAATTCCAATTCTTTTGGGATTAATCCATGGAATATCTTCGGGCTTCCTTTCCCTCTTTCGTCCCATTTCGACTTGACCAAAATTTGGGTTCGAATTCTTTGAATTTATCGGTCACGCCATTTCCGAGCAATAATTTATTGTAATAAATTATTTTCTTCTCGGAAATAAATCTTATTTCGTTTCTTTGGGCGTTGTAAAAACCCCGGGTATTACAGTGTGACAGGCTGAAGGTCAACCTATCCCGATTATGCCATGAGATTTGTCAACATTTCATGACAGAGAGGACCACAGCGCCATTTGAAACCAAAGCACCACACTTGAGTAATAAAAAGACTAATAATCTTGATATATCCCTAAACCCTTTCCCGTGAATCATAACGCTTTTCATTTAATAAATCCTAACCTGGTATAATTTTAGAAAATGCTCGTGGGACGGAAATTGTCAAAAGTTTCATGGCGCCGTTGCCGGGGAGGATGCAGCGTCATTTATTAAGAGAATTACACTCCTGATTACTCCTAGATTAGCTTAGATCAGTCTAGTTTAGTGTAATATATCGAATCAAGAACAGAAAAAATACCCTCAAGATTAATTGAACATTTAGAGTACCAAGACTCTAAATGTGAGGATGTTGAACTGAGGAGAAAACCTAACCTAATGGGTATTTATCTGTCTTGCAGGAAATTCGGAACCACCAAAAAGAAGGAGCAGAAAAAGCATGGAAAACCAGGTTCTTGGTTGGGGAAATTCCACAAATCTGAGGAATTACTTTCGGAATTTAAAGCAACTTAAAATCCGAAACGAATCTCGCAGATAAATGGAAATGACCCAACCTAATCTTTCGCAAGTAGATTATTTTAAATAATGGCCCAATGATTTGAATTTACTTGGACTGAATTCATTCAGGTCCAACTCAAATAAAATGGACGCAGGCCCAATATCACACTCGGGCCCAATCCGTTGAAAATTTGAAAATCCAAAGAGTTTGTCGCGGAATGACCATTTTGTCGCGGAACAACGTTCCGCGACCAAGTGCAACTCCGCGACAAAACTCCCCTCATCAGCAAACCTTGTTCGTCTTTGTCGCGGAGTGACCATTTTGTCGCGATGCCCAGCATCGCGACCAAGTGCAATTCCGCGACAAAATTTTACTCGCCCCTGATCTCTGTTTGTCCTTGTCGCGGAAGCCTTTGTCGCGGAGCACTGCACCGCGACAAAGCTCCTATTCCGCGACACGGGCACACCACTCCATTCTTCCTCGCCATTTTGTCGCGGTACACTTTGTCGCGGTGCATGACTCCGGGACAAAGTCTCACACTCCGCGACAGATCTAATGTCGCCAAGCCTGGTCGCGTAGTCCTGTTCCGCGACCATGGGCTAGGGTTCCGCGACCGGCCCATTAGTATTTAAACCTCTCCGCCTCCCTCTTCTTCCCCACGCTCCCACACTTAGAAAATTTGCGAAAACTGCTCGTACGCAAAAGCCGTTTCTGAAGAACACCACAGTGTTCCTCGCACTCGTATCCCGCCACTTCCAGGCGTTACTCTGCCCAATTTTCGCGAACCCAATGGAACCTCCATCTTCATCTTCGCCCCCGAAGCAGACCGAGCCCTGGTAAGTGTTTTCTATCCGATTCTTGCGCATTCTCGAGGCCCTGTATTGCGATCCTTGTGTTGTTTTCTTTTCCATTTATGTAAATAGGGTTGTTTTATGTTCTTTCCCTCTGTTTTAGTTTGATTTTAGGCGATTCTTGAAGTGGGCTTAGTTTATTTGAGGATTGCTGTGATTTCTTGTGTTGGCCGAGCATGTTTTGGAAGAAGTGTGTTTTTGATTGGGGTTGGGGAAGATCGATTTTGTATGGGGCATTCGATTTTGAGAAGTTAGGGCTGTTAGAGAACTCAGACAGCAGGTAGGAGTTAGCACTGGCAAATTCTCACCATTGTTGGTTTTTCAAGCTTTTAGTGTTCACAGGAATAATTCACTTTCCAAAGGGAACTCGGTCTTTATCTCATTTAATTGCTTCTGTGTGCATTCATGATTTGAGAAATCTGAGCCTTATCTGTATGTCAATGAACATTTGGTTATTTTTTTCTCTGGATAGCTGGGTGTTATTGATTGTCTCGATTTTGCAAAGCATGAGTGTTTTTGTTGGGTCGATTAGTAAGAAAGCATGCTGATTTGATTAATTTGACGTTCTTGCTGAGACTTTGAAGCATGTTAGTAGTTTGATCTTATGTTGAGAAAGAGCATGAGCATGTGTTGATGGTTTGCTTTGAGAGTTCATGTTGTTTGCATGCCAATGTTCATTTAATGCCCCTCCCCTGATTTTGGCAACTTGTGTGTATGGGTACAGCAATCTGCATAAAAGTGGGTGTATGGCCTTTTTATGGCAATCCCAGTGCACCATCCACTTTTCAGCAAGAATCACTTTTTCACAAAAGACAAAAATAGTACTAGGAATTTTGGGTTGACAAATGTGTTTTTGTTCCCAATGGAACTAAAAAGTGTGAGTTAAGTAGCAGTATTTTGCCACCTCAACTGCTACCTTTTTACAAAAATCCAAAAATGGGACCACACACATCCCACTTTTCATTAAATAAAATCAAATCAACCTTTTCAAAAATTAAAAATAGTGTTTGCATTTTCTTGAACGTTTTAACTGTCCAATGACAGTCCAAACAATCCGGAAATAGCAAATCCAATCCGCCATGCCTCCATTGCACATTCCATTTTCGAGCCATCCATTCCACCATCATCATTTCATTCCATTTTCAACAAGTGCCTCGTGCTTGTTTAAAAAATTGGAAAAACAAACTTTTGGGCCCAATGGCCCATTAAAAAAGGGAATTTTTGGTCCAATGACCACTTTATTTTTATTTCCCCCTTTTTTTTTGATTGGACTCAATAATCCAATTAAGACATCTCCTTCTAGGTCCTAAGGCATAATACCTTATCTTTAGATCTTTTAATAAACTCAAGATTGAATCACTTAAATCACATTTCGAGCTTAGCAAAGCTCAAAATGTGAGGATGTTGACTTTCACACCTGAGTAGTCTTTGAAAACTTATAAAAATTTGGATGTATCTAAACACTTTGACCTTTTTCAGGAATGCATTGGTAGTGCAATCAGGCATCGGGTTACCTGACTGCACGTATGAGGCTGCTGGCAAGCAGGCCTCAATTGATCGAACATAAATTAAGGACGCAAGAGATGCCATCAAATCAGTTTACAAGGTACCTCTGGACCACACTACGGACGAAAAATTGAAACTTTCTCCGGGATGGGACGTGCATATCCCTCCAGAGGAAAGGTCGATAGTCGCTGCATCGATAGAAAGGGACTACTATCACTTCCTGAAGAAGTTTTGGATAAGGATGATGGGGCATGCCCCTCAAGACGAAAAGACAACTCCTGAAGTCCACCATGAGCGCATCCAATTGAGGTTCAAAGAGCACAGGGCTGTGTGGAATCGGCATGTGGAAAAAGGAACGAAAGATCCAAATATAGCTGACTTTGACATCATCATCCCTAACCAGATCGTAGATCCTCAAGTTCGGATGGCCTTCGAACACAAAAAGATGGATCTAAGCAGGGTTATCAACAGTGGGGCCATCATGATGTATGAAGCATTCCCATTCAAGTGGAATCCGTATCTGTTTGAAGCAAAAGGACCAGTGGAGCAGAGGTGGATTACAGATCTAGCTCGGGCCAGGCATCGAGAGCTGACCTTCAATCTGTACAAACGCCTAAAAAATGCTGAGAAATTTGAACAAAGCCGCAACACCTCACTGTTGAACACAATGAGGAAGATGATCAAGGATGCACGCGATCAATGGGACGAACTGACTACTGTCTGGGGAAAAGGCAATCCAAGTATCACTAAGTCCTTTCTGGAAGAAGGAGTAGTATTACCTGCAGATGAGGTACTTGAAACCATCTTCACACATAGAAGGTATGGATGGTACGGAACAAACAAAGATGATGAATTTCCCCAGCACATAGCAGTATTAAGGGACCAGCTGCAAGTGGATATACGCAAAGGTGGCTGGAAACCCAAAAGGAAAAATGAAAGGCAGTTCAATTTACTATCCAAAACTGAGGCTGGGTTGTATCTCACGTACGATTCGGCAGAAGACATGTCCTACCTAGAAGGAATTCAAAAGGATCTGGTAGGGGGCATGATGAATCAGTACAGGGACTCCTACTGGGAATTGATCATGGAAATGGACAAGTTTGCACTTGAATACTGTAATAGTACGGCTAATGGATAAAAGGTCTTGCACTACAACAACAATGTTCGGAGTAAGTTCTGCTCTAAGATCAAGAAGGACTGGGAGGACCAACTGGGGAGAATCACTCAAAAGAGTTTCATTGAGGATTATTTACAGCGCGCCGAGAAGCAACTAGGCTACGAGGGTGAACCAAACAGGGAAGAGGACCCAGATGCCGAGATTGATGCTTATTTTTCCACCCCTCCTGAGGCCAACCCACAGCCTACCCAGCCAGCAGTACAAGCTTCGGCTTTGCCGCCTAGAGAGCAGACTAACGTGCAAGAAGTTGCTACGTCCGAGCCAGTGGTGCAACAAAAAGCAACCCGGACTCCAACGCAGCCAGCTCAATCTGAAGTACCAGCACCTGCCACCACTAAGGCACCCATACATCCCGAGAAAACCTCCACCGCTGTTGTTACATCTGAAGGTCAGCCAGCACCTCAACCGGGAATGAGGAGAAGGTTGATAAAGTCCACTGATAAGGATAAACCAGCAAGAGCTCCGGAAAAGAAAGTGGAGATCAAGGAACCTGAGCCAACTGTCAGGAAAGTGGTAGAGCCCACAGATCCCAAGGACAGAGGTAAAAAGCCGATGCCGCCACCACCCCCGAAAAAGAAGCACCAGGTGATATCCGATGCTGAGCTAGCCAGAAAAATGCACAATGATGAACTTGCATTAGCTGGTTTGCTGGATCAAGTAACAGGTGGTTCGGGAGTAGAGAAATTGACTGAGGAAGAACGCTTGGCAATGGAAAAGAAAGCTGCAGAGGAAGAGCAGATCAGAAAGAATATCCAGCAGACCAGGGATGAAGAAACTGCCAGAAAGGTGCAGGCTGAGCTGGAAAGCAGGAAATCTGGAGAGGTTGAGCGGGGTGATGAGGAAGATTTCGAACTGAAGATCACTGGTGGAGTCGAAGGAAAGGGATTGAAGATCAAAGAAGAACAACCACCAGGATGGACTGGCCCCTCGATTCGTAGTGCTGAGACACTTCGGAAAGAATTGAGACAGAACATCAACGAACAGATTGAAACGAGAATTGATGCTGGAGAAAAGCCAAATCAAATCAGATATCAGACAGAAGTGGGTCAATTGATTGATCCCCTCGTGGGCACGGCCAGAATTGAAGAATTCATCACTCACGAAGGCCCGTCGCACCAACCTGAACAGTCAGAAGGACCACAAGACTCCATAGATCCGGTAGCACTGGCCAAAACCTTGGAAAAGCAGCCAGGCGACCATCTCATGGCCTCTGCGCTTAAGGAAAAGGTTCAAGGAATTTTGACTGAAGCTGCAGATGGGAATGATTCAGAAGAAGAAGCTCAGCAAGAGGAGCAAGAATTCATGGACCAAATGGCGCCTATTTTCCAACGTCCAGTTGGACGAGCTGCAAGAATTAGGGAGGAGGAGGAGGTATCAACTGATGTTGATGACCGTAATTTTCATGTAACTACATCTTCTTTGCCTGTAAATTGTGAACTCAATACGATGAAACATGTAATTAAACAGGTTGAGGAGGAATTCGGAGATGAAACAGCTCATGGAGAGCGAGAGCCAAGTCAGAGGGGAGATGAGGCTGAACCAAGGGATGACCAGCCACAGGAGGGAGACGATCAAACAGACTGGCACACGAGCGACGACGAATCTATCGGATCCATTCGACCAGTCGAGTTTTGGTCTGAGAATACTGTAAGGCAAAGAATGGGCGTTTCAAAGGAATATGGGAAGAAAAAGCTGAGCGAAGAACAGGTTCAGATCAAGTTCAATGGCAACAAAGAGAATGCAGAAAAGTATAAGAAGTTGCAGAAGATGATAGTGCCAGATAAAGGGTTCAGACCCGATGCGTTGTCGCACCCCACTGTTGAGACTTTCTACAGAAATCAAGAGTGGGGTAACTTCATGCTGCATCACGACGAAGATGGCTTCGTGGAACTAACAAAGGAATTCTTCTGCAACATTGATAAAGATGCCAGAACAACATGGGTTCGTGGACAAGTGATTAACATTGCACCTGACTGGCTGAATCAGTTCTTCGGGACTCCAGATATCCAAAGTGAATTTCCCCCTGATGAGATCATGACAAAGAGAGCCAAAACGAGTGAATATGCGAAGTATGCAACCTTGGCTAACAGCATGACAAGCGTGACCGCCCCTGGACACACATTCAATGCAAAATGGCTGCGGATACAGTTCATGCCAACTTATGAGTTCTACATGTCCAAGATCCGGCCCAACTCGCATCCGCACACCACATCTGGAAATGTGCTAATGGGATTTGCAAGAATGTGGAGCGGAGCAAAACTAAATATAGGGAGGCATGTATTCGAGGTGATGATAACCCGGATAAAGGATAGACAGGTGCTATGCTATCCAAATCTGATTAGGAGAATCTGCATAGCTCAGGGAGTTGATTTGAGCGCTTTTGAGGGTGACACAGTGGTGAAAGTGAACCCACCTATCAGTGTGCCGAGACTCCCCCTGTGTGAGAGTATCAGATACTCCCTCCCCCAACTGTTCGTCAGAGGAAATTCAGACGCTCAATCCTCTTTCATATCGGGTGGGCGGACATCAAGAAAACGAAAGAGGCAGCCCAAGACAAAGAAGGGAACACAGAAAACCTGTGCTGATGCAGGACCTTCGAATGTTCAAGAGGAGCCTCCTGCGGACCAAGAACGGACAGAGATTCAAATTCCACCTCCGACTCAACCTCAACCTCAGATGCCTCCTCAAAGCCAGAACGTATCTCAGTTCCCTGCTGATTCCCAAACGATTGAGATGGTGAGCAGAATGAGTCAATCTATGCTCGAGGGAATGAAATCCATGACTGATGTAATTATGGCAAGCCAAGAGGGACAACAGAAAAGGGCAGAAGAGGAGCGTGAAGAGCGAAGGAGGGAGAGAGAAGAAGAACGCGAAGAGCGTAGGAGAGAAAAGGAAGAGAAACGGAAGGAGAAGCAGGAGAAGGAAAGGAAAGAGGCGGAATTCAGGCAAATGATGATGGAAAGGGAAGAGCGCATACATAGAGAAAGAGTGGAGAGTGAAGAAAAGCAGCGCAAGATGATGGAAACACTGATGCAAGCACTCATCAGTCAACTCCCCAAGCCACCCCCACCTCCATCAGGTGTCGCAGAGCCGTCGAATCAGCCAGAAGAGAAAACAGATTGAGCGTGTAATTGTCATTTCAATCGAGCATAATTGTAAATATCATATAAGAGAATTTCATTTCCCTTGTGCAAAATCGTTCTGATTGCAATGAAATCTCTTGTAATTGATATCATTCACTGTTTTAATTTTGGAATTTTGCAGTCCAAACAATTTTATTCTTGAAAAGATGTCTGCACAGTCCGAGATGAATAAGTGACTGTCAGGCCAAAAATATGCTGTTGGCATACTCAGTATGTCAGCAGTGCCTCTTTACTGCTTTCAATTAAATAACCAGCAAAAATATGCATAAAATTGCTCTAAATTCACATGTTGAATTTAGGCTTGTGATTAAATTTTCAAACTTTTAAATTGGGATAATATAATTGAGAACATGCATGACATGAATTCCTGAGGTTTTGAGCTATAAAAATTTAATGATGCGATCAGCTTATTGGGTAATAAATCTGCATGTTAGAGATTTCGATTGAATAAATTGTTAGAATTAAGCTTTGATTAAATTTGAGAATATTGTATGACATGAATCAACCCAACCTTGTGAGATTTGAGCCATGAGTCACTTTTACTCATTCATTTTCTTTGATGTGTGAATCATTTTGATTAAAGGAAACTAGAACTTGCAATTGTGACCGATTCAAGACCATGCCATATTCCCGAAATCGAGCATATGATCGAGGCACCTAGAAAACCCAAATTCTTGGCCTTCTTTTGAAATCCAAACCCAAAAATATTTTCCCTTTAGGATTAACCAATTTGAGCCTATAAGCCTAATTTTTCTTTGAAGCCCTCTACATTATTCCAAGCCTTCTAAAAAGACCAAAAAAAAAAAAAAAAAATTTCAAACCCAAGTGTGCAAGAATAAATTTTATCAAGGCATTAAATTTATGATCATGAATTCATCAAATCGGTATTCAATAAACCGATTCAAAAAAAAAAAGAAAAAAAAAAAAAAGAAGTTGAATTTCATTCAACATCAATAAATTGCAAATGACAAAGCAAATTAGACATAGTCTAATGTCATGCAATAGAAAAAGAAAAGCAAAAGAAAGAAAAACATATTGATGATCATAAGCTTTTAAATAAAAATATGCCATGTTATGATAATATTAATTCTTGCCACTTCTTAACCCAATAGATTCCTTTTCCTACCCAATGTTACAACCGTACGCCCCGTTATAACCCTTAAATAAGACCTCGTGATCTCGATTTGAAGAAATGAGCCGGTGGCGAGTTGGTCTGATTGCAAGCATACGGGAGAATTTAATTAAAACTGATTATGAGCGTTCACTGACTGAGCCCCAATTGAGAGTGAGTGATCTTTCCGATTCTCTTATAAGTGAGGCTCTGTTTCATTAAGAATGTTCATGTCATGCCCTAATTCTAATTTTTAATCTTTGCATCTTTCAAACATGATGTTCATGAAGGATTGATAATAATGTTTGATTTGTAGGCCCGATATAGTGAGCAAGTATCATTTCATTAAACACTGCAATCAAGGGAATTTAATACTTGTAATTTTTGATTGTCTTATCCCAATCCAAAAAGGATGTGATTTATGAAGCCACGAAAATGAATTGAATATGTAGAGTCCGTGTTCTTACGAACATTGACTCTGACTGCTTGGGGACGATCAGTATTAAATGTGAGGATGTTGATAATGGCCAGAAATGACCATTATTTTCAATCCATTTCCGTGTCTTAAACGGGCATTTGATCGCATTCCGGTCTTACATTAAGTAAGAAAGCAGTCGAATTGGACTAATTTATGCATAATTGTAAAAATAATAAGCTGGTGTGAAAAAGGCATAAATATGTAATTTTATTACATATTTATGTTAGAAAAATCCAAAAACATGAGAAAAAGAAAAGGAAACAAAAGGATGGGAAAAAGATAGAAAAGCCCACAAAAAGAATATTTTCGGCGCATCTGGCCCAATCCAGCAGGCCCAGCAAGACCTTTGTCGCGGAAGCCCCTTGGCGCAATGCAGTGTTCCGCGACAAAGGAGGGGTTCCGCGACCAAGTGGCCCAGATGAAGAAGAGACCAGCCAAGCACTTTTGTCGCGATGACCTTTGTCGCGATGGCATGCTCCGCGACAAAGGCATGTTCCGCGACCAAGATACAGTTTTAGAGACACAAGACCCAGTCGAGAAGCTTTGGCACATGCAGTGTGTTCCGCGACCAAACTTGGTGCTCCGAGACAAAGCTGTGATGTGTGTGATGTCTTGAGACACAATGGGCTCAAATCAAGGCCCATGAGCTTAGGGTTTCCCCTCTATAAATATGAGGTGTTTCCTTTGAGCTAGAGGTTGGAAGAATTTTTAGAGAAAATACTCACTCTTGAAGACAAGTGGGAAGTTCAGTAGTTAGTTTAGTTTAGGGTAGTTTAGTTAGATTTTTTTTTTGTATTATTTAATTTATGCACTAGTTAGAAGTAGTTTACTGCACTTGGGTTAGATAGCCAGTTTTACACCTTGTTCTTGTTCTAAACTTTTGTTTAAGGGTTTGTGGTACCCAAACCATGGGTATGAACAACACCGTTTAATAATATGGGAAAACATTCTCCATTTGTGTCCCAAAATCATGAAATGGGTCTCACACCCCATGGATCTTACCGTTTTCGTTTTCCTTGGGTCATTTGACCCTCGTTTTGCATTCTAATGTCACTGCTTGGTGACTTTTTCTTGGGATGATGTTGCATGCTTATGGGTGATCAAGCTCAGATTAGGGTTTTTTAAGTTCTAAGTCTGTTTTGTTTCTTTTATGTTCAAGCATGTTCTAGCTAGATTCAAATTCTGTTTTGTTATTTTGAGCTTAGTTTAGCTTTTGAATCTGAAATGGGTGAGATCACACATAATGCATGCCACTGTTCCACTTTACTTTTCTGACATGTGTACTGGACACACCTTTGTCGCGGAACAACTCTTGTCGCGGAACCACGTTCCGCGACAAAATGGTGCTTTGGCGACAAAGGTGCCAAAGAACATTTGTTGACCATTATTTTAAAACCCTTGGTCGCGAAACACCCCTTGGCGCGGAACCACGTTCGGCGACAAAATCTTGATTAGCGACCAAGGATCCAAATATTTGTGATTTTATTCTGGAAGGGCTTTGTCGCGGAGTTACCTTGTCGCGGAACCACGTTCCGCGCCAAAACCTCTTGTTCCGCGACAAGAATTATGCCTTGTCCAACTTTCAACCCTTTTTGTCGCTATGCTCTTGTCGCGGAACCACGTTCCGCGATAAAATTTTCTTTACTTAGCGACAAAGCAAACCCTAAATTTTCAAAATCCCATTTCTTTTATTTCCCACCCCTTTGTCGCGAAACCTTTGTCGCGGAGCCACGCTCCGCGACACGAACTCTGCATCGCGACAAGGTGGCACCTTTTTGCCAAGTTTTCATTCTTCATCTCAATCCATTAATTAATTGAACCTTTATATTAATATTTTGAGGTTGAGATCCAATGATCTCAACCCACGATCAATTTGATATAAAGAACTTTGTTCAATTCCCCATTAAAAGATTCTTCTACAAGTGATTAAACTCTAATGATCTAAGTATATAATCTGGACTGTAATTAATTAATTGATTATGGAACGAGTGATTATTTAGACATAAAGAGTGATTATGGATTTAATTCCATACCCTGGCATGAGAAACCAATGTCTCTCATGCAAGATGACCCAAAAATATTTTCTTTTATTTTATTTTGTCCTTTCCGTGATGTGTGAAACAGCTGGTAAGGAATATATCAGATTAATGTTGGCGGGTATTCCCACACGGATAACTAGCTCGTGATCTGTATATTAATTACTAGTTGTTATTTTGCATGGTCTGGATAGTGGTCGGTGGAAGCCTTGGCGGTTCGTCCCTCCGGGATTATAATAGCTGCTCAGCTGACTCCCATCCGGATACAGTTTTCTTTTCTTTATTTTAATTTCAAACCTGAATCTGGAGCTGTAGTAATGTTAGATGATATATGCCAATATTATCTAATAATTACTGTTGTAATAGAATATGTGGGTTTTTATCCAAATTCACAGATAGTGGAGTCTGAGATGACGGCGGCAACTGTCATTTGAGGCAATTCACTATCTAAAAATCATCCCACCTGAAATGATCAGGACCTGGATAGCAGATGTTTGCAGTCCGGATTATCTTGATTATTTTTGTCATCTTTTTAGCCAAATAAATTCTTCTCATCTCCGGCTATTTCATCTCTGTGTTTCACATTCTGTCTAAACCCACCTTATATTTTGGGTTATTTCATTTTACACTTCTCTATAAATTTATGCATGATATCACTATGTAGATAGTGTGGTCATATTATTTTGGGATCCTTCCCTTGGACATAGAAGTCTTGATTTTAATCAGATGTCTCATAATAAATTTCCAACAAAAATTCCTTTATAAAATCCGGATCTGAGTAAGGGATAAATTCGACAGTTATGACTAATTTATATCCGACTGGGGGTTGATTTTGGGAAATTAGAAGCAGAGTCAACGATTAGGTCTCACCTAGACTGAAAGGATCTGTGTTTTAATTGAGAGTCTAGTACCTGATAGGGAATGATTTTCAGATTTATTATTTTCCAAAATTGCTGTTTGTTGGAAATCTTGTATTAAATATTGCATTGGGTCAGATTCCACTTGGATTCCGATAAGGTGTAATAGATAATACTAGAGGAACAACATCCGGGCCTTGGTTATTTTCTAAGGTAGGGTTGAGTATTCTCTCAACTGCTATTTTCTTCTGCCAAAGCCTATTTTTGAGTCCTGAGTGAGTGCATCCGGAACGAACTAATTTATTAGTTTGTTTCATTAGTTTGTATCTCATAACCACCCGACGCGAAGTGAACACTGCGAGCGGTTCACCGAGAATAGGGAATTCTTGATCCACAACCGGTCATCCTGACTGGGGGCTTTCTCTTACTACCAGGGTCAGACTTTCAAAAACCTCCGAGTGATAGGATTTTAAATGCTTTCCTTATCGCTTTCTTTTAAATGCTTTTGTTAGAGGTCACTCGGTTGTATTGAGAGTTGTGTAACTGCTACTAGGACTGAGAGTTAAGGGATAGTTCAGGGCTTGATTAGAATCTTCGAGTGTGACATGGGGGAATGATAGCGGTACTTGCCACTTCAATAAATGATTTGTCAGGTGTTGCTTGTCCACCACAGATAAATAACATGCCTCCACACGGCCGTGTGAGGGCAGTTGTGAGTCTGTGGTAACTTAGATTTTGCTGTCTTAAGAGCATGTAACCTCTTACTGTAAGTACCTGTCTGTTAAAGGGAACATGGTATAGAGAGCATGAGAGTTAGCTAACTGAAGGATTATCCCAAACAAAGATCTGTGTATTAAAATGGAAGTTTAACTGTGTTTCATCTGAATCTTGTCCAATCTTTATTCTTTTCTCCCTGTCCCTTCTGTCTCATTTTAAATCTGCTTTCTTAGATAATTTTAATCGCTTTCTTAGATTAATTTTATTGCTTTCTTAGATTAAATTTAATTCGCTTTCTAGAATAATTCTGCCTGCTTTGTTTTAATTGCTTTCATAGCTTAGTTTAAATTCTGTCAAGTAGTTGATAGTCATTTCACAAACTTGAATCGAGTAACCGAGTGGAAAATCTTAGTAAATGACGTGGGCCCTGCTTCTATCGCACATCCTCCAGTGAACGATCCGGTCTTACTATAAATTACTGCAATTTTTGACACCGTGCGCTTTCGGGGGCACAGTTTCTTAAACACGAGCAATAAAAACATGACTACGTATAAATCTATCCCTAATCACAACCCCGCCATCATAAATTGGTTTCATTAAATAAAACCTAAACCAGGATCACAAATTTTTGGAAAATACTCATGTAGTGGGAATTAGTCAAAACTTTCATGGCAGGAAATCTTATGGCAAGAATTGATGAGAAGTATCATGCCATATTTGCCGGGGATCCTCAGTGTGACAGGCTGAAGGTCAACCTATCCCGACTATGCCATGAGATTTGTCAACATTTCATGACAGAGAGGACCACAGCGCCATTTGAAACCAAAGCACCACACTTGAGTAATAAAAAGACTAATAATCTTGATATATCCCTAAACCCTTTCCCGTGAATCATAACGCTTTTCATTTAATAAATCCTAACCTGGTATAATCTTAGAAAATGCTCGTGGGACGGAAATTGTCAAAAGTTTCACCTGCTCCTCGAGAAAAGAAAAATGATTACTGGTGCTGCTTTGGGACTTCCCAAATTCTGGGGGCCAATTATGCGCGACAACCGTAACCCATAAGAGAACCACCAGCTTCCATTGACGGTGTCCCTCCGTCCCAATGTCCCATTCCCACCTCCCCTCATACTTGCCAGTAAGGGGGGCGTTTCGGTGTGTTTTGTTCGATCCAGAAACGCGCCGGAGCCGGAACCTAAGCCTATCTAAGAGGGGGCACTCGGGGGAAGAGTTTCCTCCTACTTGCTTGATGTGGCTGAAATGAAAGCGCGACTTCGTCATTTGATGTTATGGTGCTCCTCTCCTCTACTACAATCTCTCTCTCTAATGTCTCTGCTTGATTTTCTTTATTCCAGTCGCCGGAAGAAGCAATGGAACTGGAGAAAGGAATTAAGCAAACCAGAAAGCAGAGATTGGATGCTCGTTTTGCTAATGACTTCCAGAAGGTATCATTGTTTTTTTTTTTTCGTTAAGGTATAGGTATAGTTGTTGATACGTCAGCTAGATATATAATGTGAAAATCCCAGGTATAGCAAGGCTCTTGGGAATTCTCACACCAAATCGGACCAAACCGTAAAAATACGGTTTGGTTTGATTTGTGCGGCCTTCTTCAAAATCTCTTATCTCCAAAATACTATATCTTCTTCTCTCGAAAATTCTCTCCATCTTCTTCATAAACCTCTCCTGCCTGCTCCACCTTCTTCTTATTAAACCTCACCTCTGTTGCCTGCTCCACGAGAAAAGAAAAATAATGACTGGTGCTGCTCTGGGACTTCCCAAATTCTGGGGGCCAATTATGCGCGGCAACCGTAACCCACAAGAGAACCACCAGCTTCCATTGACGGTGTTCCTCCGTCCCAATGTCCCATTTCCACCTCCCCTCATACTTGCCAGTAAGGGGGGCGTTTCGGTGTGTTTTGTTCGAACCAGAAACGCGCTGGAGCCGGAACATGAGCCTATCTAAGAGGGGGCACTCGAGGGAAGAGTTTCCTCCTACTTGCTTGATGTGGATGAAATGAAAGCGCGACTTCATCATTTGATGGTATGGTACTCCTCTCCCCTCCTACAATCTCTGCTTGATTTTCTTTATTCCAGTCGCCGGAAGAAGCAATGGAACTGGAGAAAAGAATTAAGTAAACCAGAAAGCAGAGAATGGATGCTCGTTTTGCTAATGACTTTCAGAAGGTATCATTGTTTTTTTTTCATTAAGGTATAGGTATAGTTGTTGATTGGAACTAAAAAAATAATGGTAGGCTGAGGAGCTGGGGGAACTAGAGATGCATCTAAAGGGGAAGTTGGCAGCCATGATGGGGATAAACATTTCAGAGACCGAACAGATGCTGACCGTCAGCTACTACTTGACATGTTCTTTATTAAATCTTTCCTCTGCTGCCTGCTCCACGAGAAAAGAAAAATGATTACTGGTGCTGCTTTGGGACTTCCCAAATTCTGGGGGCCAATTATGCGCGGCAACCGTAACCCACAAGAGAACCACCAGCTTCCATTGACGGTGTCCCTCCGTCCCAATGTCCCATTCCCACCTCCCCTCATACTTGCCAGTAAGGGGGGCGTTTCGGTGTGTTTTGTTCGATCCAGAAACGCGCCGGAGCCGGAACATGAGCCTATCTAAGAGGGGGCACTCGGGGGAAGAGTTTCCTCCTACTTGCTTGATGTGGCTGAAATGAAAGCGCGACGTCGTCATTTGATGGTATGGTGCTCCTCTCCCCTTCTACAATCTCTCTCTCTAATGTCTCTGCTTGATTTTCTTAATTCCAGTCGCCGGAAGAAGCAATGGAACTGGAGAAAAGAATTAAGCAAACCAGAAAGCAGAGATTGGATGCTCGTTTTGCTAATGACTTTCAGAATGATCATTGTTTTTTTTTCTTTAAGGTATAGGTATAGTTGTTGATTGGAACAAAAAAATAATGGTAGGCTGAGGAGCTGGGGGAACTAGAGATGCATCTAAAGGGGAAGTTGGCAGCCCTGATGGGGATAAACATTTCAGAGACCGAACAGATGCTGACCGTCAGCTACTACTTGACATGTTCTTTATTAAATCTTTCCTCTGCTGCCTGCTCCACGAGAAAAGAAAAATGATTACTGGTGCTGCTTTGGGACTTCCCAAATTCTGGGGGCCAATTATGCGCGGCAACCGTAACCCATAAGAGAACCACCAGCTTCCATTGACGGTGTCCCTCCGTCCCAATGTCCCATTCCCACCTCCCCTCATACTTGCCAGTAAGGGGGGCGTTTCGGTGTCTTTTGTTCGATCCAGAAACGCGCCGGAGCCGGAACATGAGCCTATCTAAGAGGGGGCACTCAAGGGAAGAGTTTCCTCCTACTTGCTTGATGTGGCTGAAATGAAAGCGCGACTTCGTCATTTGATGGTATGGTGCTCCTCTCCCCTCCTACAATCTCTCTCTCTAATGTCTCTGCTTGATTTTCTTTATTCCAGTCGCCGGAAGAAGCAATGGAACTGGAGAAAAGAATTAAGCAAACCAGAAAGCAGAGATTGGATTCTCGTTTTGCTAATGACTTTCAGAAGGTATCATTGTTTTTTTTTCGTTAAGGTATAGGTATAGTTGTTGATTGGAACAAAAAAATAATGGTAGGCTGAGGAGCTGGGGGAACTAGAGATGCATCTAAAGGGGAAGTTGGCAGCCCTGATGGGGATAAACATTTCAGAGACCGAACAGATGCTGACTGATAATGGCCAGAAATGACCATTATTTTCAATCCATTTCCGTGTCTTAAACGGGCATTTGATCGCATTCCGGTCTTACATTAAGTAAGAAAGCAGTCGAATTGGACTAATTTATGCATAATTGTAAAAATACTAAGCTGGTGTGAAAAAGACATAAATATGTAATTTTATTACATATTTATGTTAGAAAAATCCAAAAACATGAGAAACAGAAAAGGAAACAAAAAGATGGGAAAAAGATAGAAAAGCCCACAAAAAGAATATTTTCGGCCCATCTGGCCCAATCCAGCAGGCCCAGGAAGACCTTTGTCGCGGAAGCCCCTTGGCGCGATGCAGTGTTCCGCGACAAAGGAGGGGTTCCGCGACCAAGTGGCCCAAATGAAGAGGAGACCAGCCATGATCTTTGTCGCGATGACCTTTGTCGCGATGGCATGCTCCGCGACAAAGGCATGTTCCGCGACCAAGATGCACAATTAGAGACACAAGACCCAGTCGAGAAGCCTTGCCACATGCAGTGTGTTCCGCGACCAACTTGATGCTCCGAGACAAAGCTGTGATGTGTGTGATGTCTTAAGACACAATGGGCTAGAATCAAGGCCCATGGGCTTAGGGTTACACTTCTATAAATATGAGGTGCCTCCCATGAGCTAAGAGTTGGCTAGTGAAGAGATTGAAATTCTTGTAGAGCTCTTGCAGGCAAGTTTAGGAGTTCTTCCTTAGGTAGAGTAGTTTAGGTTTATTTTCATGTATTATTTAATTTTTGCTCTTAGTTTAGCTTAGTTTAGTGTTTTTACTGTTCACAGTTGCTTAGATAGCCATTTTTACACTATGTTTTGGTTTCTAAACTCTTGTTTTAGGGTTTGTAATACCCAAATCATGGGTATTAACAATACCTCTTCAATAATATGGGAAAACATTCATCATTTGTGTCCCAAATCATGAAATGGGTTTCACACCCCATGGATTTATGCTTTCTTTTTCGTTTTGGGGTCTCTTGACCCCCATTATGCCTATTTATGTTTACTGTTAGCATTTTATGGATAATGTTGTGTGGATGTGTGATCAAACCCTAGATTAGGACTCCTGCTTTATTTTAATATTCTGCCCATCCTTGTCATTTTTGTTTAAGCATGTTCTTCTTTATTTTGAATGTTTCTTGCTTATTTTTAGCTTAGAATAGCTTTTTGATCTGAAATAGGGTGAGATCACGCTGTTTGCATGCCACTGTTCATTTCTGCTTTTTCTGACTTTTGTCCTGAACCACCTTGGGCGCCAACCGCCTTCTGGCGCGGAACCACGTTCCGCGACAAAACGGCTGTTCCACGACCAAGGTGTTTCAAGACACTTGTCTCCATAATTTGAAACCCTTTGTCGCGGAATACCTTGTCGCGGAGCCACGTTCCGCGACAAAACTGTCCATGCATAGCGACAAAGGAGCCAAACTCTTGCATTTTGTCTTCATGGCTTTTTGTCGCGGAATCATCTTGTCGCGGAGCCACGTTCCGCGACAAAATCCCATTCTGAGACAGAAAAATTATGCCATGTTCCTTGATCTTTGAACACCTTGTCGCGGAACACCTTGTCGCGGAACCACGTTCCGCGACAAAATTTCCATGCATAGCGACAAAGGTTCAAATGTTTTAGGAATTTTCTGAAAACACTTTGTCGCGATGTCACTCTTGTCGCGGAACCACGTTCCGCGACAAAATCTCGCATAGCGACAAAGAGGCGTTATGCTGCCAAAAATTCTAAAAACTTGTCGGGATGTCCATGTCGCGGACCTCGGTCCACGACAAAATTTATGATATCGCGACAAGGGTTCCTCTCCCTCTATTTAACCCCAAACAACTTTCATTCTCCTCCTATTTTATATTGCAACACTCACTTCATAACCCCACGGGTTAGGATGTAACATTCTGGAATTGCAATATAGGGTGTTATGCTGCCCAAATTTTGATTCTCCATTTGCATCACTTAATTAATTGAACCCTTGACTCATTAATGATTAAGGATTGAGATTAGTAATAATCAAACATCGACAATCATCATGATGAAAGGACCTTTGTTCAATTGCCATTAAAACACTTTTGTATAAACAAAATCTTGATGGCTTAAACAGATAATCTGGACTGTAATTAATTATGGTAGGAAGGATTATTTAAGACCATCACATGTGGACCCAATCCACAACCTTGCATGAGAAACCAATGTCTCTCATACAAGGGATCTTCTTTTGTTTCTTATTTATTTTGTCTTTGTGTGTTGTGTGGAACCATTAGTAAAGAATACATCAGACTAATGTTGGCGGGTACTCCCTCATGGATAACTAGCTCGTATTCTGGGTATTAGTTACTAATTGTTATTTTGCATGGTCTGGACGACTGTCAGTGGAAGCCTTGGCGATTCGCCCATCCGGGGTTATAATAGCTGCTCGGCTGACTCCCATCCAGATACAGTTTTATTTTTGTGATTATCTTAATTTCCAAACCTAAATTCCAATCCGTACTGGGAGTCAGTTGGCATCAGTCAACGCCAACTGATGATCATTATAGAAGGGAAGCATGTAGGTTTTTATCCGAATTCACAGACAGTGGAGGCCCAACTGGTGTTGACACCACCATTATAGGGTCTAAGCTGTCTAAATTCGCTCCATCCGAGTGATTGGGAAATTGGACAGTAGATGTTTACAGTCCACCTGATTATTCTGCCATTACTTTGGTCCCTTGACCACTTCATTCTGTGTTTCACCTTCTGTCTAGACCCGCATCTATATTTTGGGTCAATTAATTTTACACTTCCATATATCTTTATGCATGATAATATTATATACTATTGTGGTCTGTACTTATTTTGGGATCCTTCCCTTGGACAATAGAAGTCTAGATCTTAAACAGATATTGCTTTATAAATTTCCAACAAAAACCTCTTTATAAAATCCGGATCCGAGTAAGGGATAAATTCTTCAGTTATGACTAATTCATATTCTGTCAAGGGTTGTGTTTTGGGAAATTAAGAAGCAGATTCAGCGATTAGGTCTCGCCTAGACTGAAAGGGTCTGTGTTTTAACTGAGAGTCTAGTACCTGACAGGGAATGATTTTCAAATCCATTATTTTCCAAAATTGCTGGTTGATGGAAATGTAAGATTAAGTGCTACACCGAGATGGGGTCCACTTGGATTCAAATACAGTGTAGTAAATAATCTTAGAGGAACATCATCCAGGCCTTGGTTATTTTCCAAGATAGGGTTGAGTTTTCTTTCAACTGCTATCCTCTTCTGCCAAAGCCTACTTTTGAGTCCTGAGTGAGTGCATCCGGAACGAACTAATTTATTAGTTCATTTCATTAGTTTGTATCTCATAATCACCCGGAAGGAAGTGAACACGCTAGTGGTTCACTGAGAGCCGGGAATTCTTGATCCATACTCCTTCTTCCTGAAGGGGAGCTGTCTTTTACTACCAGGGTCAGATTTTCAAAACCTCCGAGTGATAGGTTTTAAATGCTTTCTTTACCGCTTTCTTTTAACTGCTTTCATTAGAGGTCACTCGGTTGTATTGAGAGTTGTGTAACTGCTACTAGGATTGACAATTAAAGGATAGTTTAGGGCTTGATTCAAATCTTTGGGTGTGACATGGGAGAATGATAGTAGTACTTGACACTTCAATAAATGATTTGTCAGGTGTTGCTTTTCCACCACAGATGAAGTAACACACCCAGGCCAGGGCAGTTACAAATCTGTGGTATCTTAGAATTTGCGGTCTTAAGAAACATGTAAACTCATATTGCAAGTACCTGTCTGCTAAAGGGAAAGCATTATTGAGAGCATGAGAATTAGCTATCTGATAGAAGTATCCCAAACAAAGATCTGCGTATGAAAATGGAAGTTTATTATTGCTGTATCTCACTCTTGTCCAATTTTCATTCTTTTCTTCCTGTCCCTTCTGTCTACATTGTGATTCAGCTTCACGGTTGGCACAATGCATCTTTACCCTGCTTTCGTAGATAATGTTTACTGCATTCCTAGAATAATTTTTATCCGCTTTCTAGAATAGATTTATTTGCTTTGTAGATTAATTTAACTGCTTTCAAGATCTAGTTTAAATTCCGGTCAGTAGATATTAATCATCTTTCAAACCTATCGAGCAATACGAATGGAAAATCTAGTAAAACGACGTGGGACCTGCTTCTATCGCACATCCTCCAGTGAACGATCCGGTCTTACTATAAATTACTGCAATTTTTGACACCGTGCGCTTTCGGGGGCACAGTTTCTTAAACACGAGCAATAAAAACATGACTACTTATAAATATATCCCTAATCACAACTCCACCATCATAAATGGGTTTCATTAAATAAAACCTAAACCAGGATCATGATTTTTCGGAAAATACTCATGTAGTGGGAATCTGTCAAAAAGTTTCATGGCAGGAACTCTTATGGCAAGAATTGATGAGAAGTATCATGGCATATCTGCCGGGGATCCTCAGTGTGACAGGCTGAAGGTCAATTTATCCCGGCTGTGCCATGAGATTTGTCAACATTTCATGACAGAGAGGACCACAGCGCCATTCGAAACCAAAGCACCATTCTTGAGTAATAAAAAAGACTAATATATATCCCTAAACCCTTTCCCATGAATCATAACTCTTTTCATTTAATAAATCTAACCTGGTATATTTTAGAAAAAGCTCGTGGGACGGAAATTGTCAAAAGTTTCATGGCGCCGTTGCCGGGGAGGATGCAGCGCCGTTTTATTTAGAGAATTACATTCCTCATTGCTCCTAGATTAGCCTATACATATAATTATAAATATTCACCTTCAGAACCACTTCTAACCTGGGGATTGTACAGGTACTGTCATTATTGAAGCCGTTGTTCTATGCAAAGGAGGAAGCAGACGCCAGCCGAGATCCCGTTTAATTCAGAGATAGAAAAGACAGCTCGACGTCTTAGGGCGGAGACTAAACGAAGAAGGGAACGGGAACGACAGGCATTACTTTCGCCAAGCACCAGCAGCGATATTTCCGAGATGGCAAACCCTGACATCCCACCAATCATTCAACCCAATCCCCCACTTCACAACATTGAGGAAGACCCCGAAGATGCTGATCATGATGATTTGGATGATCCCCCTCCCCAGATCATACAAGGAGGTGGGAATCCTCCAAACATGGAGCAGCAGCACTTCGAGGCACCCCCTCCCAACCCGAACCAAAACCAACCAAATCAGCAAAATTTCCCAAACCAACAGAATCAGCAATACCATAACCCCCATCAGAATCCCCCGAATCCGAATGATTTCAATGATCCGAGGAACTATTTCATGCCTCAGAACTACTACCCACAGCAGTACCAAGGCGGGCCTGAGAACAATCATCAAGCAGCAGCTGCTGCTGATTACATGCAGCCGATTTTAGAGCCATATCTGAACATTCCTGGACAAGCTCCATTCCTGGCCAGGAACTTCGAACTGAAACCGGCCCTAATCAATCTAGTCCAGAGCAACCAGTTTGCCGGAGCAAGTCATGAAGATCCCCATGATCACCTGCAAACCTTCCTAGAATTGTGTGACACGATCAAGAATCGTGATGTACCCGCAAACACTATTCGACTAAGGCTATTCCCCTTCTCTCTGACAAGCGGAGCACGAACGTGGTACAAGTCACTGCCCGTAAATCAGAAGTCTACATGGGAAGATGTGATCAGAAACTTCCTAGCAAAATACTTCCCGGAGTCCAAGGTGGACGAATGCCGCTCCAAAATTGCGGAATTCAAGATGAAACCAGACGAGTCCTTGTATGATGCAAAGGAAAGATTCTTCAACCTACTCAGAAAGTGTCCTCAACATGGCTTCCATGACTGGGAAAGATTAAGAAAGTTCTACAGTGGTCTGACTCCAGCATGGAAATCCATGCTTGATGCTGCTGGTGGTCAACATTTGCTTTACATACCGATGGACCAAGCCTGGGCAAAGATTGAAGCCATGAGTGTAAACCGTTCTGTTCTAACTGATGATGGTAATCTCACTCCCCCTCGTAGTTTATGTGCTATAGGTACAGTAGAGAAGTCAGACATTGAAAAGCTTCAAGAGCAAGTGGCAGCGTTGTCTGTAAATCAAGGAGTTGGAAGTTCTGCGCAGGGACAGCAAACTGATGTGATCTGTGGACTGTGTCAAGGCGCTCATGCAACTGACACATGCGAGCAAGTCACAGCTGAGAGCTGTAACTATGCAGGAGCTTTTCCAAATAGACACCCGAATTTGTCTTATTCAAACAACAACGCCTTGAATTCACATCTCTTGAATAAGCCACAGCAGCAATTCAACCCTCAGCAAAACCAAGGATTCAATCAGAACAGGGGCCAACATTTCCAGAATCCAGGTTTCCAACCTCAGATCCAGCAGAGGCCGCCTCAGAATTTCCAGAACTTTCAGCCCAATCAGAGTTTCCAGCCTCAGTTTGTCCCAAACCAAGGCCAGTGGAATCAGAATCAGCATCAAAATCAGAATCAGAATCAAAAGCCTCCTTCAAGGCTTGAGAATCTGATGACTGATTTCATCACTAGTCAGAAAGAGATCAACAATCAACTGCAAGCCTCCATCAGAAATGTGGAGACCCAAGTTACACAGATGGCTAATGAGATGCAGAAAAGGGACAAAGGAACATTGCCTAGTACTGCGGAAAAGAACCCGCAATGCAAGGCAATAACCTTGAAATCTGGAAGAGTACTAGCTGGACCAAAGGGAGCAGATACTGGAGCGGAATTTGAAGAAGATGATATTGTTGACAATGCTGGTAAGGAAGCTGATAATGGGAACGAAGCGGAAAAAGAGACAGCCGAATTGCAGACTGAAGCTGCGCCTGAAATGGCTGAAACAGATAAGGGTACAGGTGAAGGTACAACTTCCTTCCCTTCACCACCAAAAATTGCTAATAACAAGTACATGCCCAGGATTCCTTATCCTGCGCGGCTTAAAAATAAAGAACATGATCTTAAATTCAAGAAATTTCTGCAACGATTAAAGTCTGTAGAGATAACCATTCCTCTCACAGAAATGATTTCCGAAATGCCCATCTATGCTAAGTTCTTGAAAAAATTGATTTCAGGAAAAAGGCAGGTTGAGCAGGAAGAGGTAATTATTCTCAACAGCACATGCAGTGCCATCGTTCAGAGGAGAATGCCTGAAAAGAAAGAGGACCCCCGATGTTGCACACTTCCAGTACAATTCGGAAAGGCCAAAGTGAGTATGGGGCTCTGTGATTTAGGATCAAGCATCAATGTGATGCCACTAGCTATGGCTGTTCGCCTTAAGCTTGGAGAAATTCAACCGGTCAAGATGAGACTGCAACTTGCAGACAGATCGATCACTCAGCCCGTAGGAATCCTCAAGGATGTTGTGGTCAAAACCGGGCAGGTTCTTTTCCCGGTCGACTTCATCGTCCTCGACATTGAAGAGGATTCTGAAATGCCGCTTATCCTTGGACGCCCATTTCTAGCCACTGGTGGTGCACTGATTGACGCTAAATCCGGAAAAGTCACCTTAAGGGTCGATGGCGAGGAGATCATCTTTGATATGGAGAAATTGCAGAAATTTCCGAATGACAGTTCTTGTTTTTCATTTGAAAATGTAATAGTTAGGGAAGAGCCAGACTCTGAACTTGATTGTGAAATGATGCTGGATGAACTATCAAAGCAGGTACTGAAGCCTGCTGGCGTGGAGCACAAAGGATGCAAAGCCGTTCACTTTGCCGATCCCGAAACAGGGGATTTGGAGGAATTTGACGGCATCGACTTCCATGATGACGCCAACCAAGAGGAAGAAGAGGATCCTGTACTGATGCAGGATCCCGAAGGTAAATCTGTTCTCCCACTACCCAATTCTCGCAAACTACTCCCTTCCGTTGAATGTCCACCAGAGCTTGAACTTAAAACACTACCCGATCATCTCAAGTACGCGTTTCTCGCAGAACATAAAAAGTTACCCGTGATTGTTTCGGCTAAGCTCTCCCAAGAGCAAGAAAATGCTCTGGTGGTCGTTCTTAAGAAACATGTACATGCAATAGGTTGGACCATTTCTGATATAAAAGGAATAAGCCCTTCTATTTGCATGCACAGGATTCTAATGGAAGAAGAGTTTAAACCCTCCCGTCAACCTCAGAGGCGATTGAACCCCCTTATGCAGGAAGTGGTAAGGAAAGAAGTTATCAAGCTCTTAGATGCTGGTATAATCTATCCTATCTCTGATAGCAAATGGGTTAGCCCGGTGCAGGTCGTACCCAAACGAGGAGGGATGTGCATAACCAAGAATGAGCAAGGAGAGGAGGTTGCAACCAGACCAGTGACCGGATGGAGAGTTTGTATCGATTACCGGAAGCTGAATGAGGCCACACGCAAGGACCATTTTCCATTGCCATTCATTGATCAGATGCTTGAGAGGTTGGCAGGGAGAGAGTTTTATTGCTTTTTGGATGGTTATTCTGGTTATAATCAGATTGTTATTTCCAGTGAAGACCATGATAAAACCACTTTTACTTGCCCGTACGGCACTTTTGCCTATCGACGGATGCCTTTTGGTTTGTGCAATGCACCTGCTACTTTTCAAAGATGCATGATGTCTATTTTCTCTGAATTTATCGAAAAATGCATTGAGGTCTTCATGGATGACTTCTCTGTGTATGGAGATACGTTCGAAGATTGTTTGACCAATCTTGCTAAGATTTTAAAGAGGTGTGAGGACACTAACTTGGTTTTAAATTGGGAAAAGTGCCATTTTATGGTCACTGAGGGCATAGTGTTAGGTCATCGCATTTCTCGTGCAGGCATTGAAGTCGATCCAGCCAAAGTTTCCATCATTTCAAATCTCCCTCTTCCTAACTCGATCAAATCAGTTAGGAGCTTCTTAGGGCATGCCGGTTTTTACCGGCGATTCATTAAGGATTTCTCTAAAATTGCCAAGCCGCTCACTAATCTGCTTTGTAAAGAAAATCCTTTCTTAATAAATGAAGCGTGTGTCCAAGCCTTTGACACGCTCAAGAAGATGTTGGTTTCTGCACCGATAGTGCAACCACCCGATTGGTCATTGCCTTTCGAGGTAATGTGCGATGCTAGTGGTCTCGCCGTAGGCGCAGTTCTTGGACAACATAAGGATGGGAGACACTGCGTAATTCATTACGCAAGTCACGCCCTGAATGAGGCCCAAGTCAACTACACCACAACGGAGAAAGAGATGTACGCTGTAGTCTTCGCGTTTGACAAGTTCAGACAGTATCTGATAGATACGAAGACCATAGTATACACCGATCATACAGCATTGAGATACTTGTTTAGCAAACAAGATGCAAAACCTCGATTAATCAGGTGGGTACTTCTGTTGCAAGAATTTGACATCATAATAAAAGATAGGCGAGGTCGAGATAATGGTGCTGCTGACCACTTATCTCGATTAGATAATGATAAAAAGGAAAAAGCCGTTAATGAAGAGTTTCCGGACGAACAGTTGTTCGCATTGCATCTGCATAATCAAGCTTGTCCATGGTTTTCCGACATCGCTAACTTCTTGGCATGTGGAGTAACCCCTCAGTTTTCGAACTATCATCAGAGGAATAAGTTCAAACGAGATGTATTAAGTTACTTCTGGGAAGAACCTTATCTCTTCAAACACTGCCCTGATTCAATAATCAGGCGATGTGTGACTGAGCATGAAGCCTATCAAATTGTCAGAAAATGCCATGAATCAGAATATGGAGGTCACCATGGTCCCGCTCGAACGGCCCACAAGGTCCTCGAATGTGGATTTTATTGGCCTTACATCTATGAGGATTGCAGGCAATTTGTTAAGGGCAGTGACAGATGCCAAAGATTGGGAAACATCTCCAAGAGGGATGAGATGCCTCAAAAGGGGATTCTCACACTTGAGATCTTTGATGTATGGGGCATTGACTTCATGGGACCGTTTCCACCATCTGGTGGAAACTACTATATCTTGGTAGCTGTCGATTACGTATCCAAATGGGTCGAGGCTGTCGCATTACCGACCAATGATGGTAGCCAAGTCATCAAGTTCCTCAAGAACAACATTTTCAGTCGGTTTGGCGTACCTAGGGTGGTGATATCTGATGGAGGAACACACTTTATTAATAAAGGTTTTGAAACTTTAATGAGTAAAAATGGGATCCTCCATAAGATAGGCACGCCTTACCATCCTCAGACTAGTGGTCAAGTCGAAGTATCCAATCGCGAAATCAAACACATACTCGAAGCCACTGTCGGGATAACCCGTAAGGATTGGGCACGTAAGCTCAATGATGCTCTATGGGCATACCGCACAGCATATAAGACTCCCATCGGGATGTCTCCATATAGGCTGGTCTTCGGAAAAGCCTGTCATTTGCCCGTAGAGCTAGAGCATAAAGCTTACTGGGCCGTTAAAACGCTTAACTTCGATCCGAAAGTTGCTCAGAGCAAACGTAAGTTGGACCTCAACGAAATTGAGGAAATACGAGCGCAAGCTTATGAAAGCTCTCGAATTTACAAGGAGCGGACCCAGAAGTTGCACGATCGCCGGATTAAACCTAAGTATTTTTATGTTGGCCAACATGTGTTATTGTTCAATACTAGGTTGAAGCTGTTCCCCGGAAAGATCAAATCTAGATGGGAAGGACCACATGAAGTACTAGAGGTGTTTAAAAATGGAGCTGTCAGGATTCGAACTGGCAGGGGCGATATAGTGGTGAATGGACAACGATTAAAAGAGTACCTCGGACAGTTCGATCCGGAGAAAGAAAGCCAAGCAGTGGCAGACCCGGCTTACACTCAATAAGAAACAGCATTTAAAAACACAAAAAATTCAGTTTATATATATATATATATATATAGTATATATTTACAATACTTATTTCATGACGAGCAAGTACCCAAAGATCAATTAAACATTTAGAGTACTAAGACTCTAAATGTGAGGATGTTGATATTTGGAGAAAATCTAATGCATTTCATTCATCTATCTTGCAGAAGTTCGGAACCACCAAAAAGAGGAGCAGATAAGAGTAACATGGAAAACCAGGTTCTTGGTTGGATTAGTTCTATAAATCTGAGAAAATGTTTTCGGGAATTGAAGAAATTCAATACCCGAAATAAAATTCACAGATAAAATGGAACTGACCCAACCTAATTTTATGCAAGTGGATTATTTAATTTTCAGCCCAACATTTTGAATTTACTTGGACTGAATTTATTCAGCCCAAATCAAATAAAATGGACTCAGGCCCACATCACACTCGGGCCCAGTCCAAGAAAATTTGAAATTCAAAAATTCTTTGTCGCGGAAGGTCCTTTGTCGCGATGTCATGCATCGCGACCAGGCCCTGTTCCGTGACAAACCCCCTTTTTCTTTCTTAACCCTTCTTCGTTGATTGTCGCGATGCACCTTGTCGCGGAGCATGACTCCGCGACCAAGCCCTGCTCCGCGACACAACCTGCGTTGACTGTCTCCATACTGAACTTTGTCGCGGTAGCCTTGTCGCGGAGCATGACTCCGCGACCAACCCTCAACTCCGCGACCTCTCTGATGTCGCCATGCCTTGTCGCAGAACCTGGTTCCGCGACAAAGTCTCGGATTCCGCGACAAAAGTTCAAGTATTTATACCCCCCCCCACCCCCTCCAGTTTCTTTTCACTTTCTCCTGTCATTTCAACTTCCTCCAACTTCTTCATCTTCTTTTCCCCCATTTTTCTCTCATCCGAACGAACACCACGTGTTCTTCGCACTCTTGCACTCCATTTCCAAGGGGAAACTATGGACCGATTTCATGGACTCCTCCCAAACCTTGGACCCGTGCCTAGACCCGAGCCAAGGAGGAGAGGGTAAACCCTGTTTTCGCCATGTTCATAGCACCCATTCGGGCCCTTTATTTTGTTTTTATTTTGTTGTGTTCTTGGTGTGGTGTGGTCAGTGTGCACGTTTAACTTTAAACTTTAGGAGGTTTTTGAGTGCTCTCGGTTATGAGCACCATTTTGAAACATTTGAAACCTCCATTTTGAAACTGGTAATGGATAAGATTTTGAAGGTTTAAAACTGGAAAGAACAAACTGATGAACATTTGGGTATTGTTTTGAATATCTTGATGTTGTTGGTTTGATTGATCCTGATGTGATGTGCACAGTGTTGAGTTGGTGTAATAAAAGAGGTAAGATCTCTTTGGGCACATTTGTCCCCATGTTAGAAATCTCATGGGAATAAATGTTTGTTTGTTTATGGAAACATAGTACAAACACCCAATGAGAAACTTCCACTTTTAATAAAAGCAAACTTTTAGAAAAAGACAAAAAGAGTTATTTTTGTTTAACATTTGACTTGAGTCTTTTGTTCCCAATGGAACACTAGTGTGAGTAAAATAGCAGTATTTTTTGTCACCCAACTGCTATCATTTCCAAAATCAAAAAATGGGACCACTCACATCCCACCTTTGTAAATAAAACAAGTCAACCATTTTAAAATTAAAAACAGTGTTTGCAAATTTTTGGATGCTTTAACTGTCCAACCAGTCCAAGCTATCCAGAAATAGCAGATCCGTTCCGCCACGTCTTCATTGCACATTCCAAAATTCGAGCATTCCATTTCCATCTATCCATCTCATTCCACTTCCAACAAGTGTCTCGGACTTGTTTAATAAAACTGAAAACTTTTGGGCCCAATGGCCCATTAAAAAGATTTTAGGCCCAATGGCCAATTTTATTTTATTTTGGGCTCCTTAGCCCAATTAAAACCAAATATTATTTACATGTGCTTTAAATTAAAATTCAAGTCAGAAATTTAATAATCTCACATCTAGAGCAAAGCTCTAAATGTGAGGATGTTGGTTTCTGAACTTGAATAATTTCTGAAAATTATACAAAAATTGGATTCATCACTTCTTATCTTTTCAGGGGTAATCCTCCCATTCCAGATCCTACACCAGAAGGAACCAAGTTGTTGGACCTGCCGCTCAAACTCCTTGGTGAAATTCTCTCCCGGATAGGAGAGGATGAAATCAGGGAGGTGTTTGCCGCACAACGTGTATGCAAGAAGCTCAGGGATGCTGGAAACCTTACCATCGTGTACAAGCGATGCGAGGTTAACACCTCCACTGTGAAGAGATGGCAAGTAAGGATCCGTCGGCAGAAGGAGAGATTCCTGCGAATATGCACAGCGGCAGGAAACTTCAATCTTCAGCTCATCCCAGCACTCAGGGCATTTGCAGAGGGTAATGAGGAGCACGCTTGTGAACTGCTACGCCCGGGACTTGAGGACAACCATAAGACGTCAATCTTCACCCGCGGATTGATGCTTATGAGTAAGACGGATGAAAGCCAAGTTGAGCAGGGAATCAGAATGATCGACAGGATGGTGACAGATCGATCAGTTTTTCGGTACACTTCCACCAACGTCCTCGCTTGGATAACAGACAACCCAGACAACCCACAACTGTGGGCAGGCCAAGGAGTCAGAGTCTACTGCCCAAGATGGCATGCACCTCTGAGAAACCGCGATTGGTGCCTACGTTGTGAGCTTTCCAGCTGTGTCCTCTGGCTCCGATACATGCCCTGAAGAAGGAAGGAAGAATCCTAGTTCCACTTTACCTTGCTTTATTTCATTTCCATTTTAGTAGTAGTAATCTGCAAGGGATTCCTCCTTTTGTGTGTGCAGGTTTGTATTAACTGCACGAGAATCCCTTGCCACGGATGTATTTACTGCTTTCCCTAAATTGGAACTCAGCTTTTGAGACCACTGAACAATTCTTTACTGCTTTCCTTTGAAAAGATGTATGTGCAGTCCGAGATGAATAAGTGACTGTCAGGCCAAAAATATGCTGTTGACATACTCAGCATGTCAGCAGTGCCTCTTTACTGCTTTCAATTAAATAACCAGCAAAAATATGCATAAACTTGCTCTAAATTCACAGGTTGAATTTAAGCTTATGATTAAATTTTCAGACTTTCAAATTGGGATAATATAATAGAAGACATGCATGACATGAATTCCTGAGGTTTTGAGCTATAAAAATTTAATGATGCGATCAGCTTATTGGGTAATAAATCTGCATGTTAGAGATTTCGATTGAATAAATTCTTAGAATTAAGCTTTGATTAAATTTGAGAATATTGTATGACATGAATCAACCCAACCTTGTGAGATTTAAGCCATGAGTCACTTTTACTCATTCATTTTCTTTGATGTGTGAATCATTTTGATTAAAGGAAACTAGAACTTGCAATTGTGACCGATTCAAGACCATGTCAAATTCCCGAAATCGAGCATATGATCGAGGCACCTAGAAAACCCAAATTCTTGGCCTTCTTTTGAAATCCAAACCCAAAAATATTTTCCCTTTAGGATTAACCAATTTGAGCCTATAAACCTAATTTTTCTTTGAAGCCCTCTACATTATTCCAAGCCTTCTAAAAAGACCAAAAAAAAAAAAAAAATTCAAACCCAAGTGTGCAAGAATAAATTTTATCAAGGCATTAAATTTATGATCATGAATTCATCAAATCGGTATTCAATAAACCGATTCAAAAAAAAAAAAAAAAGAAGTTGAATTTCATTCAACATCAATAAATTGCAAATGACAAAGCAAATTAGACATAGTCTAATGTCATGCAATAGAAAAAGAAAAGCAAAAGAAAGAAAAACATATTGATGATCATAAACTTTTAAATAAAAATATGCCATGTTATGATAATATTAATTCTTGCCACTTCTTAACCCAATAAATTCCTTTTCCTACCCAATGTTACAACCGTACGCCCCGTTATAACCCTTAAATAAGACCTCGTGATCTCGATTTGAAGAAATGAGCCGGTGGCGAGTTGGTCTGATTGCAAGCTTATGGGATAATTTAATTAAATTTGATTATGAGCGTTCACTGACTGAACCCCAATTGAGAGTGAGTGATCTTTCCGATTCTCTTATAAGTGAGGCTCTGTTTCATTAAAAATGTTCATGTCATACCTTAATTCTAATTTTTAATCTTTGCATCTTTCAAACATGATGTTCATGAAGGATTGATAATAATGTTTGATTTGTAGGCCCGATATAGTGAGCAAGTATCATTTCATTAAACACTGCAATCAAGGGAGTTCAATGCTTGTAATTTTTGATTGTCTTATCCCAATCCATAAAGGATGTGATTTATGAAGCCACGAAAATGAATTGAATATGTAGAGTCCGTGTTCTTACGAACATTGACTCTGACTGCTCGGGGACGATCAGTATTAAATGTGAGGATGTTGATAATGGCCAGAAATAACCATTATTTTCAATCCATTTCCGTGTCTTAAACGGGCATTTGATCGCATTCCGGTCTTACATTAAGTAAGAAAGCAGTCGAATTGGACTAATTTATGCATAATTGTAAAAATACTAAGCTGGTGTGAAAAAGACATAAATATGTAATTTTATTACATATTTATGTTAGAAAAATCCAAAAACATGAGAAAAAGAAAAGGAAACAAAAAGATGGGAAAAAGATAGAAAAGCCCACAAAAATAATATTTTCGGCCCATCTGGCCCAATCCAGCAGGCCCAGGAAGACCTTTGTCGCGGAAGCCCCTTGGCGCGATGCAGTGTTCCGCGACAAAGGAGGGGTTACGCGACCAAGTGGCCCAAATGAAGAGGAGACCAGCCATGACCTTTGTCGCGATGACCTTTGTCGCGATGGCATGCTCCGCGACAAAGGCATGTTCCGCGACCAAGATGCACAATTAGAGACACAAGACCCAGTCGAGAAGCCTTGCCACATGCAGTGTGTTCCGCGACCAACTTGATGCTCCGAGACAAAGCTGTGATGTGTGTGATGTCTTAAGACACAATGGGCTAGAATCAAGGCCCATGGGCTTAGGGTTACACTTCTATAAATATGAGGTGCCTCCCATGAGCTAAGAGTTGGCTAGTGAAGAGATTGAAATTCTTGTAGAGCTCTTGCAGGCAAGCTTAGGAGTTCTTCCTTAGGTAGAGTAGTTTAGGTTTATTTTCATGTATTATTTAATTTTTGCTCTTAGTTTAGCTTAGTTTAGTGTTTTTACTGTTCACAGTTGCTTAGATAGCCATTTTTACACTATGTTTTGGTTTCTAAACTCTTGTTTTAGGGTTTGTAATACCCAAATCATGGGTATTAACAATACCTCTTCAATAATATGGGAAAACATTCATCATTTGTGTCCCAAATCATGAAATGGGTTTCACACCCCAAGGATTTATGCTTTCTTTTTCAGTTTGGGGTCTCTTGACCCCCATTATGCCTATTTATGTTTACTGTTAGCATTTTATGGATAATGTTGTGTGGATGTGTGATCAAACCCTAGATTAGGACTCCTGCTTTATTTTAATATTCTGCCCATCATTGTCATTTTTGTTTAAGCATGTTCTTCTTTATTTTGAATGTTTCTTGCTTATTTTTAGCTTAGAATAGCTTTTTGATCTGAAATAGGGTGAGATCACGCTGTTTGCATGCCACTGTTCATTTCTGCTTTTTCTGACTTTTGTCCTGAACCACCTTGGGCGCCAACCGCCTTCTGGCGCGGAACCACGTTCCGCGACAAAACGGCTGTTCCACGACCAAGGTGTTTCAAGACACTTGTCTCCATAATTTGAAACCCTTTGTCGCGGAATACCTTGTCGCGGAGCCACGTTCCGCGACAAAACTGTCCATGCATAGCGACAAAGGAGCCAAACTCTTGCATTTTGTCTTCATGGCTTTTTGTCGCGGAATCATCTTGTCGCGGAGCCACGTTCCGCGACAAAATCCCATTCTGAGACAGAAAAATTATGCCATGTTCCTTGATCTTTGAACACCTTGTCGCGGAACACCTTGTCGCGGAACCATGTTCCGCGACAAAATTTCCATGCATAGCGACAAGGGTTCAAATGCTTTAGGAATTTTCTGAAAATACTTTGTCGCGATGTCACCCTTGTCGCGGAACCACGTTCCGCGACAAAATCTTGCATAGCGACAAAGAGGCGTTATGCTGCCAAAAATTCTAAAAACTTGTCGGGATGTCCATGTCGCGGATCTCGGTCCGCGACAAAATTTCCATGCATAGCGACAAAGGTTCAAATGTTTTAGGAATTTTCTGAAAACACTTTGTCGCGATGTCACTCTTGTCGCGGAACCACGTTCCGCGACAAAATCTCGCATAGCGACAAAGAGGCGTTATGCTGCCAAAAATTCTAAAAACTTGTCGGGATGTCCATGTCGCGGACCTCGGTCCGCGACAAAATTTATGATATCGCGACAAGGGTTCCTCTCCCTCTATTAACCCCAAACAACTTTCATTCTCCTCCTATTTTATATTGCAACACTCACATCATAACCCCACGGGTTAGGATGTAACATTCTGGAATTGCAATATAGGGTGTTATGCTGCCCAAATTTTGATTCTCCATTTGCATCACTTAATTAATTGAACCCTTGACTCATTAATGATTAAGGATTGAGATTAGTAATAATCAAACATCGACAATCATCATGATTAAAGGACCTTTGTTCAATTGCCATTAAAACACTTTTGTATAAACAAAATCTTGATGGCTTAAACAGATAATCTGGACTGTAATTAATTATGGTAGGAAGGATTATTTAAGGACCATCACATGTGGACCCAATCCACAACCTTGCATGAGAAACCAATGTCTCTCATACAAGGGATCTTCTTTTGTTTCTTATTTATTTTGTCTTTGTGTGTTGTGTGGAACCATTAGTAAAGAATACATCAGACTAATGTTGGCGGGTACTCCCTCATGGATAACTAGCTCGTATTCTGGGTATTAGTTACTAATTGTTATTTTGCATGGTCTGGACGGACTGTCAGTGGAAGCCTTGGCGGTTCGCCCATCCGGGGTTATAATAGCTGCTCGGCTGACTCCCATCCAGATACAGTTTTATTTTTGTGATTATCTTAATTTCCAAACCTAAATTCCAATCCGT